>JACTOM010000075.1:1193331-1209739 GCA_015832385.1 Elymnias hypermnestra | reverse complement strand
ATATTGAGTTTTCTATTAAGATTTTCTCAATATTTGCCCGAAGTTGGGAAGTTGGCGGTGTGATCCACCCCCGTGCCTCGGAGAGCACGTTAAGCCGTCGGTCCTGCGCCTGATCTCTCTCCGGTCGTGTCGGATTCCCGTCACATTGGACTATGAGAGTGAAGGAATAGAGAGTGCACTTGTGTACTATGCCCGCCAATCCGCAGTGGAGCAGCGTGATGGGTCTATGCTCTACAAACCCTCGCTCCTCGGAGTGGGGAGGCCTGTGCCCAGCAGTGGGACGTATAAGGGCTGCTATTACCTTACCTTTTTTAATGTGATACTGTAAAGATGATGGTAAAATAAGTAGAAAATACCGACAGAGTTTGTTATGGGTTCTTCTCGGGACAGGGCGCAAAGGAACCCTCGTAACTTACGATTCTATGTCATTCTTTAATATCATCATCAGTCGTATATTAGAATTAGTGTGTGGAAAAAGTATATATTTGACGATTCAAATTTGAGTTTGAAACTAAACATTTTTTTATTGCTGATAGCTTAGCGCTTGAATGTGATTACACCTGATGGTACGTGATGATGCAAATTAAGATGGAAGCGCGGTAATATGTTTAGAGACCTCTAATGGTTTCGATAAAGCATCGTACCAGAAAACAAATTTCTTTGTTTTTGTAGCTCCCACTCAGATAAATTAAAAACTACAATTTCCTTAATTAGCCTTACCGGGGATTGAACTTGGGAGACATCTGATAGCAACTGTGACTGAAATGATCACTCGATGTAAAAAATATACTTAAACAAAATTTTCTACTTGCAATATCAAAATATGAAATGCAGGCAATATCTATATCTTGAAATATTTTGTATTTTAGATAGTTAAAAAAGTTAAGTAGCAGCCCATTAACGTCCCACTACTGGGCACAGGCCTCCTCACTCCGATGAGCAAGGGTTTTTAGAGCATAGACCCACCACGCTGCTCCACTGCGGATTGGCAGGCATAGTACACAAGTGCACTCTCTATTCCTTCACTCTCGTAGTCCGATGTGACGGGAATCCGACACGACCGGAGAGAGATCAGGCGCAGGACCGACGGCTTAACGTGCTCTCCGAGGCACGGGGGTGGATCACACCGCCAACTTCCCAACTTCGGGCAAATATTGAGAAAATCTTAATAGAAAACTCAATATTGATTTTTGAATTGGCCCGACCCGGGACTCGAACCCCGGACCTCATGTCTGTAGTCGAACATGCTAACCACTAGACCAATGAGGCAGTGTATTTTAGATAAACGTATTTAATTGTTAATTGAAAAAGTTAATGTTAATCTACCCCCAAATTGTTGCAGCATCCAAAATAAACAAATAGTTGAACTCCGTTACAAAAATCTATATTATAATTGCGAAAGTAATTCTGTCGCAGTTTCACGCTAAAACTACTGAACCGATTTAAATGAAATTTAGTACATAGATAGTCTAGAGCCTGAGAAAGGGCATAGGCTAATTTTTAATACGAGAAATTATGTCATACAAAGTTTGTACAAGTTTTACCATCAAAGGAGTAAAATAACAATCCTTACTTCCTATTATAAATAAGAAAGTAACTCTATCTGTCTGTCACGCTCTCACGACAAAACTACAGAACCTATTTTAATGAAACTTGATACATAGATAGTCTAGAGCCTCAGAAAGGATATAGGCTACATTTTAATACGAAAAAAGGTTATAAGGGATGGTAATATCATCATTTTTAGAAGTTTGAAACTTATTCTTTAGACTGTTGATTCAATTTAATTGAATTTGGCATACAAAGTTTGTAAAGGTTTACCCTCAAGGGTGTAAAAAAAGAATTCTTACTTATAAATACAAAATTAGTTGTCGTGTTTTGCACGACAAAACTACTGTGCCGATTTCAATGAAATTTAACACACAGATAGTCAAGAGCCTCAGAAAGGACAATAAGTTATTTTCAGTGAAACACTGCGAATAGGTCATTAAATATTTATAATGTTACCCGAAAACAAATAAAGGAAATATTTTTTCCGAATCCAAGAAGAGTTGATAATTCTAAAACATCTTTGCTCAAACCAATCAATTTTAAAGTTTCGCATTGTTAATGGTCTTACCATCTTTATTTCCATCAGCATCCATGGCTGGTCCAGAAAAGTGTAGACCTCTTGTTGTTGAATTCATTTCGATGATATCAGCTGCCGTCATCACGTTGAAGCCAAGCCCATGACTCGACACCGTCGTGTTCCACTGCCACATACACATGTCAAAAGAACCATTCTGCTTCTCAAAATTACAAAAAACACCGGTCACTTGGGGTACATAACTGTTGTCTGTTTGTGGCATATACAACGAGACATCTTGCACTTTCAGCTCCTTAATTTTATCTGACAAAGAATTTGTATCGTTGTCGGCGAATATCTTCTGTTTAACAGCTATCGCGCCTTCGTTATCGTTCATCATGTCGTCGTTTTGCCTTCTGTTTAACTCGAATAGTTTGTTCAGATTCTGTTTACGACGCCGGTTATTCCCCGCCTCGGTCCTGTTCATCAGGTTGCTTAGCTTCTGGAACGACCCACGCACCGGCTCCGGAGCTGCAGACCTCGGTCTTTGCTCCATTTTCTCCTCCAGGGTCTTCTGCGCTTTATTTTTTGCTTCGATCTCATTTTTGGCGGCGTCAACTAACGCGATTACAACGATAAATATCAGCAGCTTATCAAACGCCATTAGGGTGCGTACGTACTTTTCGGGCTCACTTCGCGTGGGGGGTGCACCGAGCGGTCGATGTTATCCGCCTTAGGATACTTAGCATCTTGCGCGATCAGTTTATTGTCGATATGCCAATGATACATAACAACTAACGTCCGTTAATAAAGTGTCTCACGTCGATATCACTCTAAGGAGTGTCGTGACCGCGGCCGGCAACGACGCATCGTACACGCTTGGAAAATAGCCAGAATATCACAAACACACTCCACAGAACGGGCGCATACTGCTAAAATAACACACAACACGAACTGATTAACTCAATCCTATCCTTCATCCTTCGCGCTGCCGGAAAAATCATTCGATAATATGGAGGACGGTGCACAGTCCGAAAGTATTGCCCGTAACCGAAGTGAAATCGCACACGAATTGAAACCGATATAAATGGAGCACGGTCTCTTTAAATCACTTGTGGCGTTACATCCGCAATTTTTCAATTTCCAGTGCTAAAATTGCGTTTTAACTCGCCTCTATATCGAGGTACATACATGCACGTTCCACTCCCGAACGGAGGACAGCGCCGCCGCGAGAGTATTCGGAACTAGATAGCCGTAGACCGAAATAATCATTACTTTTCGCGAGATGTGATCTTGGAGCGTCTGAAGGGATGCTGCGCAGGTGTGGGCCGCCGCCAGCCCGTTCCCGGGCTTTCGCGCAGGATGTCCCCGCCGCGGACACCGGATGCCACATTGGTGTGTTTAAACCCCGTGCTCACGTCAAACAACTATCATTGGGTATACTATACATATTAGTGTCACCTATTGGTTTATGAACAAATTGCCGCGAAATCTAGCCAATCACGACGCTCACCGGATATTGCATAGAAGAAATTTCCTCAGATATTTGTTTACGCGAACGATAGACAGTCGTCGTTTTTTACCCTAATTCACGGAAATTACATCGACTTGAGCTTGCGGCTCTCGATTTAATCTAATTTCCATCGGTAATTTATTTACCTTTTAGTATTTTGCGTTACTGCTCTAAATATCTACTGAAAGAATATTTTGAATGAAAAGTTTATAACAAAACATTCCCATTCAGTATATATTTTAGAGAAAGCTTATAATATATATTTACATGTAAAATGCACTTCGACAGTTATTGCTTAATAACTGTTAGTTAAACGAAAATACATTTTCCAGACAACAATGAAGTGACAGCTCATCGCTTTGAACTTATTCCGTTCGGAAAAGGTCATCTTTATACATACATTATTTTAAATTTATTAAAGCATTGAACAAATTTATAAATACACTTAATATATTTAATTAAGGTTAATAAAAATAAATGAAATTGATTACAAGATTATGTACTTCACATAAATGTATGTTTTTGTAAAGAGTTTCCGAACGCATAATACCACTCCTTGTGGATTATTTTGGTCAGACTGCTTGTTTCGTTGAAATTCATCGTGTGGATAGTTGGTGCACGAATACATGAAATGATATTGTGAATAATTTGTGAAAAATCGCTAACAATGTGACGGATGGTGTAAATGAAACAATTTCCAAAACAATAAGGTGAGTTTACTTCAACTAGCCAACTGTACAATCGAGAAATAAAAAAAGCCAGATTTGCTATTGTTTTTACTGAAAAAATCGATTATTATGTTGTTTTTCTACCGCTATTATTAAGTAAAAATTATTCATAAATTACATCCGACGGAAACGTATTAAATATCGCCTAAATAATATTCAAATTTGTTGTATGTCTGTTATTAGTTTTTGTTTATATTTGTCTAATATGATTGTTTCTCTAACGTTCCCGTTTGAATTTATTGACGTTCTATTTTATCACAGAGAACTTACAAAGAAACACACGACGATAATGTATCATTGTGAATTAAATAATGTTTGGGGGATTTCTGTACATTTTTATAGATACTTCTACAAACACAAAAATATTTAGATAATGGATGTTTAACACAAAACAATAGATCTTTACTTTTGATTAATAAATTAATTCAAAAAATTAATCTAGAAGGTATTTCAAAAACTCATCTGAGTCCTAATATCATAAACATACAGAAATATTGAAACTAAATGATTGAATTTATTGTTCGATAGTGATAAAATAAACAAACATTATTAATAAGAGTCACTTTTGGGTTTGCCTCCATATACTTTCCAGAAATATGTTGAAAACATCCTTTACAAAAGTCATATTATAATGTTGAAGAATATATACAGGCATAAAATCTATTTGGATTAATTCTTGTTCAACACAGAAACAAAATATTACATATTGTAACC
This sequence comes from Elymnias hypermnestra, assembly GCA_015832385.1. Classification (NCBI taxonomy): domain Eukaryota; kingdom Metazoa; phylum Arthropoda; class Insecta; order Lepidoptera; family Nymphalidae; genus Elymnias; species Elymnias hypermnestra. The sequence goes on along the minus strand of JACTOM010000075.1, from coordinate 1,204,719 downwards.
TACAAAAGTATATTTAAAGGAGTAACCTTTTCTTGTCTGTTTCTCACAGCAGAACCAACTTTCCGAACCAATGATAGATTTGTTACTAAAGGACAGACTACTGACTAATCAAAAGAGCTTTTTGAGCTTACATGAATAAAGCATATTTTGATTAACTAAAAAATGAACTGTATAAAAATATGTGAGAAATTAAAAATAAAGTATTCAGGAAAATGGTGACAAATGTGTGAATATAACTTAAAGCACTATGGTTCAAACTTCCTTAATTACTGGGTGACTCAGAATAACAGTAACTGTACTACTCATTCACAACATTTGTCATAAAAGTTATTTAATACTATAATTATAGTGGCCTTGTATTGTTGTATTACCTTTCACACATTCTTTCCTATGTTTAAAGCAAAAACTGTGCAGCTACTTGAATGTTATTATAATTTAGGCACCACTAGTTAAAATTGTGTGTTTTTTGTAGAATTTTATATTTAGCACATTATTATTCAGTCTAAAAGTAAATATAAAAATATCTTAATATTATAAAGAGGTGGCTTAGATTTAGTTACAGTCACATTCATCTGTATATTTTAAGTATATTCTATCTAAAGGGCTTATTTAACATATGATACTTTGACTGCCTTGCTGGTGCAGTGGTATGTATAGACTGTATCATCACTCACCAGAAGGTGTGAAGCCTGTGTGTACAACAAATCTGCCATGATTGAAGTGCATCTGGTGAAATGGGTCCGCTGAGAAATAAAAATATATGGACCGCCTAACTGCAGTGGAACAGTGTGGTGGGTCTATGCTCTAAAAACCATCTCGCATATATGGAAGGAAGCCGATGCCCATTAGTGGGGTGTTAATAGGCTGTTGCTTACATTTGTTTTTTTATAGACTTTGAATAAACAATGGTAGTCACAAGGGGGCAGAATTTTTTGTTAATTCACAAGTTTTCTTTTTTAGCCATGCTTCAACATATTATATATAATAGTGTATGGACTATAAAATACATATAAAGAGTGAATATTTTTTCTATATTTCTGATAAACAATGATAACTATTATAAGTAATTGTCATATTATGATAAATAGCACTAGTACCCTGGCTGTAGATGATTTTTATACAAAATATTGCAACATTGCATATACTTTTGTCATAAGATTGTAATGGTACATACATTTCGGAGAATATTCAAGTATAAATGTATATTTTATTTTACAAAATGTTAATGTATTAATGGAAATGAAATACTAATAAATTGGTTTTTTTTTTTTCGGATTTCTTAAAAAGTACAGTTGATTTGTAAAACAAATCTATTTGCTATTTATTACATACCTAAAACTGGGCACAATCCTAATTTCATGATGTAATATTGCTTTTCCTGAACAATTATTGTTCCTTTGAACTAACTATTCTGGCCATTACCAGTTGAACTATGTTGGTGTCCTTGGACCATCTACACATATACTACTAGTGAACAGGCATCAATTATATGCTTTGTAATTCTACATTTTTTATGATACCCATAACCTGTAGTTCCATTTTAGGTCTGTAGTTTAACAATGAGGAATTTTAGCTAAATCCCCCAAACTATATAAATTCGGCAGTTGGTCTTTAAATCCTAGTGCCCAGTTGTTAATTATGCCCAGAGGAAGCAGCATATGAAGATTAAACATAATTTCTATCCAATCCATGTTAAATTTTAAGGATAGTTATTTAAAACTATGCTTATATCATGGAGTAGTATAGTAAGATCTTCTAGAGTCTCTCTCTAAACGAATATATAATCGGCAAATTGGTAGAAAAGATCAGCACACTTAAGTGCTATGCCTAAAGCATTTAGCTATTCAATGCTAGCTCATTAATGGATACCTAACGGTGATTCAAGTCTAATGTCTTTCACCACGTAAATTACATCACACAGTTTATCGGTTGATCAATAAATATCTAATTGAGATATGAATAGAGATAGTCATGTGGTAAATATTTGCTAGAAATTATCATATCGCCTATCATATTTTAAGGTAATGTAATTTCCCAATACTTATATCTATATGCTATACTCATAAACAAAATTGACGTATCCGTTTGTAAAGGTAAATAATAGTCGTTTATGTGATTTTATGATATAAATGTCGGACTCTACCGAAAAAAGAGATTTGAGGTAGTTTCATTATCGAAAAAGATACTGTCTAATGTCCTGAAAATAAAAAATAATTATGAATATCAGATCAAGTAACAAACCTGTGCTCCACAGCAAAATTTTCCATGCCATATACACCACTAGTTGTTCAAATGTATATGGGGTTAAAGGGTCACTTGGCGTCAGATAAAACGTTTATACTGGTAACGGTTTATTTCTAAACGTGTAACTAAAACAAATCACGGTGGAATGACGATTTAACGAGAACAGCTGGAAACAATGACACAAAAGGGCTGGTACAGGTCCTGACACATGTCTGTTTCGGCAAGTACCCGCCTGAGATGAACGTGATTTACCTCTTGATTCGGTGCAGCACATTCTGGTAGAATGCCCGAAGTGGGGACTCTTCGTTGGTCGGGAGGCCTTTCGCTGTAGGTCATAGTTAACACAATGTTCAATAGCGAAAAGGAATGGAGGCCAGTGACCTTCTGCGAAACTGTTATTTCGCTCAAGGAAACACATGAGAAGCAGGGGGAAGATACTGTGGATGTTCCTTTTCTCAGGCCCAAGGGGTAGGAGAGAGGAAACCTAGATATTTGCGTTTCTCCTGCCACCTACTAATTTTTCCAGCGAGTCTTTTGGAGTAACGAGGTAGATTGCGTCTACTGATCCTGTGGTGCTCTATTAAGGGTTGGGAAGGGTATCGCTAGCTTTAGTAGGTATTCTGGCTGCCAGTGTGTCCCACCCCCGATTAGATTTTAGATCTGATCGGTGTGCGTAAAGATTTTTCCCAGCCGAAAAAATGGACGACCAGGCCTATACCCAACAAGAGATCTTTATGGAATACAATATACATAAGTATACAGAACACTATCGCGCACTTACACACCTACAGACATACGTACGCACATAACCAGGATCACACACACACATCCACATAGCAATGCACTCACCTGTTTCGTTGTGTTAGTTTTTAATTCTAATAATATTTATTTCATCCATTGTTTCCTCGTTATATGTAGTTCAGCTTTTTGATTATTTTTTGGATAATTTATTAGTTTGTTTTTCGTCTATTTAGTCTATAGTAAGTAGCAGCCCATTAACGTCCCAATGCTGGGCACAGGCCTCCTCACTCATACGAGAGAGGGTTTTTAGAGCATAGGCCCACCACGCTGCTCCACTGCGAATTGGCAGGCATAGTACACAAGTGTACTCTCGTAGTCCGATGTGACGGCAATCCGACACGACCGGAGAGAGATCAGGCGCAGGAACGACGGCTTAACGTGTTCTCCGAGGCACGGGGGTGGATCACACCGCCAACTTCCCAACTTCGGGCAAATATTGAGAAAATCTTAGTAGAATACTCAATATCTATTTCGAATTGGCCCCACCCGGTACTCGAACCCAGGACCTCATCTCTGTAGTCGAACATGCTACCACTAGACCAATGAGGCAGTTTTTAATCTATAATTGTGTGTTAAATAATTTTTCGTTACAAAAATAATATAAAATGAAAATTCAATTCCTATGCCATCTAGTACCAACTTGTAAAACTTATGTATACTCGTATCAAGAAACCTTTAAACCTTTTATGTGGGCTTTCAACAGATGTCGCTGTACATTTTTGACAGATACGATTATTAATGAATTAAATTTAAATATTAAATTAACATCGTGTCAGCTTCTACAAAAAAAATTGCCTTGAAAAGAATTACATTAAATAATTTATACAAGTCAAGGCATTTTATTTGGTACTTGTAAATAAATTTTTTTAAACTTATCTCAATTGTTATCACTTTACTTGTCGTAGCTACTTATTTCGTTTACTAAGTTTTATTATGGTTATTTATTAACAATTTTATATAGTACAGTACTCAAATAACATATAACTCAATAACTACAAAGGATGCAGAAAATTAACATTCAAATATAAGATTTATTAAATAAGAAGAACTTTATGATACGACGATAGTAACCATTTTTAAACTTGAAATAAAAATAGACCGTAATAAAATCCGTACTTATCGGCTGCCTCGACTTGAAGTGGGGAAATTCATATTTAACAATGTAATAACATGCTTAGTTTTAACCACTTTTATGATGCCTATTGTAATCATTAATCATTGATTATTGTTGATTCACAAACTGTAATTGTAGCTGTGGTGGTTTTGTTGTTAAACACTTAGATTTTTGATAAAGAGGCAATCCTAAACTCTTTTTCCAAAAAATTGTTAAAGCGAAAACTTTTTCGTCAAATAGGCTTTTATAGCATTTGCGAATCGTGATATTTAATCATCGAATATATAACAGCAATTGTGAAAAAATACTATTATAAATACAAGGTGTTAGGAGACCGCTCCCGAAAACGAAAACAGACTATAGTACTAATGACACCTTTGGTGATGGGACGGACAAAATCAATCTTGATTATCGAAAATCATATATTTAAAAGGTTTTATTGGCATTATTTACGCTCGATCATTTTAGTACAGCTAAATGAAACGAAAGTTTCATAAAAACATTACGTCATTTAAAAAAAACAACAATGAACCACAAACAGCTGAAGCTCGGGCCAACGAACGCACTCGGTCGGCGCTGGTGTGCATTTAAAAGAAACTACTAAATTGAGCGAAAGTACAAAAAATTACCGCGCCCGTGCGTTCGTTGACCCGATCGTCAACTAATTTTGTTTTGGTGTTGGTATTTTTTAGTAAAGTTATTTTTAATGATATTAGCTGTACTAATATGATGGTGCGTAAATAATGCTAATAAAAAGTTTTAAAAATATGACTTTTTTTAAATCACTATCGATTTTATCTGTCCCATCATGAAAGGTGTCATTAGTAAATAGATAGATAGAATACTCTATATTGTACACCGCAAATATACACAATTACAAAGACACAGACACTTAAAAAATACACGAGTACAAGAGGCGGCCTTATCGCTACTTAGCGATTTCTTTTAGGCAACCTTTGGGCGCATAAAAAAAATCCTAGTGTAAAGTAAGGTAGGCGGTATACAAATAAATACATACCAGTGCTATATAAATATACGAATACATATATACAATAAATACATATATATGTCGGAGGGCAGATATCTGTGGAACGCTGGCGCCATCTATCGGCGTGGACAGAGTCAATGGTGGCAGTCCGGCGGAAGTCACTCGACAGTTGTCGAGTAGCGCTCGACCGGAGCAGTCAACTGTTGAAACTGTCGCGTTCCTAGATATTAGTATTAATGAGTTTGTATAAATTGATATCGGGAACATTATAAACAGAGTTAATTAATAAAGTGTTTGATTGCACCAACAATACCCATTAACGCCCACAGAATAAGAAATTAAATAATTGATCCAATTAATAGCGATGTCGGCGGAGAACCCTGTGCTTTATGCTTCTCCGTTTTCTCTCATATTCTCCGACATATAAATAAATAATACATATATTACATTTAAAAAAATAATACATACATATACATTACATAGACATACACACACATAAATATTCACATCTTGTATTTATAATGGCATTTTTTGCAATAATTGATGTTATATGTTCAATAATTAAATATCACGATTCGAAATTGCTATAAAAGACTATTTGATGACACAGTTTTTACTTTAGCAAGGTTTTTTGTGAAAAAGGATTGCCTCTTTATTAAAAATCTATGCGTTTAACAACAAAATTATAACAGCTTCAATTACAGTATGTGAATCAACAATTATCAGTGATTAATGATTGCAATTCGTCGCTCAGAAAGCTCAGAGTCGCTCAGCGTGCGATGGAGAGGGCTATGCTCGGAGTTTCTCTACGCGATCACATCAGAAATGAGGAGATCCGTAGCAGAACCAAAATCACCGATATAGCCCAATGAATCGCGAACCTGAAGTGGCAATGGGCTGGGCACATAGTCCTACGGACCGATGGACTTTGGGTCCCGAAGGTGCTGGAGTGGCGAACCCGCACCGGTCGGCGCAGTGTAGGGAGACCCCCCACAAGGTGGACCGACGATATAAAGAGGGTTGCCGGTAGCCGTTGGAGCCAGGCGGCGCAAGATCGGGCCTTGTGGACATCATTACGTGAGACCTATGTCCAGCAGTGGACGTCCATCGGTTGAAGCTACGACGAATGATTGCAATCCGCATAATAAATGTAGGTAAAACTAGGCATGTTATTACATTGTTAAATATGAATTTAGCTACTTCACCAAAGATGTCATTAGCACTATCATTTGTCTTTGTGTTCAGAAGCGGTATTTTAACACTATTTTACTTTTCAATATATGAATTTAATGGTTATGCTAAAATAACTTCTTTATATTAAGTCACTAGGGTTCCTTCTTAGAAGAAGACAACAAATTCAATAGATGGCTTTATTATCTCCTTGCTTCCAATATAAATTTCAGCAATATGTAAACCATAACATTTTTTTCCGTCATGCTTCAAATCTTGTTTTCAGTTTTCATTCTAAGATTAACCCAATCTCTAAAACTAATTTTAGGGGTTATTATGGAAATATATTTGTGTATTGTAGAAACTGTACAGCCTTTAGCTTTCTATTTTTCTTCTTTAAACACAGAAATATTTCCGTTACAACATTTACGTAGGAGATTAATGAAACAACTCTTATCACGAAGATTCTTCAACTACAGTTAGTTCGCGTTAATAATGCAGTGAGTCACAATTGTGCGCCAGCCTAGCCCCGCCCTCTAACCAATCAAATCTTAACGCGGACTAACTGTAGTTGAAGAATCCTCGTGATTAGAGTTGGTTCATTAGTTTCCTACGTAAATGTTGTAACGGAAATATTACTGTGTTTAAACAAGAAAAATAGATACACTATACTGTTTCTACAATACCCTTAAGTTATACATATATATTCTGTTATACATGTAGATCTGTAACTAGGATACAAAGCCTACATTTCAATTGATTTAGGCCTAGTTCTGCATTTTTTTATACACACATGCCTCTCCAAAATCCTAATTTTAAAATACCAATCGGAATTCTTGAACAAATATTATATTTTTATGTAATCGTGAAACATCTGCTGTGATAAATAATACGTTATTATCAGAAATCAAATTTCAGTGTATATAAAATATTAATTAAATGGTTGTGCTAAATAAGATAAAGGAGGAAATGATTATCTTTGCAAATTAGTAACCAAAATAGATATATCCTGTTGATGATAATTCTCTATCTAAGAAATGTGAGTGATTAGCTATATTGAATTCCAAGTGGTATAGTGTGATAAGAGAATGTTGTGGTATAAAAGAAGACGTAGTGACTAAAATCGAGAAAGGTATTCTTAGATGGTTTGGGCATGTAGAGAGAATGAATGAAAGGAGACTGACAAAAAGGATTTATGAGTCAAGAGTGAATGCGAAAGTTGGAAGGGGAAGACCGAGGCGAACGTTCCTGGACCAAATCCAGGACATTTTAAATAACGGCCAGGTCAAGAGTACTCTAAACCGACGAACTTGTATGAAAGGTTTAATGAGAATGAAAGAAGCGAAGGAGATATGCAAGGATCGTGGCAAGTGGAAGGATGTTGTCTCTGCCTACCCCGAAGGGAATGAGGCGTGTTGCTCTGTATGTATGTATATTTTATTTTCATATTCAAATTTTTATACCATCTAGATATCTATCAGTAAAAATGTGTCATGGACAAAAACTTATGCATTTTAGACTATGTAACTTAACATCAGGTGAGATTACAGTCAAGCACCAATGAGCAATAAAATATTGAAAATATCTAACTAATTATATTCCCATTTCTAACATAGATTACAATGCATTTAAAAGATTTTATGCACAGAATTGCAATACAATTGGTTATATATTGTGTCTTATATGATAAACTAGATGTAGCCAAAGTGGCGTATAATTTTAGTGAAATTGTGTCAGTCATTAGTATTTCATATATAGATTACCAAGCGAGCGTTGAGAAGTATGAGTGGAGTAAAACTGAGTGACAGAAAAAGAAATAGTGTGATAAGAGAACTTTGTGGTATAAAAGAAGACGTAGTGACTAAAATCGAGAAAGGTATGCTTAGATGGTTTGGGCATGTAGAGAGAATGAATGAAAGGAGACTGACAAAGAGGATTAATGAGTCAAGAGTGAATGCGAAAGTTGGAAGGGGAAGACCAAGGCGAACGTTCCTGGACCAAATCCAGAACATTTTAAATAAGGGTCAAGTCAAGAGTACTCCAAACCGACGAATTTGTATGAAAGGTTTAATGAGAATGAAAGCAGCGAAGGAGATATACAAGGATCGTGGCAAGTGGAAGGACATGGTCTCTGCCTACCCCGAATGGAATGAGGCGTGATGATATGTATGTATGTATTAACAAGCTACACCGGATGTCTCATTCATCAATTAAAAATGTGTTCAATTTTATCCAATTAGCGAAATAATTGGTGCTGTTCTCGCCATTCCACAATCAAAATATGAGAAATGATTGATATGATAATTGTATTTATCAAAGATAATCTGATACGAAATTCATAGAAGTCATTCGCGTCAGTACAGTCAGTGTTGTTTTGACAAACACTTTGTTCCTATGCTTTTATAAAGGAAAGTTGTTCTGACATTTTAACGTGAGAAAAAGTGCAGTGAATCTTACCTCTAGGAATCTATTATATTCGACTACAGTACGTATTGTTTGTGCAATTTCGGAAACTTTAATACTAATAAATACATTTTAAAACAAAGAACAGTTTATAAATACAAAGAAATATAGTATTCGTCATCAAATATTGGATTATAAGCAATAAATTGTGTAAAAATAGTTGCATTGAAATTTGTACAGCATTTATAATTGTGCTATCAAAGTAAGTCTCAATGATACAGTCTAGTTGTTTGTCTGCTTGACTAACGTACGTAATTGTGCTAGTTTTAGCTTTCACCCCGTAATCGGAACATCCTCGTGAGTTTACGGTTTTAGTAGACTTATTATAAAGGACCGTTTAGAAGCCATGGGCCTAAATGTTGTCTTTTTTATTTATCATTGTTTTCGATGTCTAAAACATTGCAAACGTATCAGCATATCTCGTGAGCAATTCTTAGATTGTACTGCCAACCCACAACATAATAGCTTTAAAATCCAATAGAACTAGATCTAATCCAAATGAATAGAATGCTTTCTTCTGGATCTGTCATAAGAGTTTCAGTCCCACAGGTCCCAAATTCCAAGCCGTATTTATATTAATAATGGATTAAGTTCAGTGCACTATAAAAGTGTGCCTCAAAGTCCAATCCTTTTCTCCTGGATGTGCACGTGCCTAAACTCAGCAACGGGACGTTAGTACTGCTCCAATCCTTTGAATGAGGAAGTCTTGACGGCCTTGATGGCGCAGTGGTGCGAGTACTCGGTTTGCCAGCAGAGGTCCCGGGTTCGATTCCCGGTAAAACGAGTTTAGGAAATTGTATTTTCTAATTTGTCTGGGCTAGTGGAAGGCTTCGGCCGCGGCTAGTTACCATCCTCCCAGCAAAGAAGCACCACCAAACAAAGAGATTTGTGTTCCGGTACGATGCTGTGTAGAAACCATAAGGGGTATATCGCCTCTTACCAGATTAGTGCGCTTCCATCTTAGGCTATATTATCACTTACCGTAAGGTGAGATCACAGTCGAACGCTGAACTGTCAGCAATAAACAAAACAGTCTGTACCTAGCAGTAGGACCCTCATAGGTTTTTGTTTAACTTTCTTTACTTGGTTTCAGTTAAAATGACATAAACAATGTCAGGGGGCAACTCGAAGAACAAGGCACGCTCGAAGCGTCAGGAAGGATGGGAGGAGGCGGGTGGGGAGTTTTACCAGGAGCTGTACCCGGGTGGGGAGCAGGAGCTCTTCGAGAACCTCCAGAGAGCTGACGCTGCGAAGCTGGCCACATTGCTGCCCTCGAAGCAGGCCCGAAACAGTAAGTTACACACACAGTCTTCATTCTGATTATCAGAACCAATGCCCATAATCTTCGTCATCATCATTTAATAAGCGTAGCGCAAGAGAGCAAACATTTTTAGAAACTGACTGATAGCAGTTGGAATAAGGCAGTCGTTCAGAAAAAAATGTGTGTACAGACAGCCTTGTTTAGATCTTTATATGTGTATTATTTTTCTGTATCTATGTTACTTTAATAAAAAAGCGCTTTCGTACAAAGTACACATGTCAGAAGTGAAACTTCTTTGGCAAACGAATTTTTAAGTATTGTTTATATTTATACAAATCTAAAAGTTTAGATTTCCGAGACTTAGACTGTAGGAATTGAATTGTCACTTAATTATTAAAACTGTCGAAAATACAAATAATTTATTGCAATCAACAATATTAGAAATCTTTGTTTATTTTTTTAATTTAAAATTTAGAGAAAAGAATTTATGAAATATTTTTATTTTATGATGTATTAAAAATAGTATATTAAATGAGTTATTTGTAAATATTAAAACTACCTTCAAACGAATTAGCATAAAAAACGCTGCACATCACGCGTTTACTCCGTACAAATTTTACCCTTATGCGCCTAAAGAAATTTCACTTCAATAGCTCGATTTTTTGTGTGTTGAAGTGGACTCAGCAATGGTTTAGATTGATATTTCCATTGGTAACGGATCTTCCCATATAAAAACTAGCTGTCTTCGTACTTTTTTAATTTTTAAGTTCATCGGGTTAATAATTTTAGGATAGCTCGTGACTAGCGAGTGATTTTTTCGTTTATGTATACATTTACTATGACATTGCAGCAACGACGGTGAAGCGCGCACGTTCGCAGAATGAGCGGCGCCAGTCGACGTACGCGCGCACCACGCAGAGCCGCGACATACACCTGGCCATGCTACCGGACCTCTCGGGTAAGAACACAATGACTGCTGAAGAGGGTCTACATGACCCGAATCGTACTATGACTTCGAGGTTGCTTGACATCTCCGATAACATGACCAATCACATTGACCTACGTACATTAACCCAATGACTGCTGAAGAGGGTCTACATGACCCAAATCGTACTATGACTTCGAGGTTGCTTGACATCTCCGATAACATGACCAATCACATTGACCTACGTACATTAACACAAGGACTGCGGAACACGGTCTACATTACCCGAATCGTACTATGACTTCGAGGTTGCTGGACATCTACGATAACATAACCAATCACATTGACCTATGTACATTAAGACATTGACTGCCGAGGAGGGTCTACATGACCGGAATCGTACTATGACTTCGAGGTTGCTT
>JACTOM010000075.1:1139908-1189939 GCA_015832385.1 Elymnias hypermnestra | reverse complement strand
GAAAGGAGAGTGAATGCAGGGAATATGGTAAATGGTGCTCTGCATGCTTTTATGAATAGCCAGATGGTGTCTCAAAGGGCTAGACTGGCAGTGCATGCTGGAGTGTTGGTGCCAACACTTATGTATGGTAGTGAAAGTTGGGTATGGCAGAAGAATCACAAAAGTAAAATAAATGCGGTAGAGATGAGAGCGTTGAGAAGCATGAGTGGATTAAAACTGAGTGACAGAGTGAGAAATAGTGTGATAAGAGAACGTTGTGGTATAAAAGAAGACGTAGTGACTAAAATTGAGAAAAGTATGTTTAGATGGTTTGGGCATGTAGAGAGAATGAATGAAAGGAGACTGACACAAAGGATTTATGAACCAAGAGTGAATGCGAAAGTTGGAAAGGAAAGACCAAGGCGAACGTTCCTGGACCGAACCCAGGACATTTTTAAAAAAGTACCAGGTCAAGAGTACTCTAAACCGACGAACTTATATGAAAGGTTTAATGAGAATGAAAGAAGCAAAGGAGATATGCAAGGATCGTGGCAAGTGGAAGGATGTTGTCTCTGCCTACCCCTATGGGTATAAGACGTGATGCTATGTATGTATGTACAGTGTAACCCAGTGTAAACCCTAGCAAGGCAATACATTCCTGTAAATGGAAATTTTAATATAGGATTTCATTGTTTTGTCAAATTTCATAAGTTTATTAAACCACCCTATTCATTTTCATTAATTTATTTATCTATTTGTGAAACATACAACTATTATATACCTTAAAAACTACATTACAAATTAATACACAAAATCAATCAAGTTTCCACTAATTACTAAGACTTCAATTAAAAAGATTTTGTGTTTTTTTCATGCTTTAGTTCATAATAACTTTTATTGGCATTACCGAAAAGTAAATCTATGTAAAGTGTGTGATAAGAAAACATTTCAAAGAGACACTAATAGGCTTTTAGCCTAACAAAACCGCAAATAAGAATTATCTCCAAAATAATGGATTATCAATATTGTATCTTTATAGCAAAATGTATGCTGCTTAAATAGTCTGCTTTGAACTTTTGAAGAACACTAATCATGCGTGTAGTTAATCTTATATTGAATTGCTATGCAAATTCGAATATTTCTTTTATTAAATTTTATTTAAAAATTGGTGATGGTAAGCAAAATAATATTATAATAAATATTTAACAGGTCCCCATACTCTTGGCTTTTATAAAATGTAGATGTGTGTAAATAAAATAAATGACAAACAAATAAAGTATAATAATCTCATCTAAAGACTAAATATAAGTGACCTGTGAATTTCGATTACAGAAGGTGATACAAAGATTAAACCATGTATCATATGCAAATCATTAAAGATTTTTTATTTATTCTTTTGTTCTATAAGGGCTTTTGTATTATTAATAATACACGCCAGCCCCATCGTAAACTTATAAACTAACACACAACAATTTAACAATAAAAATAAATATAATTACAAACAAAAAAGACTAACATTCTTTGAGAGAATCATTAACAAATTTATATAACTTAAAAGCCATATAACTCAAAGGTTCACTTAAGATTGAATTAAATTAAAGAAATAAATGTTACAACTATATAGTTCTGAAATGTTAGACGTCGTATGTTCAGTCACTGACTCTGTAATTTAATATATTTTCTTGCTTGAATATAGATGTAATACATTGAAATGTTACAATTTAAGGCCCGAATATTTCATTTTTTAAAGGACGCAAATTTTATTTTTGGGACATGTGTGGGGGGGTCTATAGAAGCTTAACCCCAAGTTTGGGGGTTGTGTGCCCTTGTCCCTTGGCCGCCATCTTGGAAAAAGGGGTGGAAACAGTTTTTTCGCGATATCTCGGAAACTATGGGTACATACATAGCATCTCCCCTCATTCGCATAGGAGTAGGCAGAGACCCCATCCTTCCACATGCCACGATCCTTGCATATCTCCTTCGCTTCTTTCATTCTCATTAAACCTTTCATACAAGTCCATCGGTTAAGAGTACTCTTGAAGCCCTTATTTAAAATGTCCTGGATTTTGGTCTAACTATGAGTCCTAGATAAAATTCGTAAAAACACAATTTTTAGTAAGTCGTTAAAAATGTCCATATAACTTTTGGCCCTAACTTTTGCTTATAAAAAAAAAGTGATAAAAGCTCTATAAAAATGTTCTTTTTGCTCTATAATTATTTTTTCATACATTTTCCAAAAAAAAACATTACCTCAGACCAATCTTGTAATTGGGCTTTTGAGAAAAAAAAATTTAATTTCATTTATTTAAAACGCTGTTATAGCGCTCCTAAGCTGACCGGGTTCATCCATGCTCATGAGAATCCGGACAAATCGTTTGTACCGGGTTCCAAGATTCAAATGTATTGTAGAGAAGAAAATTTTTCAAAAGACCATCTACAAAATTGGTCTGAGGTATTTTTTTGTAAAAAGAAATTATAGAGCAAAAAAGAAAATCTTTATCGAACTTTTCTTACTTATTGCTTATAACTTCTTTAGTAAATAAAGAAGTTATTAGCAAAATTTGGGACAAAATGTTATACTAACATATCTGTAGGCAAAGCGATTAGCTACAAGTTATGTTTTTACGAAATTTTTGTAGGACTTATAGTTTCCGAGATATCGCGAAAATACTGTTTGCACCCCTTTTTCCAAGATGGCGGCTGGGGCGGCAACCCCACAAATTTGGGGTTAAGCTTCTATCGACCTCCCAAACATGTCCCAAAAATAAAATTTCAATGGACTAATACATAAGTTCATCTTAAATATTGTTAATGATTCCATCCTCTCCCAGTCTGCCAGCATAGCATGCAAATAGTGTATAATTAAAATAAGTAATCTTAGAAGATAATAATAATGTCATTTGATCAGAATAAAAATGAAGTGAATTCGTTTAAAAAATGTTTTGAGAATGTATGTAGATGATTGTAAATGTGTACCATCCTACAATATACATTTTTACTATATAATCTGGTCATAATAGTATTGTTTTTACCACAATTCCTCAAAATACGTATATTACTGTGTGAGAATGGTGAGTGGGAGAACTGGATTACCAAACGGTTTAAACATATCACAATTACATTTAAATGATGACACTATTCCATATTTCTATAAATATCGATCATAGTATACAATTCATTGTTATAATCCCATTTTCTTTCCAGAGAACCTGTCCAACGAAGAGCGCACGTGGGAAGAGATCATGCAAATCAAAGCGATGCCCGTTCCCATGCACCAGAAGCGGGACATAAAGGCAAGGTTACAGGTAATTGTTTATTCTATATTTTGCTTTGAATCCATTTAAATCAACGTCGTATTTTAGACATGTAAAAAAATATATTATGACTAAATTTGACGATTCAGAAGTAAAAATTAACTTGCAATAGTATTCAGAAACATTAAAACTAATGTAAGAACAGGAACTGTTAAAATATTTGTTTTTCCGAATTCAACTTTATTAATATGTTTATAAGTCTCCAATGATAGTACTTATTGACCTGTTAAACGCGCTTTCATGAAAGAACTTATTAACCAGTTGATCGCTCTTTAACGATGGAATTTAATGACCTGCTTATCGCTCTCTAATATCAAACAACTGATCTCTTTATCGCTCTCTAGCGATAGAACTTATTGACCTGTTTATCGCTCTCTAACATTAAAACTTATTCGCCTGCTTATCGCACTGTAACGATAAAACTTATTGACCTGCTAATCGCTCTAACGACAAAACTTATTGACTTGTTTATCGCTCTCTAATATTAAAACTTACTAATCTGTTTATCGCTCTCTACCGATAGAACTTATTGATCTGCTTATCGCTCTCTAACAATAAAACTTATTGACCTGTTTATCGGTCTCTAACGGTAAAAAATATTATCCTGTTTATGGCTCTCTAACGATGAAACTTATTGAACTGTTTATCGCTCTTGGCCTACAGAACTCATTATCCTGTATATTCTTTTCTGATGACAGAACTTATGAAACTGGTATCCCCCAGATTTCAGCAACTATTAACCTCTTTACCGTAATATGGCCGCAAAATAAATTTGATAGATGGGAACAAGTGGAAGAGGTGAAAGAATTTGTATACTTGGGATCTAAATTTACAAAAGATGGAACATGTGAAAGTGATATTGAAAGGAGAATTTATGAATAGCCAGATGGTGTCACAAAGGGCTAGACTGGCAGTGCATGCTGGAGTGTTGGTGCCAACACTTATGTATGGTAGTGAAAGTTGGGTATGGCAGAAGAATCACAAAAGTAAAATAAATGCGGTAGAGATGAGAGCGTTGAGAAGCATGAGTGGATTAAAACTGAGTGACAGAGTAAGAAATAGTGTGATAAGATGGTTTGGGCATGTAGAGAGAATGAATGAAAGGAGACAAAACGGATTTATGAGTCAAGAGTGAATGCGAAAGTTGGAAGGGGAAGACCAAGACGAACGTTCCTGGACCAAATCCAGGACATTTTAAATAACGGCCAGGTCAAGAGTACTCTTAACCGACGAACTTGTATGAAAGGTTTAATGTGAATGAAAGAAGCGAAGGAGATATGCAAGGATCGTGGCAAGTGGAAGGATGTTGTCTCTGCCTACCCCTATGGGAATGAGGCGTGATGCTATTTATGTATGTAAATACACTTACCGGTCTGTAGACAGAGCACATTAATATTTTTATCGTTCTCCAAGGTTAATGCTTAGTATTTTTTTTAGAAGAAGATGAAAATAAGCAAGTTTTTATTTTATTTTATAGAGGTCTTTTTGCTTTAACCTCCCTAATCCTTTATTTTCAGAATGCCACAAAACTCCGGCTACAAGGCCTTGAACAATTGCAATGGAGACAACGAAAAGTGTGGCACAGATTTCGGATTCGCTTCACGGAAATCATTGGTAAACTGGAACCATGGCAGTCCTCGCTCAGAGAGATCGAAGGAAAATTTGGTACAGGAGTCGTATCATATTTCCTCTTCCTTAGGTGGCTGCTGTTCCTGAACTTCGCGATCTCCATCTTTGTCATATTGTTCCTTATATTGCCATCGGTTTTGCTTGTCGAGCTGGAATATGAGTGTGACGACTATGCTGTGAATTCGACTATATGTTGCTCTCAAGCTTACCTGGGGAGAAATTTGACTGAATTCAATGTCGTCCTCTCCCTCATCCAAGGCACAGGTTGGATGGAGAGGACGATATTATTCTATGGTGTGTACAGTGATCAAATTTATACTTATTATATCAAAGCTTTATGGCAAACTGAGATGTTTTATAATATGCCACTAGCTTATATACTAGTTCCGATCTCGTGGGCCCTCTTTTCTTTGATAGCCATAGTAAAGACAGCAGCTAAGGGCTTCAAGGAGCGCCTGGTGGAAAGCGAAGGGCAATTTTATATGTACTGCAATCTAGTCTTCGGCGGGTGGGATTTCTGTATACAGAACGATAAGTCGGCAAGAATAAAACACAAAGCTTTATATAACGAAATCAAAGGCTGTCTAGAAGAAGAGAGGTACAAGGAGGAGAAGCAGTTGAGAACTAGAGAGAGTCAAATTCTGATGCATTTGAGAAGATTTCTCATACATCTTCTCGTATTCATAATCCTTATTGCGTCAGGGATTTTAATTTACGTTATATTCAATTATTCCATGGATAAGTTAGAGGAACAAAACAATGCAGGGACAAGTGAATTCGTTAACGCTACCGTTGAAAAAGCGTCTTTGAGACAATTAAACGATGGTTCATATTCGTTTGGACAATTTCAGAATACCTTATTAGAGTTTCTCCCATTCATCGCTATAGTGGTACTGAATATAATCATCCCAGAAATATTCAGTTATCTCATAAAATTCGAAAGCTACATGCCTGCAAATACCATCATAATAACTCTCCTAAGGACAGTTTTGTTACGTCTATCTTCTTTGGCGGTTCTTCTGAGCCAAATCTACATACAAATAACCGATCCAAATCGGATAACATGTGCGTTGTTTGACGAGGAATTCCGACTAGAATGCTGGGAGACTTACGTTGGGCAGCAACTTTACAAATTAGTTTTGACGGATTTGGCCTTACAAACCGTCATGACCTTCATAATTAACCTTCCAAGGGCTTTTATCGCTCGTCATACAAACAGTAGATGTCTTAAAATTATTGGAACCCAGGACTTTTATTTGCCCAAGCATGTTTTAGATATCGTTTACATTCAAACCATAATATGGATGGGCTCCTTCTTCTGTCCCTTTTTGCCTTTGATCGGGACGACTTTCTGCTACTTCATGTTCCATATAAAGAAGTTTACTTGCCTCATTAATTGTACTCCTTCTCCTATAGTTTACAAAGCTTCTAAGTCCAAGTCCTTGTTCATGTCTGTTTTGCTCCTCGGTTTTGTTATATCCATAGTCCCAGTGGCTTATTCTGTGGCTGAAATCGCTCCATCCTGGAACTGCGGTCCTTTCCGTGGTTTCAATACGGTTTGGGAGTTCGTCGTTGAGACTTTCGACGGCTTCCCGTTCATCGTGCGAGAAGTTGTCTTCCTTCTCGGTACTTCTACGTTTGCAGTACCGGCTTTCGCGTTTCTATTATTCTTTTTGTACTATTACTGGGCAGTGGCTGCTGCTAATAGGCATATGGTGGAGGTGCTGAAGAACCAGCTGGTTCTAGAAGGTCACGACAAACAGTTTCTATTGAACAGACTGAGTGCATTTATTAGGCAGCATCAGAAGCGTTGCGAGAGGCGGAACAGGGCCAGCTTCGCTGATGATGACTCTTCTATACAGCATAGTTCCAGATAAAATAGATAATTAGGACTCTAATTGTAATTAAAATAAGGGAGATGATTATATGGCAGATTGTTAGGTGTCGTGAATTTATTAAGTGTGTAATATAATGTGTTGAAATTAGGTAAAATGTTTCGAAGACCTGTCAGCTGAATTTTATATATATTTAGCTATATCCCGCAGTGTTACCCGCGTTTAGTTTTCATACTCGTGGGAATATGTGAAAAAAATGAATATCAAGTTAATCAATCGGATGAATATCTCGCAGAAAATTATTCGTTTATACCGTGGTCCCGTGGGAATATGGGAAATCCTATACGTAAGCGTCTAGATCGCGAAAGTAAAATATATGCTGAATTTGAAGTCAATTAGGCTTATAGTTGAGATCTTCAAATATTTATTCCGTGATTATTTCCGATTCTTAAAAAGTTTTTCTGCTTTATGTGTAATAAACGAATCCAAAAAAACTACGATTTTCTTAATATAGGTTCTGAAGTTTTTTGACGTTATATTTATTAATGTCATTATTTTGAAGGTCAGTGTTAATTATTCATGTATTCAGATCATAGATTCATTCATTCATTCTTTAATAAATGTATGTATAGAAGTAGAAGTTTTCATCCTAAAATTAGCTGAATATATCTGTTTAGCAATTTTTAACTTCAAGTCAAAACTCTAAAACAAAAATTTTATTGTGTTCAGTTAATAAATTCATTCGTTCTTTCATACAGAATGGTTAGAATATTTTCTGTAATAGTTTGTTTTGAGCGTATCTAACATTCATATCGCGGGATCGATTATGACACAATTTTGTACCTAATTCTTACTTTCTTTTTTTATCACCCATCAATATACTTTTATACCAGAGTATCGAAACAATTCTGGGGTGTAAATAACACACCAATCCATGATGGAGCAGCCTGGGTGGATCTAAACACCAAAACCTTGTCTTATAAATAATTCCTATGCCCAGAAGTGGGATGTTATTAGGAGGATTACCCCTAAATAGTGGAATAATTATTCGTGATTAGATTGTTTTTTTTTTATCAAACACGAACTTTCTAGTCATTGGCAATTCCTTTAAAATATAAACTTTATTAATTAGTTCTTGATTCTTCTTCTTTGAAGATTTAAACACGAACTTAGTAAAAATATATTGAATAACGAAAAAGAAAACGTTTTTATGTTATATCTTATGTATTGGTAATTTTGACAATATACAAGGGCAATCTCCAAAGCAGATTACAGCAACGCTGGAAAGCAAACACGTAGTAAGTCGCAAATCTCAAATTGTTCATCAGAACAGAAATACTTCTGTGTCGGAAAATAAAAGAGAAGAAGAAGAATAAAGCATAGCTTAGGGGCATATGGTTCTCCGCCGACATCGCCGTTAGTGGGTTCCATAATTCAATCTCTATACTGCGGGCGTCGGTGGGTAATGTTGGTGCAATCAAAAACTTTATATACATAAACATAATGTCCGATTGGACATTTATGTTAATGACACTTAATGTTTCCGTTATCAGTTTACACAATCACATTAACAATTATAATTCTGAACGCGATAGTTTCCATAGTCGACCACTGCGGCGGACCGTCAGTCGAGTACTATCCGTCGGCTTTTGACTTATTGACTCTCTCTAGAGCCGATAGATAGAGGGCGCCGGCGTTCCGCAAACTATTTGACTGTAACATATATATGTCGGAGGGCAGTCTGTGGATTGCTGGTCCGTGTGTAATAATCTGTGGAACGCTGGCGCCATCTGTGTATCGGCGTGGGGGCAGAGTCAATAAGTGGCAGTCCGGCCCGTCTCTCAGCAGTTCTCGAGTGGCGGACGGCCGGAGTCGTGGACTATTGAAACTGTCGTGTTCCTAGCTATTATTGTTAATGAGTTTGTGTAAATTGATATCGGGAAAATTAAGTGATTGAACATTATAATCCGAGTTAATTAATAAAGTGTTTGATTGCACCAACATTTCCCACGAACGCCCACAGAATAAGAAGTTAAAAAATTAATCCAATTAATGACGATGTTGGCGGAGAACCCTACGCCCCTGTTCTTTATGCTTCTCCGTTCTCTCTTATTCTCCGACATATATATCAATTGCTATTCACCAGTCTCGTTAAAACTCGAGAACGACAAGATCTATTGGGTTTATTTTGGTTTTGATTTGGTACAAGTCCAGGGAGGATTTAAAGAATGAGTAAATATGAAAAAAAATGCTTGGAATATAGAAAAAACAATAATTACGCTTTTTCTTAGAAATCTATTACCTGTCAAACATGTGATGTTCGTCCCGTCGTTCAGAAATCAAATTAAATTTAAACATAAAGAATTTTGTTTTAAATGTTGATGTTCGAGCTATCGTTCAGAAATCGCATAATATAAAAAAATACTACATCTGCTTTTTTATTTCATATTGACAACCAAAAATTTCTGAACTCAACTATAACAACTAACTGACTTTAGCTGGAATCTGGGTATAAAGGTCTTTATTTGATTACGAATTCTTTTTTTTCGGTTAAGTTTTGACGACATTTTTCACCAAGGCTGACATTCTGCAGCTGTTTTATTTATTGAACCTGAGGCGGTACCAAGTTAGCCGGGTCAGATAGTAAAATATATATAGTTTCTAAACAGATTGAGTTTAGCAGCAATTTTCTAAGGTTATGTTAAAACAATATTTTGCTGGTTACTACGTGTTTCCTTTACATTATGTGTGAACGCTCCCTTATTCCTACACTTATGTTGCTATGACTTTATATTAAGTAATTAGCATTTATTAGATAATAATAGAAGATTTGGTTAAGTGATCTCAGTATATCTTTATCACATTGTATATTAGAATAGATAATATATTAAATTTTTTTTATATACAATCGTATTTTATTATTGTTTCATAGTTGATTTTCTTGTAGTCACAAATTCTTTAAGTATACGAATGCACAAAATATATCGACTATTTCTTTATTTGAGAAAATACCTATTAATTATTTTTAACTGTGATCAACTATCGACTTCATTTCGCTTTTGTTTCCTCTTTAAATTATTTAATATTTATTAAAACCTGAGAACCAAAACTCATGTTTCCCCAGACCAAATGTTTTTCAAAATATTTTAATAGTTAAGCATATTTTATCGCCTTCATTAATAGTTTCCATATAATAAGAAATTTACACTTCATATACACACAGGTCTCCACAAACAATTTAATATTCTTGTGTTTAAATATGTTATAGAAAAAAACCCGCTCCAAAATTTTAGGCAAATTGTATTTTTGCAGTTAATTAAAATATAATTTTATGGTTTCCTTGGTTAATGCTATTAAGCATAAAAATAATTTTCGATAATACATTTAATGGTCATAATGTTTTAATAGAAAATCTGTAGATTGAACTTTAATTTTTTAATGCAACCTTGCCTTTCTTTAATCTATTATTCTCCTTTTGCCTAATGACTTTCAATAGCAGCTCCAACTTAGGGTTCATTAATATTTACGATCAAATGTCATTACAGAGAAATTCAAATTATTTATTTAAAAAAAAATATCCCTATGTAAATTATAGTAGAAAATCCTTAGTAAAAGATGAGATGGTTAATAATTTTATATAAAATCGAACCTTAATTTATTGGTTTAAAGTACATTTTAAAAAGCCATTAACTTCAATAGCTTTTATAGTAACTGATACTTTATAACAGTAACATATATCTTTATTATTTTAAAATGTACTCTAATAACGTGCTGTAAGGTTCAATTTCAAATGATTTGTATTTAATTGTCAACCTCGCCATCTGTAATGTCATTTTATAGTAAATTTTAATAGCAAATCCATAGACTTGAATTTATAAATGCATTTTTTTTTAAATAAAGCCTTACCCAACTTGTATCTATATACATATATGTTAGTAGGAAATCCATAGATATAGCATTCCTGAAATGACTTTTTTTTTGATCAGACAAAATCATAAATTCATACATATTTTTAACGTGAATACGTCTTTAACATCGCATCCATCGGGAAGCAATAAAAAAAATCGATATAACAAAATGGGGGATACACTTTGATGATGTGGTATATCTATCACCTCCATCCGATATTCATACACCACTGGCTAGCTAAATTATTAGAGAATTTGATACTCCAAATAAGGACTGTAACACATACTTGTTATAGAAACTATTTCCCGTGACGAGGCGTATTCACGTTCAATAAACGACCATATCCATAACACAGGCAAAATAAAATGTTACGTACCTTGTATCCAACTTGTGTGCATTCCTTAAATCATTCTTCATGTAGATAGGCACTCTTATATGTATTTATTCGTTGTGTTCCACTTACGTCGTATCAATGACGCAAAAGTATTTCTAATAAGTTTAGAAAAATTAATTTAGTGAAATTAGACAATTGAAATATAATAAAAATTAGCCAAATTTAAAATCATAACGTAAAATTATTGCTAGCTGTAAATATTACAATATCGTAAACTATTTATGTAACCGACAATTATAGAATATTTATATATGTAATGACAAATTTATAAACTTAATAATTTCTTCACTTGATACTTTAAAAATTCTGATAAAATTTAAACTGTATGAGATTAAACTACTTTTTACGTTTTTATCAAAAAAATCTACAAGTTAACCTCAATTTCACCCCACAATAAAGGTTTAAAAATGGCGGTAAAAATGACAGGACGCCATTTTATGTATAATCTATATCTCTGAATTGACTTTGAATTTTATTTATCTGAATGCTTTATATATTCTGTAAATTATTGACATAATCTATGGCTTTTATAAACAAATCTCTAATTTTTGGCTTAGAGACTAAAGCCAAACACTATTTTTCCGTCTCTAATATTAAAAGTAAATTTTGGTACGATTTTAATCACTTAAAGCCATAATAATTTATCTGTGTACGTTTGCGGTTAGTTTATATAATTTCAATATTTAATCTGTATAAAAAAAAGTTGAAATAATTTAAAACAATGCAATAGAAACTTTTGAAATGCTATCTTTTCTATGACCTTTGTAAAGGTCTTTGGTGTATAAAAAAGTATCGAGTGAAGATTTTCACGCAATTAATCTCGTACAAAACTGCACCTGTGTAAAAAAAAATATTTGTGATGTTATATTAATGTAAAAAAGATTAGGAAATTTTAAGCTGTAAATTATAAATATTGTGAAATTATGCTAAAGTAATCGACTCGCGTTTTTGTACGAGGTTTTTAAACTAAATTATTATCTGTGCAACACATTTTGGATTCAGTTTAATCATAGCTTAGATATATTTATGTATCATATATATTAATTCTTGATTCTTTTTATTCGTTAATTCGCTGATAATTTTAAAATAAGTTTACATTTCATAGCTCTATATCATGTATTTATGCATTTATCATGTGTCGCCATTTTGTTTTATGTAACAGTCAGTTGTGTCATACGTGATTGCAAACATGTCAAAATATTTATGAAATTAAATATATACCTAGCGCAATGTTTATTTCATTTATTCCATTTTTCTATACTTATGTCTATTTAGAAAAAGCGCTTTCAATATTTTACCTTTATTAATTTAGTGCCCGTGCGTCCGCTAAACTGGGAATTGACTTGAAATTAACCCTATTGCTGCAGAGGACGTATTATGCCGTCTACGGGACGCCTTCCGTTTACGGAAGGTATAGAATATGCTAGTAATTAGTCATTTAAGAATAGCAATACGTTGAAACGAAATGTTGTTTCGTTCAGTGGATTGTATATTATGCTACACAGGATGTCTCAAAAGAAATTTTATATATAGTGGTACGATTAATGTTTGCAAATTATTAAAATACACTTTTTGGGGTTTTATTTCTTAAAAGTACATTTATTTCTACATGCACATTTATTTTATTTATTGTATTTATGTATTACACTATAACTCAAGAACGACAACCGATTTAGCTTAAAAATGGCAGGAAGGTAGCTCGACCCAGGAGAATAGGACGTCACAGACATACACTTTACCAAAGCACAATTTACGATTAAAGATTGGCTCCGTCGTCATCATGCTTCGAAAGATAAACCAACCAAAACTTATGCTGTGCAACGGAACGCGTTTGACGATTAGTTTATTGATAAACAATATGATTTACGCCACGACACTCCGAAGATAATTGGAAGCTAAGGAAGTTCTCATCACGAGGATCCTAACCGATATACGGTTTGAGTTCGACTTAAATTTCTGATCTGTTTTGCATTCGCCATAACCATTAACATATCACAAGGCCAAATGTTTGAAAGTTTGTAGTCTGATCTTGAAATTCCATATTTTCTCCAAGTTTCATTATATGTGACATGTTTACAGCTTGGAGAACCAATGGCGTCATTTGTTCTGTTGCCTGATAATAAAACGAAATATGTCTTTTATCACAAGGAGCTTCACAATTTTTTTTATAATTTTGGCAGATACAAGAGCTGGCGGGGCACCTGTTAAATGATTACCGCCGCCCATGGACACCTGCAGCACCATAGAGACTGCTGATGCGTTGCCGGCCTAATAAGTATGAGTTGATTCGCTTCTTGGATGTATGTGCATCAAAGTCTTGGAGAAACATCGTAGGTGGGAGTTCATTCCACATTTTGCATATCCGTGTAAAAACGGTATCGGACTATGGCTGAAGGCCATGCATCCAGGTTATGCGGTTGAAATTTATTTCTCCGTAGAGTTGCACGATCATAGAACAGAGACGGTGGTACCAATCCAAATAGCTCTTCAGAATATTCTCCATGGTAGATACGATAGAACACACATTCAGCTGACGCTTCTACGGTGCTCTAGCGTCTCCAGTTTACGTGTCTATTGAGTATCGGCCACCATTCGAATTGTCCGTTACTGTATCTTGTCAAAAGGGAGAAGTTGGTATTGGAGTGCTCCAGCCCATAGCAGCAGCCTGTGCTCCGCGATAAAGTACCGCATGCCTTTTTTGATAACCCCAAGGTTTTTAGAAGCCAATTTGGCTTTGCCTTCAAAGAATTGGACTTCACTCGAACGGCAAGTAATGAAATCGTGGTGCAAAGTTTTGGCTTTGAAAACGCACACTTGTCTTCATTGGGTTAAATTGAACCATATTTTTCGTACCCCAATTAGATTTGTGCTAAAGTTGTTTCAACCAAATATAATTTGGAATACAAAATTATGTCAACCACAGGGAACGAACATCTTCGTCGAGACGTAATATTACGCCCATCGTAACACAAGGGTTTTTGTTAAAGTTCTCCGCACAGAGCGATAGGGTTAATATTTCGTTAGGCCGTTTATAACTCAAGAATGGCTGGGTTGAAAGAAATCTTTCCACTTCAAGTGAAATACGGTACACATTCCTTTCACGAGCAACAGCTGGTAGGTAATAAAACACTAAAGTAATATATATTATTTAATCATTTTTATTGGTACACAAAATACAAAACTAAACTATTCTTTAGTATAATATGCATTTGCCTCTACCTAATATATTTCTAATAAATCTATAAAGTCAAATACTACTAAATATTGGTCCACATATTTGGGTACAAAAAGATATAGACATAAAGTACTTTAAAATGTGATAAAAATTTTGGATGACGATAGCACTAATAAAACCTTTGATGGGTCGGAAAAAAATCGATCCTGATTAAAAAAAAATCATATTTTTAAAACGTTCATCATTACTTACGCTCCATCATGTTAGTACAGCTAAACAAAACGATAGTTTCATTAAAAAAAACGAGCATTGAAACAAAATCAAAAACAGTTGATCTTAGAACGCACAGGTCAACGAACTGATCAAAGATCGGCGTGGCGAGACAGCGGTCTCCTAATACCCAATATAGTGTTTAAAAATGATAACGTGGACAAATACGAAAGTTGTATATTTTTTTTTGTTCTGATAAAAACATTTTGGATTAGAGGGATACTACGTGTTCGTTTTCCAGCATCAATATATTATATTATTTATAAACAAAATACTTCATATATATGTCGGAGAATATGAGAGAACAGAGAAGCATAAAGCACAAGGGCGTAGAGTTCTCCGCCGATATCGTCATTAATTGGATCCATTATTCAATTTCTTATTCTGTGGGCGTTCGTGGGTAAAGTTGGTGCAATCATACACTTTGTTAATTAACTCTGATAATAATGTTCAATCACTAAATGTTCCCGATATCAATTTACACAAACTCATTAACAATAACAGCTAGGAACTCGACAGTTTCAATAGTCGACCACTCCGGCCGACCGCCACTCGAGAATTGCCGAGACGGGCCGGACTGCCACTTATTGACTCTGCCCCCACGCCGACACAAAGATGGCGCCAGCGTTCCACAGACTATTACACACGAACCAGCGATCCACAGACTCTTGCACTCCGACATATATAAATTTTATTACCCTGTATTTATAAAAATATTATATGTTATAGTAAATTACGATGACATGTATATAAGACTAAAATAATTTTAGTTATTATAGTTTTAAATATATGCCCCAATTTGAAAAAAATAAAAAAATCGGATGTTTTTAAACGTTGAAATGGTTATTACTTTAATAACCCAACAAAAAATGGTGTTAGTGTGAAACTTAAATGGACAAAACCCCAAAAACAAATTACATTTTACATATAAATAACGTAATGGTGACTTTAATTAGGCTCGTATTACGTAAGACTTACGTCACGCAGTGTAAGATTAATGACTCACATATGACTCATATCTTACGTAAATCCTGAAATAAGGCTATGTCATTATAACGTCACGTTGACGTAAACATGTTTGTACTGTAGAATGTAAGCTTTTTATTGAAACAAAATAATATTTTCTACTTTAGTAGTTAAGATTGTTAACTACAATAAAAGGTAAGTTTTAAGACAAAAAACAAAGTACACATGTCAGAAGTGAAACTTCTATGACAAACTAATTTTTAAGTCTTGTTTATATTTATACAAATCTAAAATTAGATTTCTGAGACAGAGTGAGAGAAAAAGGAAGATATTTTAGGAATTTAATTGTCATTAAAATAATTAGTGTCTAAAATTAATACAAATAATTAATTGAAATGTAAATGTAAATAAAACTGCCACGTGCTTTTTATCAATATCAGAAATTATGAATTAAATTCTTTTTTATAATTTAAAGAGAATTTATGAAATATTTTTATTTTATTTTTTATGAAAAATAGGATATCAAATTACTAAATGACAAGCGGCAAATAAAAATGCCACATATTATTGGTAAATATTAAAACTACCTAACCTTGAAACGAGTTAGCATCAAAAAACGCTGCACATCTTCGTGACGCTAATCACGCGTTTCATCCATAAAAATTTTACCCTCATACGCCTAAAGAAGATTCACTTCAAAAATAAAAATGCTCGTTTTCTTTTACGTAGACATGACGTAATGGTGACTTTTTTTAGTTCATTACATATAGCATAGTTCGTGTAGTATTACGTAAGTCTTACGTATACAGTGTGATGGCTCTACATGTGACTTATATTTTACGTAAATTCGGATATATAGCACAATGTCATTTTGACGTCATTTTATCATCGTTGCAATGAAACAGTTAATACAATTACCATAGGCTATTCCTACTACGGCCTAACAAACTATTTTATACAAAAAATAACAATATAACATTGGATAATTAAACAATTTATTGAACCACATGCTAAGTTAGTTGATGGTGGCGGCTTCGAAGTCGCCCTTGTCCAAGTGCCTGTGCGCCTTGGGCTCGTATATGAGCATGGTGTTACGCTCCGGACTAGTTTTGTTACGATGCATATCTACAAAAACAATATTGTAACATAACGAATCCATTAAGATAAGCGTGCAGGTATTTAAGGAATATCAGACAACCACAGTGAAGTGAGGTTTAAAGTAACTGCTAGTTATAAAGCTGTTCTATAAACGTGCGTGTTCTATAGTAAGTAGAAGCTCATTAATGTCCCACTGCTGGGCACAGGTCTCCTCACTCCGAGGAGCGAGGGTTTTTAGAGCATAGTCCCACCACTGCGGAGCGCCAATCCGCTAGGAGTGAGGAAGCCTGTGCCCAGCAGTGGGACGTTAATCGGCTGCCACTTAATATACTTTTAT
This sequence comes from Elymnias hypermnestra, assembly GCA_015832385.1. Classification (NCBI taxonomy): domain Eukaryota; kingdom Metazoa; phylum Arthropoda; class Insecta; order Lepidoptera; family Nymphalidae; genus Elymnias; species Elymnias hypermnestra. The sequence continues at coordinate 1,173,033 of JACTOM010000075.1, read as the reverse complement.
AATTGTTAAAAAGAGAAACTGTAAAAGTATATCGTTGGGTATCATTGGTATCCATGGAATATGTGCAAACTCACCAGTCGCAGGCCCAGTAAAAAATAAGTAAGTAGCAGCTCATTAACGCCCCACTGCTGGGCACAGGCCTCTTTAATCATACCAGAGAGGGTTTTTAAAGCATAGACCCACCACGCTGCTCCACTGCGGATTGGCAGGCTAGTACACAAGTGCACTCTCTATTCCTTCACTCTCATAGTCCGATGTAATGGGAATCCAACACGACCGGAGTGAGATCAGGCGCAGGACCGACAGTTTAACGTGTTCTCCGAGGTACGGGGGTGGAGCACACCGCCAACTTCCCAACTTCGGGAAAATATTGAGTTGTGAATTGGCTCGACCCGGGACTCGAACCCAGGACCTCATGTCTGTAGTCGAACATACTAACCACTAGACCAATGAGGCAATCACGTGTTCTAAAAACGTGAGAATTGATTGTGTGTGAGCGTGTTGTATTTGTACCCACATATTGTGTGCGTGCGTGTTCTATAAACGTGCGTGTTGTATGTGTTTAAATATATTATGTGCGAGCGCGCTGTATAAATATGTGTGTTGTAAGTATAAACGTGTGTGAGTGTGCATGCGTATCGTACATGCCAACAATTGCACGCGTGCATGTAGTGTGCGCGAGGGTGTTGTTTGTTTACACGCATGTTTAAAGCGTGTCAATGTTTTGTACACGTGTTTCATGTGTGAATGTTTAGTGCGTGTTTATTTGGACTCACAGCGCAGGCTGAGCCGCCGCTTGTGGTGCGTTGAGCAAATCTCGAGCTGACGCCGCAGCAGCTGCGAGGCGGAGGCGGGCCGCGCGCTCAACGGCAGCGTGCACGCCCCCGGAACTATATCTGACGAAGCAGCCTTATTGGCGTGCTCTACAAAACAATTAATCAAATTATATATAACTACTTATTTTTGACGTGAAACTTCTCTAGGCGCATGAGAGCAAAATTTTGACGGATGACGCGATTCATCCGTCAAAATTTTGGGTATCATGATTAGGGTCACGAAGATGTTTTGTTTTGTTGTTCAGCGTTTTTTATGCTTAACGGCGCGCAGATTGAAAATCGGATTAGGAATTGGACTTGACATTTTTGAGGTTGACAGCTGACATAACAATGAGCGCTGTGGTGGCGGCCATTATTGGTTCGAATTTCATAGAGTGCGCACGCGACCACGTGTTCTGGTGGAATGTTTTAAATCTAGTCATACTTTGTTAATTATCTAAAATTATAAACGTTGATTTATTATAGTGAAATGAATAAAGAAGGAACTACTTGTATCGTGGAATATTTTCTGAAATACCCGACGCTGATCTCCTCGCCCAACTACCTACATTATGGCCGACAAAACCCAAAATTGAACCGCCTCATCCTGGCAGGATGCGCCTTTATGCTAAATCGCTTGAAGTTTAGGTAGTTTTAATATTTACAAATAACAAGCGGCATTTTACTTTACAATTCGTCATTTGAGATTTCAATTAACCATTAAAATATAAATCTTTTTTCTAAATTTTAACTTCAAAAACCAAATTTTATTGATAACTTCTGATATTGACAAAAAAACGTGGCATTTATACTTACAATTCGTCATTGGAGATTTCAATAAATAATTTGTATTAATTTCAGTCACTTTTAATATTTTAATGACAATTCATTAAATTCCTAACATGTCTTCCTTTTTCCCTCCCTCTAAGTCTCGGAAATCCAAAGATTTAAATTTTTATAAATATAAACAAGACTTATAAATTAATTTGCCAAAGAAGTTTCACTTCTGACATGTGTACTCTGTACGCACGCACTTTTATATATCCCAAAATAGGTTTAGAAAGATGTGAATTTCAGCAATATATACAGAGCCCTTGATATGTAAAACGTTTAATAATGTTAACAAATATTAAAATGATTGCAAAGGCTGGGATTTGAATCCAGTTCCATATATAGGTTCAATCTTTTCATATGTAAATTGTCATTATTGCAAAAGTAGATGTTAAAAAGTGTTTCTTGCTGGTTTTTTAGAAGAATCAACTTTCTGAACGAAAACTCCTATATTGGATTGGATACACTGAAAGATTATTAGAGATTAAACATTGTAAAAAGTGCAAAGTTACCTCGATCAGTCAAAACTATCTCACGATGCATCTGAGCCAGCTCAGAGTCGTTGATGAGGACACGATGCTTCAAATCGTATGCCGGATCCCACGTTCGATTCCTTTCACCGGGACAAATCGTCATGTCCTTAGGCTCCTCTTCGATAGACGAATTCTTGCTGGATTGTGAAAGCTACAAAATGATTATAACAAGCATAAAGTTTAATCACAATCGGATGAATAGCTTAGAATAGACTGTAACCTTCGAAATAAATCCAAACTTTAAAAAAGGTAATTATTTGCGACTTTTACAATCGTTTAGCTTCCAATTTAGACATAAATCCCATTTTTTATATTTTATATAGAGTATTTTATTTGTCGAAAAGAGATAGTTCTATAATAAGACATGTTATAAATTAAAAGCCCACGAGACGATTACTCGATGCTTACCGAACGTTTGCCAGCCGCATTGAGTTTTAGCGGTTAAGTAATTCCGCACAGTTCCGAAACGACAAATAAAGAATAGATATTTAGGTTTATAAATCAGTAAAAGATGTTCAGGCTTAACCTTTATTTATACTTGATTTGTATTTAGTTTACCAAATTCATGTTTAATTTAAATAACATATGCTAAGGTAAAGCTGTGAATTTACTAAATAAAATCAAAATCGAAATCATCAATGAGAAATTACACTTTATATAAGTATCGTATAACAGGTGTGTATAAGTGAACGTGAGAATGTGTGTATACACGTTCATGCATGTGCCCAAGTGCATGCGTATGAGTACATGTGTTTTGTGCGTGTGTATACCAGTTTGGGCGCATGTCCAAGTACATGCGCGAGTGTCTCTATTTCTTGCCTATTTCTGTATGTGTATAAATGTGTACCAGTGTGTACATGTGTATTTTGAATGTGTAGGTGTATACATATGCACGTATCCATGTGTTGTGTTTAATGTTGACTTTTTTTGACGACATTAACTGGTCCAGGTTGAAAACTGTTCATGTTCCGATGTGTCTGAATATTATTGAATGTATTACCATATATTACCTTTTGTTTGTTGTACGAGGGACTTGACTGCGGTCGATTCTTGAAATCTATGTGATTGACTGCACTCTTCTTCCTGACAATCGGCGAGAGTTTCCTAAATTCGTTCCTAGGTTCTAATTCTATCCTAACAGACTCCGAAGTTGAGGTATTACTTGCTCTACCGAATAATGGCGATAGCTTCGGCTTAGCTGCACCACTTGTATTATCTGACTCCTCCACGCTCTCTATTGTAATTGTAGAGTCTATGCTATTTGGTTTGCGAATCGGTTTCACTACAATGACACCACGTTCGAGATCCTTTTCACGGTCTATATCTGGTTTTTGTGCATCAAAATTGGGATTTTCAAATCCGGTTTGTGTTGCAATGTCGTCGCTAACTGCCGTAAAGGTCTGTGAAGCTATGTTGGATCCTCGGTTCATCATACGTTTGCGTCGCTCTAATTCTGCGTGAATATCTGTCTGTACGCGTAGGTTTATATCTCCGTAACGTCTCACTATGTAGTTTAATAGCCAGTGGTATCCTTTTCTAAGACCTGGATCTATTTTGGGTTTCTTACTATTGATGTCGGGTCGTGCGCTATATGACTCGACTAAAGTTGGACATCTATACCTAAAAGATGAGTTATTTTCTGCATAATCTCATGAAGATAGCGTTATATATTATCTATAGAAAAATCTCTAATATTAAATAAGTTATTACTTGGACAGTGTGAGGAAACTAGAAGGACATTTAATTGCAACAATTATTATAATATCTATGACAAAATCCAGAAACTGACGATTCTTAGGCAGTTTCTTGTTTGCTTTGAGAAATCTAAAGAAATTTCTTTGATACAGTTGGTTTAAAACTTACTTGTTGACTAGAGGTTCTATGTTGAGTTTTTCCACGACATCGATGTCATCCAAGGCACCCGATTTATCCTGTTTATTTGCTAGCACCAAAACTGGTTTCCCTTAAATATAAAACCATGTAAGTTGGTATAACTTTGTTTTGTCATAAATTGACGAGTGAGTGTGAGGAGCAACCCTCAACCAAGCAAACCAAGTAATTAACTTCCCATTGCCGTGAACAGGCCTCCTCACTCATAGGATAAAGGGTGTTTAGAGCATAGATCCACGCTGCTCCATTGCTGGTTGCCAGTGCACAAGTGTACATTTGTGTCAGTGTATGCACATAAAATCCACTCTGTATTCCTTCATTCGAAGAGAGATCAGGTGCAAGGCCAACACCTTAACATGTCCTTTTTTTCACGCTGGGAAATGTCTTTACGCACCCTGTCCAGACAAAATCTAAACGGGAGTGTGGGACTCGCTGGCAGTAAGCCAGAATACACCACTAACCCTCCACATCCTTCAGTGGAGCATCAGAGGATCGGTTGACGCAATCTGCCCTGGTACTCCAGGCTACTCCTGCTGGGAAACTTAAGAAGAGGGTAGGAGAAGCGCAAATTTATGCCTCCTACCTCCCAATCTCCTGCGCTGGAGAAGAGGAGCGTCTATAGAGTCCTCCCTCTGCCTCTCATGTGCCTCCTTCAGCGAAATAACAGATTCGCAGAAGGAGGCCACTGCCCTCCACTCTCTTTCGCTAGTGAGCATTGCGCCAACAATACCCTCCAACAAAAGGTCCCCTCCGACCAACGGCGTCAAAAAATGTCGCTGGGGTCCAGGCTTAATGTGTCTTGCGAAGCACGGAGTGGACTTTAAGGTATACGGAGATTTTCCTAACAAAAACTTAATATCGTTTTGAATTTGCCCGACCTGGGACTCAAACCCAGAACTTCATGTCTGTAACCGAACTAAACACTAGATCATCGAAGTAGTTGTTATGTGATAATACAAACTAAAATAGTAATGCATTTAGGTACAAGTTACGATATGCAACTTTTTAATAAATAAGCAATATTTTTATTTAGCAGCATATCTTTGGTGATAGGTTGGTAATTATAGTCACGACCGAGGCTTTCCTACGGTCCTCCTATAAGAATACTCTGACTGATATAGAAGGTATTAACCTGTATCTAAATTCCCATTATAGTACACAATAAGAAGGCAGATACTAGCCAATCTAGTCGAATCGTCAACTACCCTCATTTCCATTTCATTCATATTTCATTCATATTATCCAACGTAAGATAACGATATTAAAAAAAGACAAATTATAAACTTACGAAGCTTCCTTCGTACTCTGTTATATATATATCATTTGATCCTGATAGTAAGTGATGGAAAACTGTTCGAAAATAATAAATAGATGACTACTTTAATATATTGTAGTTAACATAAAACAAACACGCTAGTTAAGGGCGAGTCAAGTGCAGCTGCTGATAAGAAAATTTAATTAAAATAACATTTAGCGTTACTATTCGGTTGCTTGGTAACGCACGATTCAACTACCTCACCTAGGGTTTACAAAAACACGAAAATATATTTATCTAGTTGACTGAGATTTACGTTCTTTTTATTTGACGCTGGGAAATGGATTTGTGTACCCAGAATAGACTAGTCTTGGCCAGGGGGGATACCTCGAAATACCCACTAAAGTAACCAGTATGTAAAACTAATTATTACAAGAATTCAATTGCCGTCCATGTTATAAATTTATGGAATACGCTACCTGATACTCAGATCGGTCGGATGATCGCACAAAATTGCCGTAAATAACACTATATTTCTTTTTTTTTTTTTAATTCTCACTTCATGTATATATAGTCTTTTCTATTTTATTCTATCATCAGTGTTTTTTTTTATATTTGAAATTTGAACACATACTTATTTCTGGCACTGTTCTGCTTCCTTCGTCGTTGCTTCAACCGATGGACGTCCACTGCTGGACATAGGTCTCACGTAATGACCTCCACAAGGTTCGGTCTTGCGCTGCCTGACTCTAGCGGCTACCGGCAACCCTCTTTATATCATCAGTCCACCTTGTCGGGGGTCGCCACTCCAGCACCTCCGCCCCCAACGTCCATCGGTCCTTCGGACTATGTGCCCCGCCCATTGCCACTTCAGGTTCGCGATTCGTAGGACTTTGGTTATACTACGGATCTCTTCATTTCTAATTCGATCACGTAGAGAAACTCCGAGCATAGCCTTCTCCATCACACGCTGATGCCCCATTAATTTATTTAATAAGCATCCACTTCTACAAAGGTTGGAAGAGATTGATGGCAGCAATAAGACCGCCTTTGCACACTACTAGCTTTAGTTTTTCTACTTCCTGTTTGTGTGCAATAAAGTATTACTATCTAAAACCCAGTCGAAGCCTCTTCATCCATTAGTAGGACATCCCAGGAGCGCTAACATATTCCTCTCTTAGAGATCTTACGTAATTTTGAAATGAAAGGTAAATTGTCTTTTACCAAATTCAAGCCTATCTAAGCCATAGTAAAGGTTGAAATCCCTTACACAAAATAAAAGCTATACCTATGGATCGGCAAACCAAATCAGCCCACAGGGTAAAATGCTTTCATATACCACTCTTACAGGTATACTAATGTGGTTTTGAAGAATTGAATTTGATTGAAACATTGAATGAAAACACTGTAAAGAATAGGGTGTGACTGTGTTATTAACACGTCCGATTGTTGTTTGTGAATACATCTCGTAACGGGGCTTCCCCCTCCGCCGATCGCGATCTATTACAGTCCTTACTTAGCATAATAAACTTTTTGGTTTGGAGGTGACAGGTATGTAGCTACAATACCACACTGTATCTGCCGATTTTTTTATGAATGCAATTGTGTTTCAAATTGCCAGACTGGCAGTGCATGCAGGAGTGTTGGTGCCAACACTTATGTATGGTAGTGAAAGTTGGGTATGGCAGATGTAGATGGTAATGCGGTAGAGATGAGAGCGTTGAGAAGCATGAGTGGATTTGAAATAAATGTCAAAGTAAGTAATAGTGTGATGAGAGAACGTTGTGGTATAAAAGAAGATGTGGTGACTAAAATTGAGAAAGATACGCTTAGATGGTTTGGGCACGTAGAGAGAATGAATGGAGGAGTTAAGAGTGAATGGGAAAGTTGGAAGGGGAAGACCAATGCGAACATTCCTGGACCAAATCCAGGCCATTTTAAATAACGGCCAGGTCAAGAGTACTCCAAACCGACGGACTTGTATGAAAGGTTTAATGAGAATGAAAGAAGCGAAGGAGATATACAAGGATCGTGGCAAGTGGAAGGACGTGGTTTCTGCCAATTCTATGGGAATGAGGCGTGATGCTATTTATGTGTGTATTGCAATTTTAAAGGATTCACATCAAAAGCGATAAAACTGATAAACGTGACAGTAGTAAAAGGAACAGATGAGTTTAAAAGATTTGTTGAGAGAAGTATCCCAAGGGTACATATTTAGAAATGCAACACCCCAATAAAGGTTATTCATACTGAATATTGCTGGCGAAATTTGCTCAAATGATCTCAAGAACCTACGAGAAAGAAGACAATTTGAAGTCATGAATACGGTTTGAAATCAGTGCCAACTTGAAAATAATCTTTAATATCGTCTTTAGACTCCGATGTCCACAAGAAAGTAGCCCATTGACGCTTGACTGTGATCTCATCTGAAGTAAATTGATGATATAGTCTGAAATGGAATTGCGCTAACCTAGAAAGTACGAAGCTTGGTTTCAATAACGTACCGGCTCGCAATTTTTTTCGTAAATCTTACTAGATAAGTAACTAACCAAGGCCCAAGGCTTCCATTAGTTCAGAAAATGTAATTGCCTACTTCTGCTCTGACGGGAATCAGACCCAGAAAATCAAAGTCGTTTTGAAGATATTGCTTGCAGCAATAAGACCGCCCTTGCACTATTTGCATATCTCTTTTTATCTTGTGTGCAATTAATTTCTCTCTCTTAGCGAATCGAGTACTCGCAACTCGAGGCATTGAAAATTATTGACTCTGTATTATTGATCGACACCAAAAAATAATTTTGGCTTCTTAAACATCAAGCATGTCTTAAGAATACGTATTTTCCGCAACTTCACTTCAATTACCCTTCGTGAATGGAATATACAATCACGAAGACATAAAATTAACGTCATTTGCACTCAATAAGTAGTCTAGAATTTAGGATCTAAATACCAGTGTATATTTGATATATAATCGTTTTCTCAAAATCCTATTTCTACTACTAACCTAACATTAAAAATCGACATTTTTAAAGGTTAATTTAGTTTTTCCTTTTGTGTCGCTGGGAAACGCTAACACAATAAAAAATAACCTAACCTTAAAAATCGTCATATCTATAGCTGCGATTAATACGTAAGTACCAAAATTATTTTAGTCATATTAATTAGTTAAAATGTGGGCTTTTAGAAATGAACCTATTTTATTTCTTGTCGTATAACAAAAGGAGTTAAGATAACGTATAAATAATTTGAGGAGATATTTAGTTTAATTTTCTTCAATAGACAGTTACTTACAAAATTAGAAATTCATTTAGCAATAATCTGTACAGAAACCGTTAACACAATAAATTAATTTACTTGAATCAGTTTTACTGCTGTGAAGTTTTCTTAAAAATTCAATTACAAAATGTATTGGAAGATATTAACACACGATTTTTTCAAAGTACCCTCAATTACACCATGGTTTCTTGTCAATGTCTAATTTGGTAATAATTTAACATTTCTACAAATATATGGTACTATAGAAAATTTCTAACTTATATCAAATTGACAAAAAGTAGGGTATGTCATATATTTTTTAAGTACCTGTGCCATTTGCCAACCCTAAACTCACCAGATATTTTATCGTGTGATAGCACCTCCTCTAATACGGATTTACACTCCTCCAATCGTGAGAAATCACTCGAATCTATCACAAAAATCACTCCGTGCACTTCGCTGTAATATTGCGGCCATATTTGACGAAAATGTGGCCCGCCACCCAGGTCGTATATAGTCACAGGTGTGTCCTTATGTATTAGATTCACGGCCTTAAAACCAACTGTCGGCAAAACTTTATCATCGTTCTCTCCTGCTAAATTATTTACAGTATTCGTCTTGCCCGCGTTGTCTAACCCTATCAATATTAAGACGATATGCCGTCTCATCCTACGCCTTCGGAACCCGAAACAATTACCCATATTAATATAATATTTAAAAGCACTGAATTAAACCTAATTTAACACTATTCTATGAACAACTTCAAATTTGTCGCCCACCGCCATTCACGATTTTGTAAACAATACTTTTTTCTGTTGACATTCCAGTTACCAATGGCGATCGAGTTCTAAGCGGCCAGTGTTTACATAGAAATGGAAAGAATAATAATCTGTTACAAACTATGACAATTGAATTAAAACCTTATTGCTGTGTGTTAAAGTACACTTTAACTTAACCAAGAGGTTAGTTATTGTTATGGTGATTTTTCTGAATATGTTTTTGTAAAATGTACCTATTTGTTATAAAATAAGGTTTTATGTTAATTTATTTTATCCAATATATTATCTGTAATTTTATAACTTGTTACAATTTCTTCAATATAATGAAACCTTTGCCTTTCACTTAACGTACATTTTAAGGCAAAACTGATAAAAATAATAACACTTACATACACATTTTTATTCTAAAATAAAAAGTGTATTTTAGAATCTGTAACGGTAAGGTTTATATTTGGTTGTAAATATTCGGATTAAATTATGAAACTTGCCATATACATCGCAAGTGCTAATAACTAATTAAAATAATTTTCTCGCTAAAACATATTGTTATAAACATTATGCTGACCTCATAAATGTAACAAATAGTAGATAATGCACGGATAAGTTTCCCTTAACTGTTAGACTGTAGAAATGTCACGATATAGATATCAGATACCAGAGAATTCGTGGTTTTAAATCGAAGGTTTCCGTCGAGGTCACAAGTGTTATACTCCTTTATTTGATTCTTTTGTAAACAATTATCATATATCAGATATAGGTATTTATAACCATGCAGCTATTTATTAATGCGTATAATAAATTAGCATCGCTTACGCTAATTTTTACTTTGAAAAGGGCTAATGTGGTTCAAGCAACCAATTGTAATTGTAATTAGACACTGACGCAAAAAAAGTTTAAATTCTTACGATAATGCAAAATCACTTATATTATTGCTTAAACGAAATGGCCTTGTTGGTGCAGTGGTGGGCAAATTTTGTCTAGCTCTGATCTAGTGGATGGAAACAATAAATTTGATTGCTTTAGAATTATATTCTCAAAGAGTAATAAGGAGCTTCTCTATTTACAGATATCAAATTAAACCTGAAGTTATATCCTTAGTTTCGAAATTTTAACCCCTTTATTATAAAATAAGATTTAACTCTAGTGAATTTAAACCAAGGACTAAGGTTTTTTCTTACGCGGTCCCTAGTTTATTGCCGGTCTAAAGTTTTATGAACCTTTACTTAATTTACCGCGTTTGCGTATAGACTTTTATATTTTTAGATAAATTTAAGGGAAATTAACTAAAAACGAATAGTTGTGTCACGCATTGGTAATACCGATGAATAAGATGGCGCTACTGTGAATATAATTCGCGGCATCATTGTTTTTGACGGCGAGTATAGTTTGAAATAACTGCCTCATTGGCCTAGTGGTTAACATATTCGACTACAGACATGTGGTCCTGGGTTCGAGTCCCGCGTCGGGCCAATTAAATAATGGATATTGAGTTTTCTATTAAGATTTTCTTAATATTTGCCCGAAGTTGGGAAGTTGGCGGTGTGATCCACTCCCGTGCCTCGTAGAGCACGTTAAGCCGTCGGTCCTGCGCCCGATCTCTCTCCGGCCGTGTCGGATTACGGTCACATTGGACTATGAGAGTGAAGGAATAGAGAGTGCACTTGTGTACTATGCCTGCCAATCCGAAGTGGAGCAGCGTGGTGGATCTATGCTCTAAAAACCCTTCTATGAGTGAGGAGGCCTTATCCAGCAGTGGGACGTTAATGGGCTGCTACTTACCTTATAGTTTGAAAGATGATGTACGCGATAAGGTTGGGCCCTTCTACGGGCCCAACCCTCTCGATGACGCTGTCAAAGCCAGTAGGACTAACAGCAACTACACACTTCGAAAAAAAAGAGACGATAAGGTACATATATATATATGTATATATATATATATATATATATATAGCTACTTTAACATTAGAACAATTAAAATCCCCCAGCTCAATAGTACAGTTACCGGAGTTCAAAGTGTTCTTCTGTACGTCGAGTTTCTGTCTAGAGAATAGGGCAAATAAATATATACTTGTGTCATAAATCTCAATAACAATGAGCTCATTATCTAATACATGAGTCAACAACGTTTTCTAATATCTTATAAGCATATTGGTGCTGACCAAATTTTATTTAATAAACACATTCTCCATGATCTAATAAACAGCGACAACTAATAAATCATGTCGTTAATCACTGAGGTCTTCAAGCCACAAACAAGAATAACGATAAATATATTTTAAAATGCCAATAAAAGTTTGCCAAGCCCTGTTTTAACGGATTAATTTGTTTTTTATAACAAAACCAATATGAAAGAGGTCTAAATATAAATCGCGATCTAGTTAGTCTACTTTTTATAATAAGGTCCTTAAGGTTTCGGTATTGCCAGTTTACAAAAATTATTCGGTAGGTAAAATAATAGGCAAAATAAAAATACATAGTGGTCATTTATTTGTGAAAATAAAGTTCGCAATATATACGGGTACTTTATCATTGATATTTACAAAGCTAAACTCTTTTAAATTATAAATCAATACCAAATCCGATATACACAATATAGACAAATCAAACAAATAATTGAAGCTGATTGTTTTGGGTAAAATATCATAATTTAAGTCACATTTGTAGTGTATATATATGGTGTGCAATAAAATAAATAAAAATATGCAATATATTTTATAATTACATTGTTTTATGTATGCATCGGAATTGGTAACGTTAATAAATTTTCGCGCCAATAATAAATTTGACAGCCATAAACAGTGTTGCCAGTGACATAAAGTAATTTTCACATTATCTGAATCTTGCCACGATAGTGTCCCCACTTTTCACGGAAAAGAAAGCCAGTTCTTTCATCGTGTTGTCGAGTGTTACTTCTGGGCCGTTTCTTTGTTCGTCCTGGAGGTGTAGAGTCGGTGTTCCATGGTTCCCTTTGGAGAACAGTCTTTGAGCCAGTGTTACCAGTTTCTGTACAGCCATTGTTGAGGGGAATTTCTTTTTGAGAGCTTTGCCGGTTTCATCTCGTAGTGTTATTTCTAGTAGTTGCGATGTGAGTGTTGTTGTTTTTGGTTTTTTGACTAGAAGGCTGTCATCTGGTATGCCGTATTCTGTGAATAGTATTTAAACGAGTCAAGTACAAAATCCTGATTTTGTAAAATAAATAAGCATCATGTTTTAATATGCTTGTTGTCGTTTATACATAGAAATATTGTTAACTACATTTTAAAGCGATTAGTGTCACGAAGGTGTGCAGCGTTTTTTATGACACTTCGTTTGAAGTTTCGGTAGTTTTAATATTTACAAATAACATGTGGTATTTTAATTTGCCAATCGTCATTTAAATCATAAATTCGCTTTTCTAAATTTTAATAAGTTCTAATGTTGACAAACACGTGGCATTTTATTTGCAATTCATCCTATGAGATTTCAATAAATTTATTTGTATTAATTTTCGACACTTTTAATTATGACAGTTTTTAGTTTGCCAAAGAAGTTTCACTTCTGACATGTGTACTTTGTACGCTTTTTTTTTATTGCTGACAAGTTAACACTAGACTATACTCTCACTTGATAATAGGTGGTCGTAAAAAAAAAGTAAGTAGCAGCCCATTAACGTCCCACTGCTGGGCACAAGGCCTCCTCAGTCCATGGACCGAGGGTTTTTAGAGCATATACCCACCATGCTTGCTCTACTGCAGGTTATCAGGCATAGTACACAAGTGCACTCTCATAGTCCGATGTGACGGGAATCCGGAGAGATCAGGCGCAGGTCCGACGGCTTAATGTGCTCTCTGAGGCACGGGGGTGGATCACACCACCAACCGTTGAATATTGAGTTGAATATTGAGAAAATCTTAATAAAAAATTCAATATTGATTTTTGAATTGGCCCGACCCAGGACTTCATGTCTGTAGTCGAAATGCTAGCCACTAGACCAATGAGGCAGTAGAGCCGAAGCTTCCCACCAGTTTAGACTTAGCAAATACAATTTCCTAAATTTAGAATTTAAAGCTTACTGTCAACAAGTTCCTGAAAACGACAATGTTCTAAATCAAAGGCCAATTTGGTCTGTGGATCTTGCTGTACTCTCTTCCACTCCGCTCCATACCGGTTCATATAGTCATATTCGGCACCACTTCTCAGTTCCCTTGTTATTATTGATCCGTTTAATTCCTGGAATGAATGAACAAATGTTGCAAATAAATATAAAGCATTGCATGTTATTGCATATATGCAATTGGAACAGGTGATGCGAGCAATGGGCGTTGTCATATTAGCCTTGTCTATACATCAAAGAACTTCTTACTTTAGTTCAACGCCGCAGCCAGTTGTAATGCGACATGCAGTAGTTGGAGGAAAAAGACTCACTTAAAAAAAAAAAAGTGTGGTTTTATAAAACAATGATACAAGTGAAATAGTTGATACGAGATATAGGCATCGCCATATTGGCCTTGGCTGTACTTTCAAGAACCTCTTACTTTAGTTCAGCGATAGTTGAAGGAAAAGAATTTCACCTAAAAAACCAGTGTGGTTTTATGAAACCACGATACAAGTGAAACAGCTGATACGAGATATGGGCGCCGCCATATTGGCCTTGGCTATACTTTCAAGATTTTCTTACTTTAGTTCAAGCTCGCAGCCAGTTGTAATGCGACATGCGATAGTTGAAGGAAAAGAATTTCACCTAAAAAACCAGTGTGGTTTTTTGAAACCACGATACAAGTGGAACAGCTGATACGAGATATGGGCGCCGCCATTTTGGCCTTGGCTATACTTTCCAGATTTTCTTACTTTAGTTCAATGTCGCAGCCAGTTGTAATGCGACATGCGATAGTTGAAGGAAAAGAATTTCACCTAAAAAACCAGTGTGGTTTTATGAAACCACGCTACAAGTGAAACAGCTGATACAAGATATGGGCGCCGCCATATTGGCCTTGGCTGTATTTTCAAGAACTTCTTACTTTGGTTTAACGCTGTAGCCAGTTGTAATGCGACATGCGACAGTTGGAGGAAAAAATTTCACTTAAAAAACCAGTGTGCTTTTACAAAACTACGATACAAGTGAAACAGCTGATACGAAATATGGGCGCCGCCATATTGGCCTTGGATATACTTCCGAGCACCTTTCACTTTATCTTCACTTCTCAACCAGTTGTAATGAGATATGTTGGAGGAAAAGAAATTGAGATGATAGAAAAGTTGCACTTTAAAAAAAACAGTGGTTTTATAGAACCATGACACAGCTGATGCCATAGACGCCGCCATATTGTCCTTGGCTGTACTACAGAGCGCCTTTTGCTTTTTTTAATGTTGGAGGAAAAGAAATTAAGATGACGGAGAAAAAAATCACTTAAACATTACTACTTTCAGTTATTTTGCAATTAAAACAATTATCAATTCTCTCTGTTGTAAAACAACATATTGTATACATACTTGCAAGTTTCCAATTTTGGCTATAATAAGCTGTGAGCCAGTGTCATAGTCCTCATTGTTTTGTATTGGATTCTTCAAGAAGTATAGCTTCTTTAAAGATTTCAATTTGTCCAATTCGCTTACTGATCTCCACTGGAAATTACATAACACTTAAGTTTTGAATTTGTTTTATTACTCATTTATAACACATGAAATTTATATTCAGAGAGAGGTGCTGGTTTGTAGAAGTTGGTTGAATGAAAGAGAAGGGGAGTCATGCTTGAATTTCTTGCCAGTTTCTCCTTAATGAAATCGGCTTTCCTCACCGGTGGGAGATGTGTTACCAAACAACTGACAATTCAAAAGTGCTTTTTGAGCCTTGAATAAGCAAATTTTAATTTGAATAAAAATAACAACTTACATCATTAATCCTGTCCCTGTTCAGAAATAATACTTCAAGCTTCTCAAATATATCCACTTTATGGCTTGTGTGACTGTTGAACCTAATCTCCTCAATAGGACAGTCGTTCAAACTTAACACCTTCAGATTTTTCAGCCTCCCTAAGTTCATCACTTCGAACCATGAGTCTATGGGATTGCCATCCAAACGCAGTATTGTCAAGGTATGTAACGTCACATCAGGTGGTGTTATGATTGTTATCCTGTTATATGCTGCTATCATTTCATCTATTTTAGGCCATAAGTATGACAAAGCGATGAGGTCGGCCCATTCATAATCACAAACAGAGATATTTAACTTTTCCAAGTTGTCAAAATTTATTGACAACTGTGACAATGTTTCCTCCGGTATGTCTATTGCCATGGGGTTCTTGCTGGAATGAAATAATATTGATTATATATATATTCGACGTCCTCGCTATTTGCTTTCTGGGCCAGATGCGGGGACTGAAACAGGAACGCTTGAAAATCAAGTGGCCCATAGGATCAGCGTCCTAGCCGAAAGGACTCTGGTCACTAATTGGAAAGAGGATCTAGATTCGTTCCGCCCTCTGTTAGATCAATGGTTGTCCAAAAGACAAAGAATGCAGTCGTATAGACTTTTGCGGGTCCTCACCGGACATGAGACAGGATATACCTACATCATATTGCTAGTTAGGAGGAATCGCCTATATGCCACGAGTTTGGCATACTGTAGCATAACACCCGGCGTGGGATTCTCAGCGGCATTTACAAGTATCGTTGATTGGGGGATACCTGTCGGTGACCAGCACAGCACATGCAAGGGTCGCCAGCGAAGCTTGTTAGAGAGCTGTAGCCTCGCTAAAGGAGACACTTGAGAGGGAGCGCGAGATTGCTTCTGACACCCATGCTATCCATTTCAAAAGTTGGGCGATAGAAGGCGTGGATTTGCACGCCTCCTGTCACAGCCTTGAACTCGGATTCGGCTTCATCCAAGACAACATACTGGATTGCGCAAGCAAGCCGCTGGGTCACTTTAGAATGACGAGGTTCCGCTGGGTTGTAGTGAATATATTGCCTAGTCAATGAGTAACACACTACCGACGTTGTTCAAAAATACGTAGCATCACGCCTCATTCTCTTCGGGGGAGACAGAGCCCACGTCCTTCAACTTGCCACGGTCCTTACATATTTCCTTCGCTTCTTTTATTTTCATTAAACCTTTCATGCAAGAGTACTTTTGACCTTATTTAAAATGTCCTGTATTTGGCGCAGTAACCTTCGCCCTGGCCTTCCCCTTTCAGCTTTCCCATTCACTCTTGACTCATAAATCCTTTTCATCAGTCTCCTTTCATTAATTCTCTTCTTTCTTCCACAACATTTTCTTATCACACTATTTCTTACTTTCGTCACTCAGTTTCAATCCACTCATACTTCTCAATGCTCTCATCTCTAGCGCAATTATTTTACTTTTGTGCTTCTTCTGCCATATCCACTTTCACTACCATACATAAGTGTTAGCACTAACACTCCTCCATGCACAGCCAGTGGCGTGCAGAGCACCATTTACCATATTCCCTACATTCACCCTCCTTTCAATATCACTTTCAGATGTTTCATCATCGGGGTGCGTAAAAGCATTTCTCAGCAGAAAAAGGAAGGCTTGTTACCCTACCAGCAAAGACGTACCGACAAGCAGGACATTTGTGTTTTGGTACGATGCTGTGTAGATCAGCACGCTTTAATTTTAAATTGTATCATCACTTAAATCATATGTTAGATTAGGGGTTGGCAATGCCTATAGGCGGAATGCTTAGGGAGATGTCCGTTATATGCTCATTAGATGAAATGTGGTAGATACAAATGTTCTCATAACATATAAACCGATTTTATAAGAAAACGCTGCCGACCACCTATGATTTAGACTGACTTCAGATGACATGAATAAACAAAATATGCATGTAAAGACAGTAGATATTGTTAGTATTGTACAACAGCAAACGAAATTTGTTAAAGAGGTTCAAAATTAATGAAAAAAATAATTCGGCACCCTAGATTTGTATGAGATATTAGTCAGCAGTGAAAGTGTTAATATGACAAGAAATCCAAAAAAACATTTAAGAATAGAAAATTCTTTAGTCTCATTTGTTGATTTGCTTTACAATAATATCAACAAAGGGGATTTGGGTCTCGAGCGAGTGAAAGATTCTTTGTCAAATCCTATAAAAAAACTATTACAGTGTTCTCACCTAACATCCAACTCCTTGAGATCAGGTAGCTGTGCTGAGAGCTGGATGACTTCACGCCAATTGGAAAACAGGTTCTGTGATACATCAATACTCCTCACATTAGGGCACAGGGAAGCAACATCACCTGCTTTGGCCACATTCTGATCATGGACACACACTTCTAGAAGACGATCAAATTTTCTAAAAAATATTTAAGATATATTAAATTTCTGATAATGAAAATTAAATATTTTATGCTCATAAGGGTAACATAATGACAGTTCACTCGTCGCTTAAACTAGACGTCCACTGCTGGGCATAGGTCCCACGAAATGACGCCCACAAGGCCTGATCTAGCGCCGCCTGGCTGGTGACCCTCTTTATGTCATGGTTCCACCTTGTAAGGGGTCTACCTACACCGCGCCGCCCGATGCTGTGCCGACACTTCAGCACCTTCGGGCCCCAACGTCCTTCGGTCCATACTCAAACGGTGCTTAGTCAGATAATCTGTCCGGTTACTACTTAAGCAAGCGGGTAAGCGACCCCGGGTGCCTCAAACTGTTACTACCGCTATACATTATCCCCTCCGCGGCAGAAATATCCTATCCGCAATCCAAATACCCACCGAAACTCCTGTCTGAAATACTATTCTATCTAATATTTATAACATCCCACCCGACAAATGGCGGTATATCTATTCCCCGCTGACCTAATTGTTAGAGACTGATAATGGACAGCAGCATTATCGATGGGAGAGGATCAGAACTGCGATTACCAACCTACCTGCCAATGGTGGTGATTATTGGCACAACCATGATGATGAATACAATGCAGCAATGACAGTTGAACATATACATATTAGAAAACTTGTAAGTAGGTACTTAAAAATATTGAATCTGTTAATAAAAAGAGTGAATGTACCTCTTACAACTACAGAAATATAAATAACTGTATATGTCAATTTAATAGACTCCTAGAAGACATTCTAGGGATGCTGCTTAATAAATTCAGTCTTTGTTAAAAGAAAACTGATTGAAAAATCATTCTATAATTTGCAAGATTACTTTCAGGATAAGACGTGTGGGAGTAAACAAATTGCTCTAATTTGATTTTAAATAGTCCTATATCATATTGTAATGATAATGGTAAAAAAAATACAAAATATTACATTAAGTTTGGCTCCTCTTGGAATAGGGTGTGAAGAAACACTCATAACTTTAGATTTTAAGTTATTCTTTGATACCAACATCAGTTGTACTCTAAGTTAGTGTGTAGAACAAAATATTTGATGACTAAAAAGCGTAAACAAATATTTGTAACATTTACTTCTACCTCTACCAGTATAATAGGAAAATATTAGAAATTGCAGACAATTTCTTAAACCTCATTTTATTGGAAAAAATGAAATTATATAAAATATGAAAAATGAAGAAACAAAGAAGAGTATCATTTCTCACCATATAATGCCATTGGAAAGAATTCAACCACATTAAAAAATATTAAGATAAAAATTAATAACATGTCACTAGACTTGCATCAACCGTCAAGTGTGAAAAACTTACTGTTTTTGATGTATTTTCTCAAATCCCACCATTTCAATGAAAGGAGCACCCATTTCCCTCTTCCATTCATTGATCACTGTTCTCCTATGAGCTGCTACTGTCTCATCCTAAAATTAATTTAATGCTCATCATAAACACCTAACTAATTCAATTTCCACTATTTTATATATAAAACAAAAACATGGCCAGTTACTTTTCCTATCATAAATAAACAACTTTGATACTTATAAGTTAAAAGTCAACAATTAAACAATAATTTGTATATTATTATAACATAGTTTAGTAGTTTTATAGTTATAAAATTCCTCATTTCCAATCTCTGAGAAATTAATCACTTTAATTTTTAGTAAGAACTTCTTACTTAAAAAGATTTCACATATTCTCTGTAACTAATGAACTTTTATCCAATATACACTTTATTGAGTAACAATTCATTAGTTGCACCTATCTATTTAACTAGTATCAAAATTTAAAAACATATCACTGATCATATTGGTAGGAATTAAATACAAATTTCCATACAAAGATCCAATAACCAATTTATTCAAAATTCATTAGGGATTTTTAAACCTTCTTTATATACATGTTTTATAAGTAATATGATGTATCATATGTTTATGTATATAGTATATACTGAAGATAAATGTTAATTTTAGTTTTTTTTATTTATTCATTTCCTGTGTATTAAAATACTAGTTTTAATTTCAACAAGTGTTGCCTGGTAGATTACTTAAAGCAATAAGATCAACCTTGTTTATCTAAGTTTTTGTCATTTTAAATTCATTGGAAAATACTTAATCAAATAAAGAAAGCCAACAGTTTAGCCTACTTAGAAGTTGACAAGCATGAAATCAACTTAATTTTTGATCAACATTAAGGTAGCTTTGGTGTATTTATCAAACATGTCTATCTACCCATTACTGATTTTATGAAATAGTCAATACAATGCAAATGTTTTCACTCTTTCTGAAGTGCTAGTTAGGCAATGCACAACTGTGTGGGAGTGAAACAAGTTTTCAAAATGCTATAGGTGGAAGTATTTCTAACACTGCAATTGTATGTAATTAAAACACACCTCTCTGTCACCATAATATTTGCGAATTGCTTCTTCACAAGTTTTAAATGGTGATATTTTATTCGGGCGAATGAACGATCCAGCGCCACGCTTTGTTGTTTTAAAGTACTGGACATCTTCAAGGCGGCCGTCATGTTTTCCACGTTCAGCATTGTCCCATTCTACTCCATACCAAATGCCTTTGTATCCCTGAACTTCTCCAATATATTTGACTGTAGCAAAATCATCATTGCATTTTACACGACTGCCGACAAACACCTGGTTTTCGCTATCTTCATTGTCATTGCGACTGTCCATGGCACCATTACAAAATTTCGGTATTAAATTAACAGGCATCGCGCCCACCATTCTTTTTAATTTTTCGAAAAAAGAACTGTTTATCAAAAGAAAAACAGACTGATTTTTCGGGAAGCTAAGCCTGTCAAAACTTGACTCATATGTCAAAACTTAGTCGAATGTATATTTTTTTATTAACTTAACATTTAGGTTTGGCTTCTAGCCTTTTCTTAAATTGTCAAAAAATTGCAATATTTGCCTTATCAGTTATTTAACAATTGAAGAGAGTAAAGACTAGGTTAATAAACTAATTTAGCAACAAATATCGAACAGATAAAAAAACTACGTAATTTTTAGGAAAGAAGCAATTTGCGTATAATCAATTAACATAATGCAAACTGTAATTATTTTACTTTGTACTTACATAATAAGTTTTTAAGACTCTTATTATTAGCAATCTGATTTTGGCATTAAAATTTTAAAACACAAGCAATATTTAATTCAACAACATTTTGATAGGCCCTCCAAAAGATGTCGTTGCTAGTCCCAGTACATGGAGAATAAAATGATCTGAAAGCTCCCAAGAGGTGATTGGTCGGTTCTGTCGTGAACGTACGAATATAATACGACAAAATATAGACGTTCTCAAAATAAGGGCGAAAATGTTAATTTTATTTCCGGATATGTATTGAATCGTATACGTTGTGTTGAAAAAAAAAATACCATTTATGGTATATTCGGTATAGTTTTTTTGATACTATTGTATTGAAAGTTCAGCTGTTTTATTGTATTATATGTCCTTTGGTTGTAACGTCAATTCGTGCCAGAGGTGCGTGACCGGTGGTTTAAATATTTTTTAATTCGCTCGTTGTGTTCGCGCAGTGCTAGCGTCCTTCCGTTATCCGTTTCCAAAATCGAAGGAATCCAAATTTGCTTTTTATTAAAAAAAATGGCCACCCTTAATCCGCTAGTCGTGTATTCGAGTCGATAATATAGAAATGTTGGTTTGTGTCTGTGATAATATGCAGTTTATAAGTGAACAATTGTTGCGTGTCGTGCAATAGTTGGATTAATCACAAAGGATTCAATCAAAATGAGGTATGTATAAAGTTCATCAAACCGCTGTGAGTTTTATGAAAACAAATAAATAATATTTCTGGACGCGTCGTTCTATATTTAAACGGGAATATTTATTTATGCTTTCCTGTGCATCTGTTCGAGCGCGAGATTACTATCCATACAGATAAGTAAACACCGTCACGGATCGATTTGTTGGCTACGAGCTTAATTTGCACTTTTATGAATGACATTCTAGAAAAACATTGCATATCTTTGCATAGAAATAGCTCCTGCGTTATAGAAAATATGGACAAGTCTTTTCATCCGTAACTATTGATTTTTTCAGCATATTTACGATGGGGTGCCCCACACGTAGTTTCGTATATTTTTGTCTTTCCCTTTCATCTGGGTTTGCTTGACCTTGAATTTATTAGATTGCATTCAAAAGGGCGAGTGATGTTACTTAGAAATAGGGAACTGTGGGGTGCCCTTGCAGGGGTGTAACGCAAGGTACCTATTAAACACCCCACCCTTTGGATTTAAAAACACACTATTTCTAACAAGAAATTATATTGTAGCCAAGATAATTCATACAATAATTATTATATCTTTAGTTAATAACCAGCTTTAATGGATGTTAAATTCAATTCATTATTCTAGTATTTATTAATCTAGGAATAAAACCTGATATTACCTTATCCACTGCAACAGTTGTTATCATTGAAATTCTTAGAATAGAATGAGTAATGTGCATGTTGTATATTAAGTACATTACTTTATGATGCCAAACTGTGTATTTTGTTGCTGACAAGTTAGCACTCTATTGTGATCTCATCTGTTAGTAATAAGATAATTTATTATGGTAGGATGGATCAATACTAAGAGGTAATGTACCTCTTAATGTTTATCTCCACTGGTGGGGCAGTACCTAGCCATCACTAAAGCCTCCCCTTAAACCAGCACTAAATAAATACAATAGTCCATTGCTCATTTTAAATTCAATAAGGATTTTTAAAAACTTCAATATTGAAAACTCTAAATCAATTAATGAAAGCTAATAGTTCAACCTACTAAGATGATATGGAATTTAATTTATGATCAATGCTGAGGTAGTCTAGGTGTATGTCATTAAGTTCAACAAAATTGTATATTGCATATAAAGAAACAATATTAAATCTTGTTATATTTTTTAGATATAAATTAATCATAACCATTATTATATATCAGTGGAATGTATTATAGCATAATGATTAATCACTGTAATCATCATAATTATAGTGCTCAAAATGTCTTAAGTATTTTATCTCCTGATTGCACTTTGATTGCTACACATAATTCAAATTTGTAAATTATCTTTTAGTATTTGATATTCAATTATTATGAAATAGCAATTTAATGTTTAATAGCTTTCATTTAAAAATTATTTTGTTTTACAAAAGCATCATTGTTTCTCTTCGAGGTGTAGATTATTAAACTTCTGCAAAAGTTTTCCACTACCTGTTAACTAAATTTTATTTATATAAAAGAATTACAGTTTCTTATAGATTTCTTTTCTGTAAAATAATATGTTAAAACCTACCATTTTTGTTTAGGTGGGCTCAATAAGCTTTTTTAAATAAACATTAGTCAGTCAGTTGGTAACAAATCTAAGATTTGTTTAAAAAATTGATTATATTCAGAGAAGAAAATAGCAAGAAATTTAATAATTATTCTACATACCAACAGATGAGCTACCATATTTGTTATTGACTTAGGAGACATCCATAGTTCTTCTGAATATACATATTTGTTTTTAAAAAATAAAACCAGATACAGATACATGAAATAGGGAAGTCAAATTTATTACAAAATTCTTTATTGTTAATGTGCCTTGTCGGGACTCGAAGCTGGGATCTCTGCTAACAAAGTGACACAGCTGACACCCATTGTAAAAATTTTAATTTAATCTTTATATTTCATTAGAACAACTGATAAAATTATTGTTTAAGTAATTTATATGGAAAGTTATTTCAAAGTAGTATGTTAATACTCTAGGCAAATAACAGGTTATGCTACAATGACGACAAAAACATTTCCCGAGTAATTAATTAGTGAACACAGAGCTATTTCATTAACCTATATGGAAATGTAATGTTGTATGTCCTTCACACAGCCTTCGTTTATGTGTTTATGCTTTTTATTAAGTCTAGCCCTGAGGTAGGAATTCTAAGGATTAAAAAAAAACTACAGCATAAATAAAGCTTACTTAAATTCTTTTAGAATGTTTGTTTTTAATCTTTAGTTTGTATTTATGTTGTTCCCTTCCTTTATTGATTATTTTTTCTAATTTTATAGTTTATCTCTACTTTCTTGTCTTGATTCTGTCTTTTATATATTCATATGTATGTAAACAAATATGTATTAGTCTGTAGGAATATTTGTATGTATGTGTATATTTATCTATGGACACCACCTACCCTTATTACCTTATAATATAATCTGTTTAACCCTAAGGTTGCCTGGTAGAAATTGCTAATAAGAGATAAGGTCACCTAATTGGACCATGCCTTAAGTTTTGTTTTCATTATTGTGGTGTAGAATAAATAAAGAATATTCTATTCTATACATATATTAATTTTACTGCACATCTATCAACAAAGGTTGGCTGGTAGATAAAACTTTTTAGTGTGAAGCCCACCTTTTTGCAGATTGTGCAATAACGTTTGTAAATTAATTTGTACTTTTACTTGACTCATCAACTGTATACTATTTCCAATGATGAAAGGCTTAGAATAAAAAAGAAATAACGCGAGATAATAATTGTTTTTCCTAGTAAAAAAATTCGACAGCCTCTACGTAGAAACAGTCAAGTGCAAAATCCTAATTTTCTATTGAATTGTCTGTTGTATCAATAGTATGTTTTCTTAACCCTTCGAGTGCGTAACGTCGATATATCGTCGCTCTGCGTATACGCATAAAGTTTGTAGCTTAATACGATTTCAATAATTTGGTATGTCCTTTATACACATTAAAGAGAATTAGAGACCAAATTACACATGTCAGAAGTGAAACTAATTTTAAGTCTTGTTTATACAAATGTAAAACTTTAGATTTCCGAGACTTAGAAAGCGGGAAAAACGAAGATATTTTAGGAATCCAATGAATTTAAGTCATTGAAATAATAAAAGTGTGGAAAATTAATACAAACAAATCTCAAATGATGAATTATAAATGAAAATGCCACATGGTTTTTGTCAATATTAGAAATTATTAATTAAATTTCGTTTTTGAATTAAAAATTTAGAAAAGAGAATTTCTATAAATAGTAAAAAGTAAGTAGCAGCCGATTAACGCCCCACTGTTGGGACAGGCCTCTTCAATCATAACAGAGAGGGTTTTTAGAGCGGATTGGCAGGCGTAGTACACAAGTGTACTCTCTATTCCTTCACCCTCATAGTCAGACGTGACAGCAATCCGAAACGACCGGAGAGAGATCAGGCGCAGGACCGACGGCTTGACGTGCTCTCCGAAGCACTTCCCAACTTTGGGCAAATATTGAAAAAATGTTAATGGAAACCTCAATATGGATTTCGAATTGGCCCGACCCGGGACTGGAACCCAGGACCTCATTTCTATAGTCGAATATACTAACCACTAGACCAATGAGGCAGTTAATGAAAAATAGTATAACAAATTATTGAATGACCTAACCTTCAAACGAATTAGCATAAATATCTTCGTGACGCTAATCGTGCGTTACCACAGTACTGAAAGGGTAACATCATGTTATATATCAATGTTGTCTTTTAACATAATGTCCTAATAGCTATTTAAACAAACAGCGACCTAGCTTAATGAACGGAGTTAATGTATACGTAGGGGCCATCTAATTTAAGTAGAGGCGATTCTTCGCGAAGACAAATATACGTAAATATTTCGTTTGGAAATGATGAATTGTTTGTGTTCATGACAATTCCAATGACATAAGTTAAACGGTGTCGATACCTTATCCTACACAATAGTCCATATATAGATGCTATTAAACTGTCAAGCCATGCAAATGTTCGCCTAAAGGGACACAATACAATATCTATAAACGATTCTTTATAACACAACTAGCTGGTATCTGTGACTTCTGCGTCGTTTACTAAATTAATAATGTTACAAACATCTACTGCTTGTGAATATCATTGTTTATTAAAACATTAGAATCTAAAAATGTACTTTACGAACACTTAACGTGTGTAAGATATGAATTTCCTATATAATATTTGCCACAGTTTATTTGATTGTCCTGAACTAGTCACTACTTTTATTCGCCTGAATGATCCAGTTAAACTCACGAGACACAAATAATTATGTTCGCTCACGTTCCGGCACGCCGGCTGGTTCGACTCCAGACGCTGCAGAACAAATTCATGCGCATAGCCACGGGCGCTCGCTGGTTCATGGGCAACGTCGATCTCCATAGAGATCTCGACCTCACAACGATCAACGGCTATTTTAAAACGCTCTCCGTAGATTACTTCAAGTGATCCGTCAGTCACCCCAACCCTCTCATTAGAAATGCCGCCTCTTATGGGATTAGGCTAAACATCCCACCTAGGAAGAGGTGGCTCAAATACGTCCTTGACGACCCAGACGACCAGACTACCATTGACAACGCCCCGTACACAATCACACACACAGCGTCTTCGCCGGCGAAGACGAGGTCCCCGCTATCTGACGCACCCCGGCCGCGGCCCCCAGTCGCAGACCCATGGGCGTCAAGGTTAAGCACCTGTCCGATTGTCCTTTTCAGCAGCAGCAAACGTTGCTCTAAGGCTAGGTCCGAGCCTCACAGGAGGCGCCCTTAGAGCAACGTTTTTCCCCACGACGCAGCAGGGCCCTTCTACGGGCCCAGCCCTCGGCAGAGCTTCTGCGCTCGCCACCCCTCTCGGTTACGCTGTCAAAGCCAGTAGGGCTAACAGCAACTACACACTTGGAAAAAAAAGAACTGTGCATGCAAACTACTATCAAATTTCTATCACTTATCGGCTCTTAAATAATTATAACAAACACTTTAACACCATAGATATCTTTTCTACATCCAAAAATAGGTTTAAAATATTGCTCCTGAATGTGTAACTTAATTTATCTAAAATTTAACAACACACACACACACACATACAGATACACGTAGTATCAGCTGTGATTATTTTTAAACTTTAAAATACTGTAAACGTAAGAAATATCTGTAATTGGCATAAGATTTGTAAATTTGTTTTTCTATATATTAATTAGTTAAAATGCTGTAGATTTTTGATAATAAATAAATAAAGAAAGCGTCATGAAGATGTGCAGCGTTATGCTAATTCGTTTGAAGGTTAGGTAGTTTTAATATTTACAAATAACATGTACCATTTTAAATTGCCACTCGTCTTTTAATATACAACTTTTCATAAAATATAAAATGAAAATATTTCATAAATTCTATTTTCTATATTTTAAATTCAAGAACAAAATTTAATTAATAATTTGTAATATTGACAAAAAACATGTGGCATTTTTATTTACAATTCGTCATTTGAGATTTCAATAAATTATTTGTATTAATTTTCGACACTTTTGATATTTTAATGACTCCTCCCTCTAAACCTCGGAAATCTAAAGTTTTACATTAATATAAATATGAACAAGACTTAAAAATTAGTTTGCCAAAGAATTTTCACTTCCGACATGTGTACATTGTACTTTGATAAGTATTATAGTGTAATAGTTGTAACACTAAAAGACTTTGATCGATGTGATAGTTCTTTTTGCGTAAAGCGTCTCTATCATTTTATTTATGTAGATAAAGAAATAATTTGATGTTTACACAAATTCGATCTGGGACCTTAGATACGGATTAAAAATGATCATAAACTGTTACATATTATTGAATAGTATAAACAAAATCTAAGAAATACGCCTAAATAGTCGATAGAACTGAAAAATAGAAAGTGCATAGTTAGTAAAACACAGTTTATTATAAACTTACAATAACGAGTACGCTTCGCTTTTAAATAGTAAATAATGTGAACGTAGATTTTTAAGCATTTCTGATGATATTTAAAACGAAGTTTCTTCATATATTTTGACGATATACAAATCGAAGTTCTTCAAACATTGTTTTTGATGTCCAGAACAAAATTCTTCAAACCTTTTTGATGATATATAAAAGGCAGTTCTTCGAATATTGTAACTTTAACTTCGAAGATTTTAACTCGTTCTCGAGTACCATTATCAGACGTACATTAGAATTAGAGTGTAGAAAAGACACACACACACACACACACACACACACACACACACACACACTTTTGAATCGTCAAACTATGTATATATGTGTAGTTTGACGATTCAAAAGTGCTGATACATGCCTACTTGAATAAAGATATTTTGATTTGATTTTATTACATTGTTTTTGATATTCAGATCAAAGTTCTTCAAACCTTTTTGATGATATAAAAAACGCAGTTCTTCAAACATTGTTTTTGATATCCAGTACAAAGTTCTTCAAACATTTTTGATGATATACAAAACTAAGTCCTTCAATCATTGTTTTTTATATTCAGAATAAAGTTCTTCAAACCTTTTTGATGATATAGAAAACGAAGTTCTTCGAATATTGTTTTTGATATCCAGAACAAGGTTCTTCAAACATTGTTTTTAATATCCAGAACAAACTAATTCAAATAATTGTTTTTGATATCCACAACAAAGTCCTTTAAACCTTCTTGATTATATTCATAAATAAGTTCTTTAAGCATATTTGATTATATCCAGAGATAAATATTTTAAGCATTTTTAATGATATTTAGAACGACATCTTTTTAGCTTTTTTCATGATTTCTAGAAGGAAGGCTTTTAAGGATTGTTGATGATATCCAATCTGAAGTTTTTTAAAGGTTTCGTTGGTATATCGAATTTATTATGGTAGGTTCAAAGTAATTTGCAACACCGCCCATGTTAATTAGCTAACGGATGGTCGCTTATTAACAATTAGCCTATTGCATATTCCGCGCCCTGGGAATTACCTTTCCAATAATGACCGCCATATATAATGCTACATTTTATTATTTAATAACCTTAATGACCTTACATAAACTCTGTTATATAAGCTATTACATGTATGTAAAACTTCCTTTTCAAAAGTAATTGAATTGAACTACCAAATTTTTAAAAATATCCAACTGAGATTTTTGTGAGTTCTCAGAACGCGATGCTAATTAATAAATATCACGTTGACGAAATATATAGTAAAGTAAGTAGCAGCCCATTAACGTCCCACTACTGGGCACAGGCCTCCTCACTCCGAGGTACGAGGGTTTTTAGAGCATAGACCTACCACGCTGTTCCACTGCGGATTGGCAGGCATAGTATACAAGTACACTCTCTATTCCTTCACTCTCATAGTCCGATGTTACGGGAATCCGATACTCGCGGAGAGAGATCAGGTGCAGGACTTCGGGCAAATATTGAGAAAATCAAATAGAAAACTCAATATTGATTTTTGAATTGGCCCGACTCGGGACCCGAACCCAGGACCTCAGTCTGTAGTCGAACATGCTAACCACTAGACCAATGAGGCAGACAAATATATAGAATAATAATAAACATAAAATAAGTAGCAGCCTATTAACGTCCCACCGCTGGGCCCAGGCCTCCTCACTCATAGGAGACAGGGTTTTTAGAGTATAGACCCACCACGCTGCTCCATTGCGGATTGGCAGGCTTACTACACAAGTGCACTCTCTTGGCAGATGGCAGGCATAGGCTACGTAAAATTGACAAGTCATTCAAGGGTATACGTTTCTATAATAAGCTCCCAGAAGAAGTTACATAGATGTCTCTCTGTAAGTTTAAATCTTTTATTAAAATAAAGCAGAAATTGAGAAATCATTTCATAATTTGTAAGAATACTTAGAAGACAAAAAGCGTAAGTGAATTGCTATATATATATCTTGGTATAGAAAAAATTAAAAATATATATTGTAATGATGATGATAACGTTTACCCGACTAAGTTTATTGTGGGCTCATCTTAGATCAGGGCACGAAGGAACTCTCGTAACTTTGTAAGTCGTTCTTTAATGCTATCATCAGTCATTTATTTAAATAATATATGGAAAAAACGATATTTGACGATTCAAAAGTGCTGTACCTAATAGGCCTACTTGAATAAAGATATTATGACTGTGACTTTATTCCTTTACTGTTTTAGTCCGATGTTACGGGAATCCGACACGGCCGGAGAGAGATTTGTGCGCAGGACCGACAGCTTAACGTGCTCTCCGAGGCACGGGGGTGGATTACATCGCCAACTTCCCAACTTCGGGCAAAATCTTAATAGAAAACTCAATATTGATTTTTGAATTGGCCCGACCCGGGACTCGAACCCAGGACAGTTCGTGTCAGTAGTCGAACATGCTAACCACTAGACTAATGAGACAGAGGCATATATAATATATGCTATTCGTAGGAACGCAATGGTGGTATTATTAAAGTCCAAAAATGGCGGCGATGAGGTTCGCAATCCGTCACGTCACGTTCCAAATGGGGGTGAAAAGCGAGCCACAAAGAGCCGCGTTGCATACTTTCCGAAAGAATGGATGATTGTGTGAAAGAAGTGAAATATGTGAGTCCTAGACTCATCTGGATCAGGCTAAAAGTTGGACTTACTCGGATCTTTGTCTTGGGTGCTTATGCTCCGACGGACCTGGGTACGAGAAAGTCCAATAAACCCCAAAAAGAAATAGATGAGTTTAGAACGTTGTGGTATAAAAGAAGACGTAGTGACTAAAATTGAGAAAGGTATGCTTAGATAGTTTGGGCATGTAGAGAGAATGAATGAAAGGAGACTGACAAAAAGGATTTATGAGTGAAGAGTGAATGCGAAAGTTGGAAGGGGAAGACCAAGGCGAACGTTCCTGGACCAAATCCAGGACATTTTAAATAACGGCCAGGTCAAGAGTACTCTAAACCGACGAACTTGTATGAAAGGTTTAATGAGAATGAAAGAAGCGAAGGAGATATGCAAGGATCGTGGCAAGTGGAAGGATGTTGTCTCTGCCTACCCCTATGGGAATGAGGCGTGATGCTATGTATGTATGTATGTAAAATATATTTATAATTTGTAACTGCTTTGACGATTCAAGTTCTCTGAATTGTTGATCTCTCTTGGTGCCTTTAAATCTTAATGAAAAACGTTGTAAAGAACTAACGATACTTAATTCTAAGATAAGATATCAGACTATGATATTTAAATGTCAAATGCGATACATTTGGCAATAGTTGAAAAAATACATGTCACCTTGGCTCGGCTGGGTACTACGACCGGTTAGACATTTTAAGAATGCCATATATTTAATGCATTAAGAATATTAAAAGTGAAGAAAAAGTGCTCTTTGGGTGGAGGGTGGACATATATACGCTTTTTATGGCCTCATCGAAGAGATTTGTGGTATAAAAGAAGTTGTAGTGACTAAAATTGAGAAAGGTATGCTTAGATGGTTTGGGCACGTCGAGAGAAAGGGTTTATGACTCAAGAGTGAATGAGAAAGTTGGAAGGGGAAGACAAAGGCGAACGTTCATGGACCAAATCCAGGACATTTTAAATAAGGGCCAGGTTAAGAGTGCTCTAAACCGACGAACTTGCATTAAAGTTTTAATGAGAATGAAGAGATATGCAAGGATCATGCCAAGTGGAAGAACGTGGTCTCTGCTTACCCTTACTGTGGGAGGAAAAGTGGATTAGGTGCATGCGCCGCCATCAGCGGCATCTAATTGGGAGCACGAGGCTCTTTTCAGCCACATACAGGGGCCGGAAAGTTGACTTTTTATTCCAGTACGAAGAAAAAGTTCAGATAAAGGCGCCTGGTTGGCTTTTTAAGTTGTTTATATTTGGATGGATTCGAGACTTCGATCGTGATTGGTTACCAAATTCGCAAATATGTTAAACCTTTGCTAGTAGAGGCTGTTCTCTTAGGTCTTAACTAATGTTTGCAAGCTATATAATTCTAGAAATATGTAGAAATTATGAGGCCCATGCTTAAAACACCTACAGCTACAGTTAGGTGAATAAACTAGTATTAATGTAAAGTGCATCACAGCCTTCAGAGCACTGACTTATTCCTCGCTTCCAACACCCCCTTCCCCACTGGGTACGACGCACACCAGCAGAATGAGGTCGCGTCCCATTTACGCTGATTATATCGAGAGTACGACATCGCGAGTTAACACCGCCGTATTTTATTTTACGAAAGGATCCTTTTTTTAAATTGGATACACTTATACAAAACACATTCAGTTTTGATTCATGTTTTGATTTATTCAGCAACCTATCAGTATAACGTTATCAAATCAAATATTTTATTGCAAGATCGAGTGTACAACACACAACCTACCACAAAAGGCGAACGAGACCAAATCCAGGACATTTTTAATAAGGGCCAGGTCAAAAGTATTCTAAACCGACGAACTTGTATGAAAGGTTTAATGTGAAGAAGATAAGTGGACTTGGTCTCTGCGTACGCCTATGGGAATGAGGCGTGATGCTATGTGGTCAGTATATGTTCTGAAAACCGTCTCTTTATGAGTTAGAAAGCCTGTATCAACAGTGGGATGTTAATGGGTTATGAAACCAGGATCTTGGACTAGTAAAACTGTTTACACAATTCTGCTATCATGATTGCACGTCAACAGTCATAGCTGCAGAACTGAATCGATTACGCGGATATAAGGAAGTTAGATAAGATTTATTTGTGATTCATTCGTTTAGACGCCTATATTTAACTATAAACTATAATGTACGCAGTTATAGAGTTGAATTTCCTTTGTATCATCAACAACAGTTGCAAATTCCTGAATGGGAATAACGTAAAGGAATTTAGACTCTAAATATAGTTAGTTAAGGTTGCTTGTTGTTCGTTATTGAAGTAATTTCTTTATAAGTAGACAACACATTTAATACACGTAGGTAATAACAGGTAATAAGTTGATGTGTTCATAGTTCTCACGAAGTCAACTGAGAGCTATGCACTTGTAATTCTACGCGTTATACCTAGGCATCCTTTCAAGTTTATATTTGTAGGTATGATATAAATAGGTTGTAATATTATTTTGTCGTCATCATTCTGTGGTTTTGCCAGTAATCACCACGCTTGGCAGGCGAGTTGGTGATCGCAGTGCTGACCCTCTCGCACCGATAACGCTGCTGCCCGTTATCGGTCTGTGACATTTAGGTCAGCGAGGAATGGATATACCGCCATCTGTCGGTATGGGAGTTGGATAGGAAAGATTTGGTATGTGGGATAAGAGGAGTTTTGGGGAGCATTAGGGTTAGGTATAGGACATTACTGCCGACGACGATTGCCTCATTGGTCTAGTGGTTAGCGTGTTCGACTACAGACATGAGGTCCTGGGTTCGAGTCCCGGGTCGGGCCAATTCAAAAATCAATATTGAGTTTTCTATTAAGATTTTCTCAATATTTGCCTGAAGTTGGGAAGTTGGCGGTGTAATCCACCCCCGTGCCTCGGAGAGCACGTTAAGCCGTCGGTCCTGCGCCCGATCTCTCTCCGGTTGTGTCGGATTACCGTCACATCGGACTATGAGAGTGAAGGAATAGAGAGTGCACTTGTGTACTATGCCTGCCAATCCGCAGTGGAGCAGCGTGGTGGGTCTATGCTCTAAAAACCCTC
>JACTOM010000075.1:1127043-1137431 GCA_015832385.1 Elymnias hypermnestra | reverse complement strand
GAGTTAATTAACAAAGTGTTTGATTGCACCAACATTACCCACGAACGCCCACAGAATAAGAAATTAAATAATGGATCCCATTAATGACGATGTCGGCGGAGAACCCTACGCCCTTGTGCTTTATGCTTCTCCGTTTCTCTCCTATTCTCCGACATATATAACAAACTATTTTGTTTTGAGGACAAATAAAATATTTACTTTAAAGCTTTAACTTGCAATTATTTAAGAGGCAATTAAACTCCCACCTTCTGGGTTGGAAACGCTTGGTCGGAGTCGTAAGCTCCCCTGGTGCTGCAGATGTCCACAGGCATGATTAATTTCATGATTTGGCGGCCTGGGCTGGCGCAGTAATCCGAGTACTCGCTTTGCTAGCAGGGTTTCCGGGTCCGATCCCCGGTAGGGCATGCATTTTCTTATTCGTTTGAGTCAGGATTGGTGGGAGGCTTCGGCGGTGGCTGGTTACCATCCTACCAGTAAAGCCGTACCGCCAAGCAACAGATTGTGTTCCGGTAGAAACCATATGAGGTAAACTACTACTTACTCTCATTTTAAAATGTATCATCACGTACCAACAGTTGTGATCACAGTGAAACGCTAACCTGTCAGCAAAAAAAATAAACTAAAGTGAGAAGTGAAACTTCTTTGGCAAACTAATTTTTAAGTCTTTTTTATTTATACAAATGTAAAGCTTAGATTTCCAAGAATTAGGTAGAGGGAAAAAGAAGATATGTTAGGAAATTAATGAATTTAATTGTAATTAAAATATTAAAAGGGTCGAAATGACGAATTGTAAATAAAAATGCCACGTGTTTTTTTAAATCAATATTAGAAATTATTAATTAATATTGAGTTTTTGTATATAAAATTTATTAAATATTTTTATGAAAAATAGTGTATTAAGTGGCAAATTGAAATGCCACATGTTATTTGTAAATATTAAAACTATCTAACCATCAAACAAATTAGCATCAACGCTTCACATCTTCGTGACGCTAAAGTTTCAGTTCAAAAATACATTATAAATAAAATATTATTATATACTGTCGCATTTATAATATTCCTTTTAAATAATAACAGCAACTTAAATTAGCTTCCTCTCTCTAAAGCAATAACGGTATATAATTTTATTATAACGTCGCTTTAACTGATTGCCTTCGTCTCTGCTATAGAGCTTTCGTGCCTTTGTAATTTATAAACTTAGACTTTGTGGAGCTATTCAAGTCAAAACCAGTTCATAAATCATATGGACTAGATTTTTATTTTGTACTAGTAATGCCCTGCGGTTGGACCCGCGTAGTTAATGACCTCGTGTGGCAATGTAAAGTAAAAGTTTTATTTCACTTAGTTTTTCACCAGTTCCCTTCAAATTATTAGATACACACATTCATAATCTAATCAATATACAGATTTTACTTTACAACGAATATATATCTAATTAATACATTATTAAATTCGTAACATCATTTACGTAGACTGTCCAATATTAGGAAATTTTATAAATACTCTACAGGTATTGTAATTTTTGTGGGTATCATTGGTATACCTCAGCGTCACCTTCTGGTGGCGTTGATCGGCGGCGACCTCTCGTTGGGAAGCCTTGTAGGCGCGATGCTCTTCAGCGAGAGATAGTGGGCGGCAGTGGCTTTCTTTTGCGAGACGGCAGTCTCGCTGAAGGAAGCCCACGAGAGGGAGAGGGAGAATGCAGTGCATGCACCCCCTCACCGCCGAATGAGGCGGAATACAAGGCGGCGCATGTTTGCGCATCTCCTTCCGCCTCCGTGAATCCTCCGTTGGACTCATCCGGGACACCAGGGCAGAATGCGAAAGCTGATCACCTGGTGCCTTACTAATGGGTGTAGAGGGTTCCGCTGGGTTTTAGTGGGTATTGCAAGACCTTCCATCGCCGAGTCCCACACTCCTGACTGGTCATCGGTCAAGGTTAGTGCGTAAATTGCATTTCCCAGCGACAAAAAATCATTGGTATCCTTGGAATATGAGCTAACTCGCCAGTCACAGGCCCAGTTATAAGTCGCTACAATTTTCTTTAGATTGACATTTTTAAATTCGTTATATCTTTTGAATGGATTGTCCGATTTGAATAATTAATAGGATAAGGATAGATAATTAGTAGGATAAAGGATGAATAATCCATACAAAAGGAGATAATCAAAGTTCATAGAACTAAATCATAAATAAAATTAAATAACCGAAGCTAATACTGGGGGTATTGGCTTTGGTTATTATACTATGGGCCTCAAGCGGAAGCTCAGAGTCACTCAGCGTGCGATGGAGAGGGCTATGCTCAGAGTTTCTCTACGTGATCGAATCCGAAATGAAGAGATCCGTAGTAGAACCAGAGTCACCGACATAGTCCTAGGAATCGCGAACCTGAAGTGGGAATGGGCGGGGCTCATAGTCCGAAGGATCTATGGACGTTGGGGGCCGAAGGTGCTGGAGTGGCGAACCCGCACCCGACGGTGCAGTGTAGGCAGACCCCCCAAAAGGTGGACCGATGATATAAAGGGGGTCGCCGGTAGCCGCTGGAGCCAGCCGGCGCAAGATCGGGCCTTGTGAACGTAATGAACGTGAGAGCTATGTCCGGCAGTGGACGTCCATCGGTTGAAGCGACGACGACGATTTTTTTTATTAAACAGGCACAAATTCTTCTTACATGACTAAATTTTACTAACACACCTACACTCACTAACTCCTCGTAAGTACATAGCGAATATCTCAGTTTTGTCTTTTCATTGTTTCCAAATTATTACTTCTTAATATCTATTTTGTTATTTTGAGTATTATTTAATTATTTGTGTAATCTGTAATTGGCCTTGCAAGTATATTAAGTATTCTATGTAACAATTTGTTAAAACGCTGTTGTATTACCAATAAATAAATAAATATGGTTAGATCATTGTCGGNATGGGCCTCATGCGGAAGCTCAGAGTCACTCAGCGTGCGATGGAGAGGGCTATGCTCAGAGTTTCTCTACGTGATCGAATCCGAAATGAAGAGATCCGTAGTAGAACCAGAGTCACCGACATAGTCCTAGGAATCGCGAACCTGAAGTGGGAATGGGCGGGGCTCATAGTCCGAAGGATCTATGGACGTTGGGGCCCGAAGGTGCTGGAGTGGGGCAGTGTAGGCAGACCCCCCACAATGAGGACCGATGATATTAAGGGGGTCGCCGGTAGCCGCTGGAGCCAGCCGGCGCAAGATCGGGCCTTGTGGACTTAATGAACGTGAGACCTATGTCCGGCAGTGGACGTCCATCGGTTGAAGCGACGATAACGACGATTATAACATACTCTAAACCACATATACGCATACCAGCTATATTTTTTATTAAACAGGCACTAATTCTTCTTGCATGACTAAATTTTACCAACACACAAATACACTCACTAACTCCTCGTAAGTACATAGCGAATATCTCAGTTTTGTCTTTTCATTGTTTCCAATTTCTTACTTCTTAATATCTACTCTGTTCTTTTGAATAATATTTAATAATTTGTGTAATCTGTAATTGGCCTTGTAAGTATATTAAGCATTCTATGTAACAATTTGTTAAAACGCTGTTGTATTACCAATAAATAAATAAATATGGTTAGATTATTGTCGGCACTTTTTTCAGCTGTTAAAATTTAAATAGGTAGTTATATATATAAGTACCTGCCTCATTGGTTTAGTGGTTAGCATGTTCGACTACAGACATGAGGTCCTGGGTTCGAGTCCCAGGTCGGGCCAATTCAAAAATCAATATTGAGTTTTCTATTAAGAAAACTAAACCCTTAAGTCGGATCATCTGGGGTCAGACCTCTATGCATCTGCGGACACCTGGACCTAGTTGAAGGTGGTTCCAATGGGTTTTAGTAGGTATCCTGGTACAAACAGCGAGTCCTTGCTAGCGGAGGTCATGGGCTCGAAGTCCGGCAGGCCAAAGCTAAGAACTTGCGTTTTCTAATTTAGTCTAACATTTAGTTACGGCCCTACTACAGTTTGTTAGCGTTAAGAATACAGTGAGTCATGAGTGTTAACGCGAACAAATTAGTAAATATGTGCTACCAAACAAATAAATTTGCGTAATGTTACATTGTTTGTATCGACACCATTAAGAAGTCAATAAATCGGGTCTTATCACCTAGTGCGTTACGACGACGGGATTGTAGTAAGTGATGATACAGTCTAAGTCTGGTAAGAGGTATG
This sequence comes from Elymnias hypermnestra, assembly GCA_015832385.1. Lineage (NCBI taxonomy): Eukaryota > Metazoa > Arthropoda > Insecta > Lepidoptera > Nymphalidae > Elymnias > Elymnias hypermnestra. The sequence continues at coordinate 1,133,225 of JACTOM010000075.1, read as the reverse complement.
GTTTCTACTTACCTAGCCTACCACCAGTCCAAATTTAAGTAATAATAAAGATCTTTATTCGCAAAAATTGTGGCGTTTACATTAAGTAGGACAAAAGTTTAAAATATATAAACATTTCTGCGTAAAACTCAGCTTGAAGCTGCTTTTCAGTTCGCACCTTAATACGTCTTCTGCCAACACCAGAGTAAAAACATATTATAACTAGAGTATTAAAGAGAGAGCAAAAAAATAATAATAATAAAAAATCTAAAACTACAAAAAAGAATTGCATACATGGGCTGTAGTTTTATTTACTGTCGTTTAAAGGAAATTGTTCTAAGAAGTTCGGACGCTAAACACTTAGACGAATTAGGAAATGCAATTTCCTAAATTCGCCTAACCGGGGATCGAACCTCTGCTAGCGAAACGAGTACTAAAATTCAATGCAATTTTGCAATTAAAAAAAAGGGAAACACGAACGTAGTCGGGAGAATAATCATGTCTTCAATCTCACTGTACCGTAAAAAGAACTTGTAAAGACATCATTATAAATTTTATTAACCGTTACTAAAGAGTTCTAAGTTGTTTTAATTTTAAATAATAACATTGGTTTTTGAATGGAAATTGTTGGTTTTAAAAATTTCAATTGCTTCTCACTAAATGCATACGAAATTATATACAGTGTTTATATAAAAAATTGTGATGGATCTTTTACTGTCGGGTAGCTGATGCTATAAGGAGTAACTAAAGGTAGTTTTGAAAAAATTACATCCAGAATTATGCGGATAACACAACAGGGAACAGCTAGTTAAGCTGTATTATCGTCTCTGCCAGTGAAATCCTGTCTAAATCGATCCAGTTGTTTCTGAGATTAGTGAGATCAAACAGAGCTCATTAATCTCAGAAGCAACTGAATATAGACACAAACATTTTATTTTATATCAGTACTGTGTATACTTTCATATGCATTTAGATAAAAGCTGTCAATTCAAAATTCCGAACAGATATTCTAATTTTATTTATTTGTATATATTGGAAATATTTTTTAAAATAAGTTACAGCCTAGTAACGTGGCACAGGTCTCGTCCCTTATATGATAGTGCGTTTTTAGGGTATTGACCCACCACGCTGCGCTACTGCGGATTAGCGGATTACACATATTTCAGAATTGCCCCGAAAATATCCAGCTTTTCTCACTGTATTTTCCGTCATCGAACTGCACAATTTTTTTTTATGAACAACATAAAAACAAGTTAGAGGCGTCTTTCTTTCGCTGGGAAATGTGTTTAGGTATAAACCGATGGGTCAGGATTGTGGATCCCGTCGAGTTATGAGCCCTTGTACCCACTTAAACCCAGCGGAACCCTGAGCGAGGCACCAGGGCTACAAACTGGACCCTCGCCTCCTTCCGCAGTGAACGGTAGCATCTAATGCATCTTCTCTATTTTGCTCGTGGCCCTTCTTAAGTGAGACCACAGTCTCGCAGAGGAAGGCTGCTCCCGCCCACATATCTTCTCTGTGAGATGTCGCCTCCGATAACTTAAACCCAGGAGTTGAAACTTTTACTCTTAACAACAGTCCTCGTGTATATCCAATTGCCCATCAAGACGGTTCAATAAATAAATCTTTTACGAAATGTTAAATTTGGGTAAAATATCATTTAAATCCGCCTACATTTAATGTTCAATTGTTTGGATCTTTTTTTTCGCGAGCGTTCAATGATCGTTATGATGCAATTATGTATGGCCTAACGAAAACGATGAGGCGGGTTATCAGTTTTTATTGAAATACTAAAATATTTAACTTGGAATTCTTGTAATTTGCAAGCCTTTGTGTTCTTTTTTAATTATATTTTTAAAAAAAGTCAGAAGTGAAACTTCTTTGGCAAAGAAATTTTTAAGTCTTGTTTATATTTATACAAATCTAAAACTTTAGATTTCCGAGACGTAGAGGGAGGGCAAAGGGAATGAATACATGTTAAGAATTTAATGAATTTAATTGTCATTAAAATCTTTGTGACTTTGATTACACGTTTCATCCGCAAAAATTTCACCCTCATGCGCCTAAAGAAGTTTCACTACAATAATATTATTTAAACTTTTTTGTTAAACTATCTAATACGTCATGTGTTGATTATTTGAATCTACTCGTAGTAATTAGCTATGTCCCATGATGTAACCGCAAGTAGTAGTTCGTTATAAATACCAAATTTCAATTCAATGACTTATAATTTTAATGTACTCCCGATGAGTGTTCTAATTGTTTCTTTGGTATCAAAGTCTATAAAGAAGATTGTGGTTAGTTTTGAGGTCACATAGTGTTACTAAAACCCTACTAAGTTTCTTTTTATAAAAAAGTAGCTCACGTACTTCTTTCAAAATCATCATTGCGCAAGGGAAATAGCGCGAAGAAACCTGCATGTCCTGGGAGAAATCCAGCAGCAGGGCAGCGTGGTGGGTCTAAGGTCTAGAAACTTCTCATGTCAGCGAGGAGGCCTGTAATCAGTAATGTGACTTTTCTGAATAATAAAACGCTTTCTCTTATGGACTATAGCCTAATTTACAGTTAGGGGTCCTGACCACGTACACACGATTTAATAGGCTCATCCGTCCGGATGTTATCATGACATGACGTATTAGCCGGCGAAATTATATGAGCTGTGTCCTAGAATTAATTATGTTAGGGTAAATACGCACTTAAACTGACATAATTTTATTTTATATTTGAACAATTTATTCCATTATTTGTATTATTGAATACATTTACTTAAAAAAAAAACGAATCACACCTAGTATAACATAAGGAATAAAAATAAAATTGTTATTAATTCCAGTAGGCTACATTGCACAAAATTAATAATTCATTTAAGGATAACAGTATATTCTTTTATAACACTCCCAGAAGACGTTAATAAATTCAAATACTTTGTTAGAAGAAAATGAATTGAAAAATCGTACTGTAATTTGAAAGATTACTTAGACGATAAAAAGACGTGGAAGTGAATGAATTGCTCTTATCTAAATAAAATAAATAAATATTATATCGTAATGATGATGGTAATAAAAAGGTTACTCTACTGAGTTTGTTGTGGGATAATCTGAAGATAAGGTGAGACGGAACCCTCGTAACTTTGACGTCCAAGTTGTACAATAGGGTTAATGTGTGGACAAACTTATATTTGATGATGCAAGAGTGATGTAAGGGCCTTTTTGAATAAGATTAATTTTAATTTTGAAACTATCTGCACTATTGACGAATGTCTTAATATTACAGTAATTTGTATAAAATTTGTTATCAAAAAAGTTATATTCAATTGCTCCACTGAACATTTCGTGGAAGTGCTGAAGCTACCAATACTGGAATGGCTTTGGATGTAAAGTTCAAAGAACTTTCTAAGAAGTTATTTTTTTAAAAACCTAATTCAATCTTAGTTTATATCTTTTAGAGCTGTCTGTCTCCTAAATGTTTGAAAAACTTCGCCTTTGTCACGAAGCCTAAATATAATAACATCTTTTTAGATAATCTATATGTGTGTTTGATATTGTAAACAGTACTTGGTCCATTAAATTTTCAAAGCTTGACAAGGGTGGTCTATAGACAGTTACTATAATAAATTGCTCTAATTCAATAGAGGCTAGCTCTATTGTCCGTTCAACAGATAGGCTCACTATATCTCTCCTTTCTTTATATTTTAAAGATTTAGATTATAGCATGTCTTCTTGGTGGTCAGAAGACAGGGTTTAGAAGTGATTCAGGCGCTGATTCACGATGCCCAAGATGATAACTCTTTTGAGTTTTACCTTGTCGTGCTGCCGTGCTGTATCTTTTTCATTGTTACCCATGACGTTACCTTATTCCTTCTCTTGCATAGACGTCAATTTGCCTTGAAAGAATACAATTTTAATATCGTAAATATAAGTCGTGGAAGTTTCACGTCCAGTGCAGTCTAATCCTTATAGATGTACAAAAATATATACCGTCTATTTGGTTTGCAAGTGTCACAGTAATGTATGCAAATGTATGATGTTGCGCGAGTTATTTTTACTTTTGAATATCGTCAGGTGTATCATTGTATTGTTCGTTTTGTGGGTCAATGTACTATCATCTACCTGCCATTTATACTTTCACAGGCATTATGTTGTCCTGGTAGTTGTCTTGATGTCGTCATAGGACGGCCTCAGTAGGAAGAATTTAGGAAAATGTATTTTCTAACTTGTCTGAGCCTGGACTGGTGGGAGGCTTTGGCCGTGGCTAGTTATCCCCCTACCTAAGACGTACCACGAAATAAAAAAAATTGTGTTCCGGAACGATTCTGTGTAGAAACCATAAGGGGTATATCGCCTCTTCCCAGATTAGTGCGCTTCCATCTTAGACTGTATCATCACTTCCCATCAAGTGAGTACACAGCCAAGCCCTAAGTTGTCAGCAATAAAAAAAACATATTAAAATGACATTATTATTTGATTATGGGTTAGTTCTAACTGCAAATTCAATGTTTCCATATCTTATGCAACCCCAGTACATTTGTCTATTGATAAACTACGTCATAAGTATATCATTCCTTGTTTGTTTTATTCGATAAAGTTTTGATTTTTTGGTGTTTCATTTTGTGGGAACACGAACTTTCACAGCCGTTATGTGATCCTGGTAAGTAGAACGAATAAATACGTATTATTACAATATTCTTTTCATGTGTGCGTTGGCAATTGCATCATCAAATAAATATGTTATGAATTCCTGGTACATCTAATTCGATAGTGCAAAATTACGTCATACAATTTTGTGAATTAAATTTATTCTTATTTTTCCACTAGTGTGGGTACTAAATGTTTCATTACCATTTCAACTTTCACGGGTATTATGTGGTCCTGGTAAGTCTTGTGAAGTAAACAAAGTAATAAAATGATAATGTAATTTTTATTAGATGTGGCAAATTCAACGTTTACATGTTATGAAATCCTAGTACATGTGTGTCTATAACAAAATATACACTTTATTGTTAAATTGAATTCCTTGGATAAAATTTTCTTTTCCTTTTACCATGTAAATTGCTTTATGTTTCATTTTATGTAATTGCACTTGAAATGTAATAAATATTATATGGCCCTGGTACATAGGAAAACTGCTCATTGGTCTAGTGCTTAGCATATTTGACTGCAGACATGAGGTCCTGGGTTTGAGTCCCGGGTCGGGCCAATTCGAAATCGATATTGAGATTTCTATTAAAATTTCTCAATATCTGCCCGAAATTGAGAAAAATTTGGAGGTGTGATCCACCTACGTGCCTCGGAGAGCACGTTAAGCTGCCGGTCCTGCGCCTGATCACTCTCCGGTCGTGTCGGAATCCCGCTACATCGGACTGTGAAAGTGAAGAAATAGAGAGTGCACTTGTGTACTATGCCTGCTAAACCGCAGTGGAGCAGCGTGGTGGGTCTATGCTTTAAAACCGCTCTCATATGAGTGAGGAGGCCTGTGCCCAGCAGTGGGACGTTAATGGGCTGCTATTTACTTACTTTTTTTTTACATAGGAAAATGTTACTCTTTTTTTGTTTAATGGTTAAATTAAGTCGCAAATTCAACGTTTACTTATGTTATGTTATCCTAGTACATTTATTTAATAATGCAATACTACGTCATATGTTCAGCGTTGGTTGTCTTGTTTATTAATTAATAATTTTTATTTTTTATTTTATTAGGAAGCCAACGTTATATACAATGTTTTTACTTATGCTAAATCAAATTAAATATATAATTAAGTAATACATTGAATATCCCACTTCGAGGCTTACTTGGCAAGCAAAACAAATATGTTATGTATACAATCACACTTATAAATATAAATAAAAAAATAAAAAAGCCTTTTATTTCTTGCTTTACATTACTTTTTAACAATTAAAAAATAAATAATCTAACATTAGTTTGGCAAGAACCCCATTTTATTGGGTGAAAGCCTCCTCCAAAGACAACCATTTGTTCCTGTCCTTGGCGACTTGCATCCAGTTAGACCCCGCAATTTCTTTTAGTTCGTCCTCCCATCTTGTCACGGGTCTTCCAAACCTTCTTTTTCCTTTTGGACCCTTCCATGATGTTACAGCTAGCGTCCACCTATGATCTTGGATCCGTGCCACGTGGCCAGCCCATTTCCATTTTAATTTTTTTGCGTATTTAAGCGCATCTATAGTTTTAGTTGCAGCCCTTATTTT
>JACTOM010000075.1:1100507-1126806 GCA_015832385.1 Elymnias hypermnestra | reverse complement strand
TATAAGAGACAGATACAACACACATGGAACAAGTACTGGAAGCTACGAGAGATTTTCAAAAGTCATATACCAATATATATAAAATCCAAAATAATGAACTCTTCCCTTTTGCCCTGCTTGACGTACGGTTGCCAAACTTGGAAGTTTACCACAAATATAAAAAATAAAATAATTACTTGCCAACGCGGCTTAGAGCGAAGCATGTTAAATATTAAAAAAATACAAAAAAAAAAAATAAACAATCACACTTAAATAGTAATAAATCTAAAATATTTACATATAATGGTTAAAATAAAACTGCTATAAAAATGGGTGAAAAGGTAAGAAAATAAACTATTTGTTCATCAAGTATGATTTCAGTTTACGTTTGAATAATAATAATAATCAAAGACGATTTCGAAGAACTTGTAACCATGCGATCGTTAGCTAATGTCCTGGGTTCCATTAACGACGGGGCAGACTTAGATAAGACTAATTTATCTGACTCTAGAGTGATGAGAGGCTTCGGCAGTGGCTACTAGCACAGCAGTGCTGCTAGACATATAAAACCGCGTTTCGACACTTTGTAGACGCCACACAATTCTTATATACAATACAAGAAAATTTAGTATTTCTTCATTGCATTTTGAAGTGAAACTTCTTTAGGCGCATGAGGGTAAAATTTTTACGGATGAAACGCGTACCGATTAGCATCACGAAGATGTGCAGCGTTTTTTATGCTAATTCGTTAGCAGATTACGTAGTTTTAATATTTACAAATAACGTGGCATTTCATTTGCCACTCGTCATTTAATTATTTAATACTATTTTCTCATAAAATATAAAATAAAAATATTTCATGAATTCTTTTTTTCTCAATTTTTAATTCAAAAATAAAAATTAATTAACAATTTTTAATATTGACAAGAAACACGTGGCATTATTATTTACAATTCGTCATTTGAGTTATTTGGATTAATTTTCGATACTTTTTATATTTTAAAGACAATGAAATTCCTAACATATCTTCCTTTTTCGCTCCCTCGAAGTCTCGGAAATCGAAAGTTTTAGATTTGTATAAATATAAACAACATTTAAAAAATTGTTTGCCAAAGAAGCTTCACTTCTGACTGTGTACTTTGTACGCACGCACTTTTTTTTCTGAGTTGTTTGGTTTTGTAAATTGCAATGTACGCAATACGCAAATAGCACGTATACTTTAATGATCACGTAGGGGCATGTTGCAAAGAGACATTGTAACTTCGTAGACTAATTTTTAACCGACTTCATAAAAAGGAGGAGGCTATCAATTCGTATGTTGGTTACCTCATATCTCCCGACTGGGTGGACCGATCTTGATGATTTTTTTTTAAATGAAAGGTGGAGCTCGTCATAGGGTCCCATTTTTTTAAATCCAGTTCTGACGATGGCATCCATGAGAAAACCGGATAAGTGTTAAATTTGCATTAAGCGACAAATGGACGAATAACTCAAGATCACGCCAACCGATTTCGATGATTCTTTTTTTATTAGGAAGGATATACTTCAAGGGTTGTTTTGTGATAGTTTGGTTAGGTTCTGATGATGGATTCCATGACAAAGTGACGGAACTCTTCAATTCATAGGAGCAAATGAACGATACTCGGCAGAATCTTCTATAAGCTATCCAGATATTTGAGTTGCCTATCGTAACTTCGGTATGGTCAAATGCTAGTCGTAGTTAAATATGAAGATCAATGGAACTCCTCAACGGCTTACAGTAAGGGTGCGGTTTAAGGCAGAAAATATAAGTGTCTGTAATCAATTAGCAATAAGCTTACGTTTGTTGCTGCATTGCAACACGTTTACTTCAGATTCACTAAAAATTTAAAAAATAAATAAAAATTTTAACAAAAAAAGAACCGCCTTCAAAACAGACTTACGAATATTAGTGTTCTTCGTATTCTTATATTTGAAGTAAAATTTTTATTTTCGGTTATTTTTTCGATATTCCATTCATGATAAAACGAAGTATTCCATTTGATCGCGCATATTGCTATTATTTATATAAATATTTAACTTTAGATTCGTCTGCCTACCCGTGACCATGAAAACTAAAAAAAAAAATAATTATAAAACGCAGACAAATTGATTTAAAATATAATATTTATACAGTTAGTTACCTTTTAGTCTCCTGATAACTAATAAATATTCCAATAGGTACCTCATAATCATTAAATTTTCTATCTATAGATATTAAATAATAATAATTTGTTTAACAATTAATAATTATGAAAAAAATATTAAGTTTTTAGAGAATAACATGCATTAGAATAATACGAGTATAGCAAATATTTTATTAATGGTTATCTGTGTCATAGATCATTTTAATGAAGATCTAGTAACATGTAACGCCATCTAGGGGAGATTGCTTGTATCACGACGTGGCAGCTAAGTACCAGCTGTTAGACAAGAAATATAATATGCGACCATATGATGTATGCTGTATTTGTAAATCATGTGGAAAATCGAGAAGCCTTATTATTGACATTTTTCATGCAACTGCTGCCATTTACTGGTGGGAAGAAGGAGTGATAAAATATATAAGTATAGACACATATGTGTATAATTTTCTACGACATAATTTCGTATATTTAATCATGATGCTTTAATAGATGTATGTATATTTATAATTCTTTCTAGTAGTACTAGATGGAATTAATTGAAATATCATCTTTTAACAGCCTTATAGCCGATTTCACCAAAGCGTCACATAATTAGGTGGCACCTTAGTTATAGAAACAGTACTTTTAACTGTACTTACATGTAGTTACCGAAGAAGGTAGGTAAAATCAGGCATAAGTATCGTAGTAAATAGAAGGGACGTCCATTTGTTATGGAAGGTGATATTGAGAGCCGTAACCTCATCTCGAGAAAAAAAGTTCACGAAATTTGATTGGATTAAATTCCTCAGCTCCCTTAACATCTCTGCTAATATATACGTACATACATACATAGCATCATGGCAATGACCACGTCCTTCCATTTACCAATATCGTTGCATATCTCGTTCGCTTTTTCCATTCTCATTAAACCTTTCATACAAGTTCGTCGGTTTAGAGTACTCTTGACCTGGCCCTTATTTAAAATGTCCTGGATTTGGTCCAGGAACGTTCGCCTTGGTCTTCCCCTTCCAACTTTCCCATTCGCTCTTGACTCATAAGTCCTATTTGTCAGTCTCCTTTCATTCATTCTCTCTACGTGCCCAAACCATCTAAGCATAACTTTCTCAATTTTAGTCACTACATCTTCTTTTATACCACAACGTCTTATCACACTATTTATATAATATATGACCCTAGTTTATAATAAAAAAAGATGTTGTCACCAATTCTCTTTGCAATTTTCATCAATGCGATTTCTCAAAAATATCTTCTCCTTATCATATGTACGCAGACGATTTGCACACGCTAGCCACCATTGAGAACTTATCAAATGATATATTGAAATGGAGCCAATGCTACGGCCTTAAGATCAATCCTTTGGAGTGCCAAGCTATCATTATTGGCAGCCCGGGTATCATTTCTAAAATTAGCTTTATCTTACAGAAGCTCAGTAAAAAACCTAGGTATTCTCTTGGATACCACACTTTCAACTCAAAGAAATAGGTCGTAAATTATTTGCCAGTGTGCAACCATTAAACTTCTTTTTTCCAACTTAACTCCTCTCCTCTTAACACTACGCTGACGCAAGCTATCTTGACTAAACGAGGACCAACTAAATAAACTCAAGATACTTCAAAATCTTGCAATTAGGTTCACATTTGGTTTACGCAAATATGACCACGTCTCCGAATTTCGATCTAAGCTTCAAGTGCTTGCCAATTTTACTTCGCCGGAATCTACATATTCTTTCTCTTTTGTACTGTATATTATTAAACCCCACTACACCATCCTATTTAAAATATAAATTTGAATTCCTGGGAGAGCATTACAGCAAGATCAGTTTCTCAATTACCGCTAAAGATACACTGATTAGTTTATACCTTTGCTCGTGTAAACTTTAATCATAATATGTAAATCTGTTTATTTATTTATACTATATTGCACACATGTACAATACAAGTTAGTTTTAGAAATAAACAGTGTTAAGGATAGCGAAGTGCGCAAAGGCGGCCTTATCGCTATAGCGATCTCTTACAGACAACGTTTGTTGAGAGGAGAAGTAAGGAGAAGTTGGAGGTGCAAAGAAGTACAGACACTAACATACTAATTAAACAATACATATATATGTCGGAGTGCAAGAGTCTATTGATCGGCAGTTCTCGAGTGGCGGTCGGCCGGAGTGGTCGACTATTGAACCTGTCGCGTTCCTATCATTGTTAATGAGTTTGTGTAAATTGATATCGGGAACATTAAGTGGTTGAACATTATAATCCGAGTTAATTTACAAAGTCTTTGATTGCACTAACATTACCCATGAACGCCCACAATATAAGAAATTAAATAATGGATCCAATTAATTACGATGTCGGCGGAGAACCCTACGCCCCTGTGCTTTATGCTTCTCCGTTCTCTCTTATTCTCCAACATATATATATCTATATACAACGCAATAGCTAAGTAATATTCCTTTAAACGATGCTTGAGAACGGAGAGTGGGCTTACTGTCTGACAAGAAATGGAAACGTTCTTTGAGATAAGTGGGACTCTGTGGATAAAATAAAACGCTGTAAAGGAGAGAAAGACCACGAAGATTTCTACGATATCTGACAGAAAGCCACTTTAGCTCTTGACGATAAAGTGATATGTGATCATATTTTCGGAGACCGATTACAAATCGTATGCATAGATTTTGTAGATGCTCCATCTTATTCAGAAGTTCTTCAGTCAAATCTAGGTAACAAGGACCTGCATAATCTAGAATCGGCATTAGAAGCGATTGTGCTAAAGATATTTTTGTTTTAAGATGCAACAAGTTCTTACAACGTCTTAGTGTGTACTATAAAAAATCTATTTCTTTTAAGGTGTACAGTAAAGAGTATTATTATTAAAAAGAAGGTACGGAGTAGCCTAGTGGTAATAACGCACCACTGATGGGCACAGGCCTCCCTACTCATAGGAATCGGGGTTTTAGAGCAGTAACCTAGCCGTTGCCTATAAAATATCCCAATAATTAAAATAAGACAGAACCAGTGAAAAGCGTGGCCTACTTTTGCTAGATAAATACATTTCTTTCTATCAGTATGATAAACATTGCTGAAAGTCTTCTCCATTCAATGCCCAGTGCAGCCGTGCCCTTATAATTAAAATGGCGATTCATACAAAATCACCCGAGGCGCAAACTGCAGACTTTAGTCGGGGATTTGAATAGTTTACATAGCGCTATTGTCGTGGAGCTTGCGGTTCGTGAATGGGAGCTGAAATTTCAGATGACTTCTTAAGCAGCGCATACATGACGCGGTTTAAATTTTACTAGCGGGTCTCTTTTACGACTAACATAAAAATCGATACGTAGATAGATTGATCAAGTGAAAACTGGTTTGATTGAACTGCTTCATTGGTCTAGTGGTTAGCATGTTCGACTACAGACATGAGGTCCTTGATTCCAATCCCCGGTCGGTGCAATAAAAAAAAATCAATTTTGAGTTTTCTGTTAGGATTTTCTCAATATTTGCCCGAAGTTGTTGGGAAGTTGGCGGTGTGATCCACCCCCGTGGCTCGGAGAGCACGTAAAGCCATCGGTCCTGCGCCTGATCTATCCGCGAGTGTCGGATTCTATTAGAGTGAAGGAATAGAGAGTGCATTTGTGTACTATGCCTGCCAATCCGCAGTGGAGCAGCGTGGTGGGTCTATGCTTTAAAAAACCGCTCTCATATGAGTGAGGAGGCCTGTGCCCAGCAGTGAGACGTTAATGGGCTGCTACTAACTTACTTAGATAGATTGGTTTACGAGCTTTTTACCTCAATATTAACCACGTAGTCCTCTATCTCGTGAAAAAAGGAACTTCTTATTAGTTCCTTCTTTTTCATCTGTAATATTTTAGTATTATAAACGGTTATTTGGCCACGGTTATCGGTCGTTTATTATATCCGGTTTACGTCACGACGTCCACGTTCGCCATTACTAGTTTTTTTTTATTTATTTTGCGCTGGGATATGCCTTTACGCACCTCGATGAAAGAATTTTTGCAATCGGGAGTGTGGGACTTGCAGATAAAACCCAGTCGATCCCTGATCATCTATGAGTGAAATCACTACAGGTTCACTAACCTCAGTCTACTTTAGTGGCCCGGATGATACCGACTATAAGGACCTACCACTCAATAGGGTATGAAGCGCTTACACGCGAATTCTGTCACCCAGCCTCCTCCGACGGAGAGGGAGGGCTTCAGCGGCTGGCTCCCTTAGCCTCTCATTTGCCTCTTTCAGCGAGATGACGATCTCGCAAAATAAGGCAACCGCCCTCCACGCAACTTCACTGGCGAGCATTAAGGTTCGACACACTCATGCCAAATTTAAAGTCCAGCATACTTCGTACATGTTTCAGAAATTTCGTAATTAGTACATGCTAATTTGCATATACAAGTGTATATTGACTGCTGTAAAATTATTTGCCATAAGATTTCAAATAATTATAATATTATTGAAATCTGGTCATTCAATGGTGTTAGGTATATTAAATTATCAAATGTTTTAAAGCTGTTCTAGCCCTCCCGCCTATAATTATCACCTTTTAGAATGTTTAATATAAAACCAAATTAAACCTGAATGTGAATGTTGCAATCTGCAATTATTATTTTTTTTATAAAGGCGCTTTTAAAAAAACTACAAATACCAAGGATTTTAAGAAGATATAATAATTCAAAACTTAAAAAACTTATTTATTAATAACTAGCAATGTCTCAAATATACATACATACAAAAACACAAATTTTTCCTCTTTCTAATGTTAGTTTTGATATTTATACGAGGTATACAATTAAGTAATGAGACTGATTCCATAAAAACCGTATATTTGAAAATTATTCTACAACTCTGCCATCCCCTTCAAAGTAGTCCCCTTGGGCAGCTATACAGCGATTCCAGCGCGTTTTCCATGCTTGGTAACATTTCTGGAACGCTTCGACTGGGAAAGCCGCGAGTACCCTCGTCACGGCCACCTGGATGTCCGTAATTGACTCAAAATGGGTTCCTTTGACCACCGACCTTGTTTTAGGGAACAGAAAAAAGTCACAGGGTGACATGTCGGGTGAATAAGGCGGCTGTTGCAACACGGCGATTCCTATAGAGGCCAAATACTGGGGCGGTGTGGCACGGCGTGTTGTCGTGATGAAGGATTCAGTTACGGGCGATGTCTGGGCGCACCCTGTTCACTCGTTTTCGCAATCTTTCGAGTACTTGGCAATAGTAGACTTGATTCACAGTTTTCCCCGGTGGAACGAATTCTTTGTGAACGATTCCACTGGTCTCCCACTCCGCGCCTCGTCTTTCACGCTTTCACGCCCCTCCTTAAACACTTTGTGTCATGGAAACACCTGGGCACGACTAAGAGCAATATCACCATAAAATTTTGCAATTTTAGCGTACGTTTTCGAAACTGTTTCGCTCAATTTGGCTCAAAATTTTATCCCGGCGCGTTGCTCTTGATTTCGTTTTTCCATTTTCGTGACGAGCACTACAAACACACGTCTACTCAACTTGACGCAGCAGGCGAACTAAACAAGCTAGAGCGATGGTACACATATGAATGGAGAGGGGAGGGATGCTGGAAAAAGAGAGGAAATTTGAAGGTCACAGATTTACCACAAGCGCGGCAATAAAATCAGTCTACTTAATTGTCATACATCGTTTTACAATGATATAAATACGTGAATGTGAACGCGCCGTTTTCTCGCATGTAGCGTTTAATTTCCGATCCATCCGTTATTGGACTTGCCCTGTAACGAGTATATTATTTTCTAATGATCTGACATACTCTCAACCGCTTATTAAACTTATAATTTGGAATTCAATTTGTACAACCGGTCCCTTATCAAATTCGGTAAACACAACACAAAAACATTGCTGTTGTTGTCGAAAGACCTCTTTTTCTTTACTAAAATAATGACAGTTCACGGCGTATATATTAGAAACCTTGTTGTACGTCCATAAAATATTGACTCTTTTAGGAAAAAAAGTGAATGCACCTCATATAACTTAAGAAATAAAAAATAAAATTGCTGTAAATTCTAGTAGGCTTCATAAAATTGATAAGTCATTCAAGGGTAACTGTATACATTTCTATAACAAACTCCCAGAAGAAGTTACAAAGATGTCTCTTAATAAATTCAAATCTTTTATTAAAAGAAAACTAATTGAGAAATTATTCTATAATTTGAAAGAATACTTAGAAGACAAAAAAGCGTGGGAGTGAATGAATTGCTCTATATGTATATAGATATAGAATAAATTTAAAACATATTGTAATGACGATGACATAAAAAAAAACGTACACCCGACTGAGTTTGTTGTGGGCTCTTCTCAGATCAGAGCGCGAAGGAACCCTCGTAACTTTAGATTGAAAGTCGTTCTTTAATGTTATTAATTTAATTAATTTATAGAAAAAAACGATATTTCACGATTCAAAGGTGCTGTAATAGGCCTACTTGAATAAAGATATTTGTCTAAAAGTATTTCTTTTTATTTTTCAGGTAAATATTTCATTGGCGAAAATAGAAGACAAGGTTTCTCTATAGTAAATAAGTAAGTGGTCGTGACCATCTTTGACTCAACCTGGAAATGTCACTAGTATCAATGGTAATTGAGAAATTATATCAACATTAAACTATATTCTTATTATATTAGAAGCAGTATTTGAACAATAAAAAAGTTGGAGGTTACTGGAGGCAACAATTGAACTTATTGTGGCTTCCTCTTAGAGTTAACTTTTTTTATTGCTGACAGATAAGCGCTTTATGATACAATCTTAGATGAAAACGCCCTAGTCTGGTAAGAGGTAATTTACTTTTTATGGTTTCTATGCAACATTGTCCTGAAACACAAATATCTTTACATCTTTATTGGTAGGGTGGTAACTGACCACTGCTGAAGGCTTCCACCCGTCCAGACTCAGACAATTTAGAAGATGCTCTTTCCTAAATTCACCCTACGGGGATTGAACCCGGAATCTCTGCTAGTAAAGCGAATGCTTGCACCACTGCGCCAAAGAGGCCCTCAAAACGTCTTCGCTTCGATAACAGTCAAGGAAAATTTAATAAACAATCTTCTCGAAGTGGATTGGGAGGCTTTAGCCATAGGTACTTATAATCAACTTAGCACGTAAACGTTCAGACTGTATCATCACATATATATACAAGGTGTTAGGAGACCGCTTCCAAAGTACTAATGATGACATCGTTGATGAAAGGACGGAAAAAATCGATTAATAGTACCATTTACTCTCCGTCACGTTGCTACAGCTAAATAAAACGATAGATTTATAAAAGAATACGTTATTTTACAAAAAAAAAATTAAGCTTAAAACAGCTGACGCTCAACTACACAGGTCAACGACCTCTACATGCCGGCGCAGCCGGCTCCGAGCTCAGACATCAGCTGTTTTTAGTTTTGCTATACTAATATAAAAGGTAAAGGTAAGTAGCATCCCATTAACGTCCCACTGCTGGGCACTGGTCTCACAGGCATAGTACACTTGTGTTCCTTCACTCTCATAGTCCGACGTGATGGGAATCCGACACGACCGGCGAGATATCAGGCGCAGGACCGAGGGCATAACGTGCTCTACGAGACACGGGGGTGGATCACTCTACCAAATTTTTCCCAGCATCGGGCAAATATTGAGAAAATCTCAATAGAAAACTCAACATCGATTTCGTATTGGCCCGACCCAGGACTCAAATCCAAGACCTCATGTCTGTAGTCGAACATGCCAACCACTAGACCAATGAGGCAGTCATGTACTAACATGATAGACCGTAAATAATGCAAAAACGTTTTAAAACTATGATTTTTTTAATCAGTCGATTTTTTCAGTCCCATCATCGCAGATTTGACGGCCTCGCTGGCGCAGTGGTGCGAGTATTCGCTTTGCTAGCGGAGGTCCCGGGTTCGATCCCCGGTAGGACGAATTTAGGAAATTGTATTTTCTAATTTGTCTGAGTCTGGACTGGTGGGAGGCTTCGGCCGTGGCTAGTTACCACCCTACCAGCAAAAACGTACCGCCAAACAAAGAGATTTGTGTTCCGGTACGATGCTGTGTAGAAACCGTAAGGGGTATATCGCCTCTTAACAGATTAGCGCGCTTCCATCTTAGACTGTATCATCACTTACCGTCAGGTGAGATCACAGCCAAGCGCTAATCTGTCAGCAATAAAAAAAAAAAAAGATGTCGTTAGTACTATCATCTGTTTTCGTTTTTGGAAGCGGTCTCCTAACACCTTTTATTTTACATGGCCTAATTTTATTTTTAATATACTTCACATTTTTTATAACAACGACCCCGTTTGACCCCACGTAAATTGTTTAAGGCGATATTTAATCACAGGAGATAGTCGCAACTTTATCAGAATAACCTAAACTAATAGATAATTTAACTTGGCAATTTGAACTCTACTGCCTCGGATATAGTGCCTAACAATTTTTACACTATAAACGTAACCAAAATTCCATATTTTATCTTAAATGTCTGTAGATAAGGTTTCATATTGAATGTATAATAAATTGTCTAATAATTCTCCAGTGGTTAGTATATATTTTGAACGTAAAGCCAAATGAAATAAGGATGAAGGCGTGGTCAGTCAGATAAGAGTAATGTTTAAATAATTACTAGTAATTTGTATTGTTTTTAGTGATTAAGTAAACATAAGATACTTATGCTATCGGTCACCGGTGACTAGCCATAATTTACTTTTGTAAAAGTAGTTTATGAAATTTCTTATAATAGTAGGCCTGTTTGCCTGTCTTGGCTGGTCGAAGGCTTCGGCCGTGGCTAGTTATCATCTGACAGGACGGCGGAATATTAAAATCAACAATTTCCAGGATGTGTTCTCTTCCAACAAGAAAACTAGTGTTCGCGTCAATTGGTGCAACTATTTATTATAAAAACACCAACTCACAATAACTAACAACTTTAACTCTCTTCACTATTTAAATATACACAACTTGCCCTATATTAATAATGGCTACACTATTTGGATTTATAAAATTTAGCACTATTTCTCTTTAAATCAAATCAAATCAAAAATATCTTTATTCAAGTAGGCATATTACAGCACTTTTGAATCGTCAAATTATATATTTTTTTCCACACTCTGATTCTAATATACGTCTGATGATGGAACTCAAGAACGGCTTAAAATCTAAAGTTACGACGGTTCCTTCGCGCCCTGATCCGAGAAGAACCCACAACAAACTCAGTCGGGTATTTTTTTTTTCCCATCATCATTACAATAACAAATTAGTTTACTATATTTTAATTAAAATTAGAGCAATTTGTTCACTCCCAAGCGTTTCTATCGTCTAGGTAATCTTGCAACTTATAATACGATTTTTCTATCAACTTTCTTTTAACAAAGACTTTGAATTTATTAATTGACATCTTTAGAACGTCTTGTGGGAGTTTATTATAGAAACGTATACAGTTACCCTTAAATGAGTTGTTAATCTTATGCAGCCTACTAGAATTTATAACAAGTTTGTTTTGGTTTCGTAATATGATGTACATTCACTCTTTTTATTAAAAACAACTACACCACGAAACCGAGCGAAAGTCTAAGCTCATATGATTGTTTCGCTTGTTAAAGTTACCTCGTATTGCATATGTAATATTGCACAATGTTTATTGGTATTTTTAAGTGTTGCCATTAAAAAAAGGTAAGTAGCAGCCCATTAACCTCCCATTGCTGGGCACAGGCTTCCTCACTCATTTGAGAGAGGAGTTTTTAGAGCAAGACCCACTACGCTGCTTCACTGCGGTGAAGCCAGAGTTCACAAGTGCACTCTCTATTCCTTCACTCTTATAGTCCGATGTGAAGAAAATCCGATATGACCGGGGAGAGATCAGGCGCAGGACCGACAGCTTAACGTTAAAGACACGGGGATAGAGAACACCGCCAACTTCCCAACTTCAGGCAAATAGTGAATTAATCTTTATAGAAACTTCATTATCGATTTTTGAATTGCCCCGACCTGGGACTCTTCCCAGGACCTCAAGTATGTAGTCGAACATGCTAATCACTAGACCAATGAGGCAGTTAATAACATATATACTGTCTCATCAATATTCTAATAGATACAATATTTAGTTTTGTAAATTGATTTGTATATATTTTTAACTTTATAGTGAAATATAAAGAGTATTCTATCTATCTATGCTTCGTATATAACTAGATCTTTCTAATTGCATGGTAACTATAGAGCATTGATATCACACGTGACACGCCGCCAGCTTCCTGTCACCGGATTCATCTCCATAACCGCATATGTCAGTGAATGTAAACATTTTATGAACTAAAATGTAGACGTGACATAATTTTTATTTACAAAATACCTATTACCTTCATGATTAATAAAAAGATTCATTCATTGAATCTTATTGATATATGTCTTATATAATGATTGTTTTGAATTCACATTCACAACATGATCTGTGATCAAAAACCTTAACACAGACTGTGGTCATAACGGACACATTTTAAAATCTTACATACTTCGCAACGTACGCTCATCAGCAAACATCATCTTGCCACCGCGAAATACATCCTTTTACGAGCAAGCAGCCGTTTTCTTTGTCGACTCCTTCAACCACCGCCTGAATATCTACGCCCCGTCTTCTGAAGATCGAGAAGACATAACAATGATATCTAAATCTAAGAGCGTGATAACCGGTGTTGTTTTAAACCATTAAAATTATAGCAGAGATAGATAACATATTTAATTGAACAAGAAAGAGAATAATACAAGCGTATAATGGGCGGTCTTATCGCTACTTAGTGAGCTCTTCGGCGGCTAGAGAAATAAATAGACGGTGAATGGACGACTTATAACTTTTTGTCAGACAGCACGAAGTTGCCTTTATATTTAAGATTTTTAAGTTGCAATTTGCTGCAATCTATAAGTATCTTGTAGACCTTAGAAGTCAAACGCATTGTGATCGAGTGACAACACTATAATTTTGCCACAATATAGGTAACAATAAACATCGTGGGTGATACAAAAAAACCATGTGTGTACTTAAGTATACGAGTTAGAAGTTATGCTTGGCGTAACAAGATAAAAATTTACCGAAATGTTTACTATAGCTAAATTCAGGGTGTCGGCTTTTTGTAAAAAATTATATATTTTTCCCTAACGCGGCAGAAGAAGTATAGCTACAAAAGGTGTTTTGAACTGTATGTCATTAAAACAAGGTAACTAAAAGACTTTAAATAAGTTGAAAAATTCTGAAAAAAATACAATTTGAATTTCCACATCGACAGTGCTGTTAGATTAATGTGTGAATGAAAACTTGCATGTTCAAGAAAAGGTCGAATTAGTTACTAATCTAGCGCAATTATATAACAGTCCAATTAACAACTAAGATTTCACGTTATACCATACATTTTTATAAATGGTTAGCACACCTATTAGGGTTAACGCCGCTGAGTAGAGTTATTTAGACCGCATTTTAGTGTCGACGTGAATGCGGACACTTAAGCAAAAGTTCAATTAAACGTTAAAAGATTTGTAACTAATCATAAAATTCTTTTTAAAGTTAGTAATTAATAAATATTTAATTTTAGCAATGGAGGCTGCGTTATTGATTTTAAAATCTCAATATTTGACCTTAATCCTCGGTGTGGATCTTATAATGAAAGTCTCGACTGTTTATTACACTTCATATCATAAAGCTTCTTATTGAAGTTCCACATTTCTCTTTAAGGAGATATATTTTTGTTATATTGCGAATTGTCTGGACTTACCTGAATTGTATAAACTGTACGAAAAACTTGATTTAATAGAAGGGGGTTCTGTGTTAGACTGAAGAAGTTTAATGTCCTTTGTCTTTAGTATGGACTTATTAGGAGCTTCGGCATTTATATCCTTTTAACAGGAAAGAAATACTCAAAGGCCTCATAAACTATGTGGATAGCCTTCGTTGGATTCTCTAGTCGGCAACATGATCTCCAGAGGAGCAATTGTATCAGCAAACAGGTGTAGACGGGAGTCAAGGGATTTTATTTTAATATTATTCTCCCTTTTTTGTTAACAGTGAAAATACTTCGTGGTAGATTCACTGTTAGGATAGCTTCTACTATTAAAACAGTTTCTAGAAAGTTCTCAGAAAGTTATAAGCCTTTAATACTAATGAGATTCCAAGATCAGGAACGGCCTTTTCAATTTTATTACAGGTTGTTGTATAAATAATGCTTCTGGTATGTATAATACATAATGAATGTTTGTATTTACAAAACATAGTTTTCAGAAATTAAAAAAGAAATCATAGTCGTACATTTTTTGTTGCAAAATGATACTTAGGCAAGTAAGAATAATTCTAACAAGCTTACAATTATTCTTTGACAAAGTTCGACGTCGCATAAACAAATCTGAGTCTATCCTCTTCACGCGCCATATATCCCTCTCATTTCCGTCCTGTGTTTACAATTTCCCGCTCTTGAAGGCTAGTGGCTCGCGACTGCTGCTTACGCGCAGACGTTTTGATCGTAGATCCATAGATCATTAAGTAGATCTATAGATCAATCGTGTTATGACAATACCGCGACAAAGATCCATTGTGCAAGTGGAATGTGTTATTGTATGTGATCTAATAATTTTAATGTTTTCAATTTGTACGGGTTCTTTGGCATATTATTGAGGTTAATTTATACGATTTTTTTTTCAATGTGATAATGTCGTGTTAACGGTGTTAAGGTTTTTATAGTGCAGCTGTTATTATTTAAAACAGTTGTATATTTTATGGTAACTAAAGAAATTCTTTAAAGGAATATGTCTAAGAACAAACATTGCGATGTTTTTAAAGAGTCTTTTGTGTAACGATCGATTATTATTATGGTCTTTTATGAATAGCACAATTTGTAGTGATTACTACATTTTAGTGTTTTTTATAGTCTATATATTAAGGTTTTAGATTATGGCTTTAATCATGAACTCATGAATATCACTTATTTGGACGAAATCTTAAAAAGTTTTGTTTAAATGTATATTAGTAATAACGACTTTTAAGACTCAACTAAATATTACGATGATTTCGACGACGCAGAGAGTCATTAAGATTTCGTTTTTCATTATATTAAGTAGGCTAGTTATAATAATAGTATATACAAGCAATTTTTAACTTTAGCTTTGTAGAGTTTCGAAATAGATCTCCGGAAAAAAAGCTATACAAAATTTTTATTTGCCCAACAATAATGGAACTCGGGACCATTGTTATGGAGGCGTTATGGTTAATTATAGTTTCATACCGTTATAACTACAGCATTACTCGGAGCGAGACAAGTAATAGTGCCAATATAATTGCAAAAGGACATTTATCTTTAAGAGGACAAGGAATGTTTCTCGATATGTCTCACTAATATTTCTTAATAGTGCAACAAGTTTTTCTTAAAATTCCTACCCTTAGTTCACACTCGCGTTCATATTTCTTGATCAAATTTTTATTTATCGATTCAAAAGTTAAAATATTAAATTTATTAAAAGCTTTAGTTTCTATGTTGCGTTTAAGAAGTTCGTGCTAGATGATGTAGGAATTGACTTAATTGTTTTTATTATTACTCAAACTGTATTTGTTGCTATTAAACTCAAAATCAAAATTAGCTTCATTCAAGTACTCTTCCAAAAATCTATTAAAAGAGCACTATCTCCAAAATACTGATAAAGGTTAGATGACATATATTTACATAGTTTTATGTATACTTATATTATTGTATAACACATATATGTGTGTGTGTGTGTGATTTTACTAACATCTTTTAAACCCAAAGCTTGTCTGGAAGAAATCGCTATCTAGCGATAAGACCGCCTTTTGTACATTTGTTTCTATTACTTGTAAGTTTTTGTTTAATAATGTGTGTATTGTATTAATGTATAAATAAAGAGTATTAAAAAAAATAATAATGTTACAATGAGTAATATTTTGCCTCTATGTGCAAACATTTCTATCGCTCAAATCAAATCAAAATATTCTTTATTCAAGTAGGCTTAAAAAGCACTTCTGAATCGTCAGTAGTCTGTCCATTGGTTACAAATTTACCACCGATTCGGAAAGTTGAATCCGCTGAGAAGAAACCGGCAAGAAACTCAACGGTCACTCATTTAAAGATAGTTTTTTATGCTACAATGTGTAATATATTGATTCTCTGAGCAACTGGAATCAAATCCAAACATTTCTATCGCTTAAATAATCCTCAACATTATAATATGCCTTTTGTAAAAGAGGTTTTTGACATATTTCTTAAAACTATGCGGAGGCAAATCTAAAACCTTATTAAAAATGCGTACGCTTAACTCAAAAAATGATTTTTGAACCTTCTTCACTCTAAAATATGGGATTACAAGTTTGTTTATATTTCTTGTATAAAAAAATGTGTAGCAGTTATTATAAGTCAATACACTACATAGGAATGTCTCTGATGTTCAGTTCTTATTAATGTTTCCATGTTTTACTTAATCTTTATTGAATTACACTTTCATAAAGAAAGATGTACCATAACGTTAAAAAATCTGTGATACGATATTTGTCGCCAATTGACTCCAAAACTACTTAATGATAATCGACACTAGAACGTAAACACGCCCTAATCCGCAAAGCCAAAATATTTCATCGGAATACAATAACTCTTTTGTTAATGACGTTTTATGTTCCCGTTTATCCATAAACATGGAGTTGAATAAGTGTCCTTTTATTTTAGCATTATTGCTACATATTTTTTTTTAAATAATCTCTTTTTTTTTAATTTTTTCCCGAAATTTCTAAGTCTAAAGCTTTCATAGTCAGTTTCCTCGTATAAAAATATTAAAACAATGTATCCGTTATACCTTGTTCTAAAATAACTTTTAAAGCTTTACGTAATTATGGTTTTGGGAGTTATTGTCTATTCTTGTATATTAACAACCTAACGGTTCCGGTGAGATATCGTATAGAAGCCGATGAGAGGCTAAAGAACCCTTTAAATCTCATCAAGCTAATGACTTACTCGTTTAAACTATAATGTAAGTTGTGTTGGAGATCCAAAATCTTATTCGACTTTTGATTAAACAGAACTACTAGAACGCCGAAGCCCACCCTTTTTTTCTGGAAAATGCATTTACGCACACCCGCTGAGAATTTCAAACAGGAGTGTGGGACTCGCTGCATAGCAGATTACTCAATACAACCCAACGGAATCCTTTGTCTCCTGAACTGGGTTACCAGAGGTTCAGTGTGACATTCTTCTCTGGGACCCTGGCCATCTCAAAAAGGACAGAAGACTTACAAAAGCACGTCTCTTTACCCCAGGTTACTTCTACGAACAGAGGTGGCTTCTACTGTGGCTTCACTCTCCCTTTCTAATGCCTCCTTTTTTGAGACGATACAGAAGGAAGTGACCGGCTGCCAACCACTCTCGCTACTTGAGTGACTAGGTGTTAGCCCACCTTTTCTTATGTCGCTGGGAAATGCATTTACGCACCCCGCCTATGAGACGGACGGGAGTGTAGGACTTGCCTTGCCTTGGAAGGACCAGAGTTTCGTTGTGGCATTCCTCCCTGGCCCTTCCGTATGAAGCCGGGTCAAAAGTGCACTACAGGACTTGGATAAACCTCCGTCTCGTGTTTTTTGTTAAATGTCAGTTTCGCAGAAAGTGGCTACAGCATTTTGTCCATGTGTGGGGAGCCAGAGGTTCGTATGAGGTATTCCTCTCTGGCCCCCCGGTTGCATCACACTGATAGTCTACAGGGGGAGGAGTTGTACGAATCTCCGCCTCCTGTTTCCTGCACTCCTTCGTCGGGGCTGGAGTGCTTCGGCGGCATTCACCCTTTCTCTTTGCCGTGCCTCCTTAAGCGAGATGACAGTCTAGCAAAAGGAGGCAACCGCTCTCCAGGCCTGCTCGCTGGTAAGTATTGCTCCTATTATACTTGCCAGTGAGAGGTCTGTGCCGATCAGTGACGTCAAAATGAGTCGCTGAGGTCCCCAGGCGGGACATTCTGCCACAGTGTGGTGGGCTGTATCGGACGAGGCACCACACTCGTGACATCTTGCCGACGGTTCACAGCCAACAGTTTGGTACAGGTATTTGCCGAAGCAACCATGACTGGTAAGCACCTGTACCAACCTGTAGGAGAGCGATCCGTGCTCTCTATCCAGCCATTTGTCAAGATGAGGGCAGATCGCCCCTATTATGGCCCCGCCCGCTACTGGGGACCCGAGATCCTCCTTCCATCTTTGGGTCAAGGCTCTGTTAGCTAGAACCCTGACCCTCCTTATCTCGTCAGCGTCTGGTGATTCCCCTCTGGTTCTCGCGGCTGCTCTGCACTGGTAAGCAGCCGTGAGAACTTCCGCTCTGAGCTCCCATGGGGGATCACCTGCCAGGAGTGTCGCTGCCGTCCATGACACTGTACGGTACCCCCGTATAGCTCTGATTGCTATAATCCTCTGGGCCCGCCGTAATAGAGTTTTATTCTTTGTGGTTAGGGCGTTGGTCCACACAGGTGCACCATACAGTGCTATACTGGCGATTATTCCGGCATACAGCCTTCTGCAAGGTGATTCTGGTCCTCCCACGTTTGGTAGCAAACGTCCTAGCGACGCTGCTGCATTGATGAGGCGGGGAGTCAGCTGAGCGAAGTGAGCCCGGAAGTTCCACCGGCCGTCAAGTATTAGACCCAGGTACTTCATCTGGGTCTTCAGTTCCACAACCGCATCTCTCAGGGTTATTACTGCACCTCGTGGAGGACCCCTACGAGCTCCGTGAAAGAGTAAGGCTTCCGTCTCGGTAGCAGACACTTTCAAACCTAAACTGCGGATTCTATCGACTACCAAGTCCGTTCCGACTTCGGCAAGCAGAGCTGCCTCCTCGTAATTCCTTCCCCGTGCTGTGACTAGAGTGTCATCAGCATAACATAAAATGCTCATCCCGGAGAGGAGTGGGCATCGTAAGAGCCAGTCAAACCCTAAGTTCCACAATACGGGCCCTAGGTATTTTCCGAAGCTGCCATGACCGGTTAGCACCTACACCAGCCGGTACAAGAGCAATCCGTAATGTCTACCCAGCCATTGCTCTAAGTTCGAAATGCCTCTAAAATGGCCCCACCAGTTACTGGGGACCCAAGGTCCGTTTTTCATGTTTGGATCAAGGCTCTGTTAGCAAGAACCTTGACCCTTTTGACCTCATCGGCATAAGGTGTTTCTCCTCTGGCCCGAACAGCTACTCTGCCTTGATAAGAAAATGCGAGAACTTCCGCCTTCAACTTCCAAGGGGGATCGCCCGCCAGACGAGTTGCTGCCGTCTAAGATACTGTACGGTGCCCCCGTATCCCTCTAATAGCTATTACTCTCTGGGTCCGCGGCAAGAAAGTTTTATTCAGATCGTTTAAAGCATTAATCCGAGGTTGAGGCCCACATGCAGAGATTCAGATAAATTAGAACCTCTTAAATTTGCGACAGTGCGTGTTGCCAGTGATGACCTACGGTTCTGAGACTTGGTCGCTGACTNGATATAAAGAGGGTCGCCGGTAGCCGCTGGAGCCAGGCGGCGCAAGATCGGGCCTTGTGGCGGTCATTACGTGAGACCTATGTCCAGCAGTGGACGTCCAGCGGTTGCAGCGACGACGACGACGACGAAATTTGCGCTGCTGGAAATTTCATCCAGAACCTCTACTAGCGAAGTGATTACTTGCACCAATTCCCCAGCAAGACCACAAATAGTACATTATATACGTGGTGGAAAACCGACAAACATGTCGTTTCCTAGTCCCTTATCAGCATGACATATAAAACTAATTATAAACGGTTGCGTATGAGTTGTCCGATGTGTCTGTTTGTTAATCCAATTTATCATACGACATTATTATCCTATTTAAAATGTCTATATGTTTAGCCCATTTGTATTAATTTCTGATGCGTATTATATGAATATGATATCTTGTTTTTACGTTTGCTTTTAATAGCAAACTGACGTATGATAATTAAATATTTTCTACTGAAACTTTACGCACCTAGGGCCGAAAGTAAAAATGCAGGTAGTTTCAAATTTTCTTCAGAATTGGGTTGGATGAAAATAATAAGAAATAAAGAGCGATAGTAAATCTGCGAAACTAAATAAAATATTTAAGATTAATTAGAGAAAATAAGTTTAAAATTAATTGAATCAAGTGAACTAAAAATTTTGATACCACAACATAACTAATTGCCAAATGTTTTGACATATAAACCAAACGCGCAAGCGTCGAAAATTAGTAATTGCGTTGAATTTAAGTAGAGTCCTGTCAATATTTTCAAACTATTTTTGTTATTCCATTAAAGCAATTTCAATCCTCGTGCTCCTGAGTATTTACGTGATAAATTTGAATTTTACGATTCTGATGGACGGTGTTTAAGACCCTCTGGTGACCTGAAACTTAGGTCCATACCGCATAAAACAAAGTTCTATGGGGAATCTTACACGGCTATAAAATTATGGAACGAGTTACCTCTGAGTTTATTATTTTTATTTGCTGACAGATTAGCGCTTGACCGTGATCTCACCTGATGGTAAGTGATGATACAGTCTAAGATAAAAGCGCGCTAATCTGTTAAGAGGCGATATACCCCTTACACGGTTTCTACACAGCAACGTACCGGAACACAAATTTCTTTGTTAGGCGGTACGTTTTTGCTCGTAGGGTGGTAACTAGCCACGGCCGAAGCCTCCCACCAGTCCAGGCTCAGACAAATTAGAAAATACAATTTCCTAAATTCGTCCTACCGGGGATCGAACCCGGGACCTCCGCTAGCAAAGCGAATACTCGCACCACTGCACCAGCGAGGCCGTCGAGTATAAGAGAATCTAAGTCATTGGACATATTCAAGAAACAAGTAAAGAATCACTACCTTTCTCTATGTTTTTAGTGATGACGACTATTTGTTCATGGTTTTTTATATTGTTTATATTGTGCGGATTTTATGTATGTAAACGTATATGTATTAGTATGTAGAATTATTTTTATGTATGTGTATATTTTTTAACGAACACCACCTACCCTTCTTACTTTAAATAATCTCCCTAACCCTAAGGTTGCGTGGTAGAAATCGCCAATAAGCGATAAGGTCGCCTATTTATACGACTCGCTAAGTTTTGTTTCATGTATTATTTGAATGTTTGTACATACATACATACATAGCATCACGCCTCATTCCCATAGGGGTAGGCAGAGACAACATCCTTCCACTTGCCACGATCCTTGCATATCTCCTTCGCTTCTTTCAATCTCATTAAACCTTTCATACAAGTTCGTCGGTTTAGAGTACTCTTGACCTGGCCGTTATTTAAAATGTCCTGGATTTGGTCCAGGAACGTTCGCCTCGGTCTTCCCCTTCCAACTTTCGCATTCACTCTTGACTCATAAATCCTTTTTGTCAGTCTCCTTTCATTCATTCTCTCTACATGCCCAAACCATCTAAGCATACCTTTCTCAATTTTAGTCACTACGTCTTCTTTTATACCACAACGTTCTCTTATCACACTATTTCTTACTCTGTCACTCAGTTTTAATCCACTCATGCTTCTCTCATCTCATACATACATAGCATCACGCCTCATTCCCATAGGGGTAGGCAGAGACAACATCCTTCCACTTGCTACGATCCTTGCATATTTCCTTCGCTTCTTTCATTCTCATTTACTTGATCATCAGCGTATGTTTGTGGTGTACAATAAAGTATATTCTATTCTATTCTAAAGCAACTTACGCTGTTTCGCGGATTAGCCTACGTTAATGCAACCTACATCTACCAAAATTGACAAAATTTATATGTACATTAACCGCTTAATACGTATTTATTATTCCTAACGTTTGAATTTACCTTGAAGTAAATGTTGAGACCTTCCTTTAAAGGATAAACACTTAAGTATATGTGTATGTAAATTTATGCTATGTATAACCTTGTTTTGGTCGCGTGTTACATAACTGTAATTAATTCTATAGAGCAACCAGGATTTGAAACAAACAGACGTTCCGGATTTGTTTCTGAAATAAGTCATTTGTCATATTTTTCATAGAGAAATGTTTGAAAACAATCTTGAGATGCCAAGGCGACATATATCGTTAAATGTATAAGAAAACTTGAATGTCTTATTATTTCATAAATTCAAAGTCTTTGTTAAAATGTTGGTGTGATAAGAGAATATTGTGGTATCAAAGAAGATGTAGTGACTAAAATTGAGAAAGGTATGCTTAGATGGTTTGGGCATGTCGAGAGAATGAATGAAAGGAGACTGACGAAAAGGATTTATGAGTCAAGAGTGAATGCGAAAGTTAGAAGGGGAAGACCAAGGCGAACGTTCCTGGACCAGATTCAGAACATTTTAAGTAAGGGCCAGTTCAAGAGTACTTTAAACCGACGAACTTGTATGAAAAGTTTAATGAGAATGAAAGAAGCGAAGGAGACGTGGTCTCTGCCTACCCCTATGGTAATGAGGCGTGATGCTATATATGTATGTAGAACCATCACGCAGCTTCACTGCGAGTTAGCAGACTACAAATACTCGAAGGATTCCTCACGATTTATTCCTTCACCAAATATCACGATGATGGACTGAAAGGAACAATCAAGCTTGTAAGTTACATATTTATTAGAGTAAACATAACATTGTGTTCCCAGGATTCGAATCCGTGATTTTTCTAAACGAGAATCCACTAGGCTTCTTTAGGCGAAATTTCGTATACGAATTCGTCTTTATTGAACTTCAAACCGATATCCAGTCTGACAAAATTTTAAACGTGACAGTGATCAAGTAAAACATAATAAGCTGTACACATTAGCATAAAAACAATCGCAGCACATCGGCCATGTCCCTTATTGTCACCAATTACTTCGGCCAATATGCGTTGGTACAAATTGTCTGTCCTCGTGAATCGGCCGCATTTCGATGGCTCTCCATTACGGTCATGTGGGTCAATGATACTGGCATCGCAATTAAATACTGCCAAAGTAACTGCTAAGAATGCCCACTACCACTTTTACGGGGAGATAACGGATGTTATTGTTTTTATATGCAGTGTATAACGACAGATAAGGGACTGTGTAAATAATGATGTTATAGTAGAACCTCGATTTTCCAAAAAAAACTTTACATTACAGTCGTTTTTCAGTAAAAAAAATAACGATCTCATAATAAAAATGTAACAGAAAGTATATGACAATTTTCACGTTTTCACGTATAATATATATCAAGTTAATATGCATGCTATATTTGTATATAAGTACAAATACAAAACTCTTTATTGTACACCCAATACATAAAAAAAACAACACTGTTAAGATATAATCATTATGGGGTACAATTGGCGACCTTATCGCTGAAATAGCGATCTTTTCGAGGCAACCAAAAATCCTTAGAAGGAGACATGCAAAAGAAGAAGAGAAAGGGTCATTAAATCTATTTACAACTAATAGTAACAACACTCATAATAATTAATAAAAAAATTAATAAAAGTAATCTTTTACCGTCTTTTTAAAAAAATTATGGGACATATTTTATATTGATCGGCAGTTCCAATGACTAGTATTTGAAAAAAAGAAGAAGCAGAGTGAGAAGGATTTAATACTAAATTTTCTTGCGGGCGGAGTTGTCGATTATGAGAGTCGTCTAGGAACTCAAAGCGTTCCCTCGCATATACAGGCGCTTTAGGATCAAACAGCACACAGTAGAAAAAGAAAGAAGATGTAAGTGTTGTTATTATGTAAGAAGGTATTGTTTGTGTTTATCCAAAAAAACCTACGTTTCGAATATCCGAGCTTGTGCGTCGGATACCACCAACATACCCAGCAGCAACCAATCCCCTTGGCTGGCCTCTTGTTCTTAGGGGTCGGATCAAACTTGGGAGTGGGTAAAATCAAATATGAGTCCCAATTTGTTAGAATGATCCATTGTATTGATAAGGCGGTGTTCCCGCTTAAACTACTTTTTACCAGGTTATCCCGCTTTTATATTTGACTATGTCATAATTATGATCCTATGACCGAGTGGTGAGGAATGAGCCGTGGTCATAAGATGTAGTGACTAACATTGAGAAAGGTATGCTTAGTTGGTTTGGGCATGTAGAGAGAATGAATGAAGGGAGACTGACAAAAAGGATTTATGAGTCAAGAGTGAATGGGAAAGTTGAAAGGGTAAGACTAATGCGAAAGTTTCTGGACCAAATCCAGGACATTCTAAACCGACGAACTTGTTTGAAAGGTTTAATGAGAATGGAAGAAGCGAAGGAGATATGCAAGGATCGTGGCAAGTGGAAGGACGCGATCTCTGTCTACTCCTATGGGAATGAGGCGTGATACTATGTATGTAAGTATGTCATAACTTACAATCAGGTTGTGCTCTCATTTTTGCTAGGCTTAGATCTAAGTCTATTTTTAATAACCCTTAACATAAAAAACAAAATGCAGTGTTTACTATCCAGTTTCGATTTCTATATCTAAGGTCAAACCGTTGTTTGCGGTTTGGCTAACCACAATTCCATTGCCAGTACGATGATGATGTTGAAGCAATCCCAATTATAACAAATATTATATAGTAACACAAATAATGTTATATGTTTCCTGTATTTGTATAATCGTTTCGTGATTAAATCAATTTAAGGAAAATTCTAACCTTAACTCTAAACAATTGTATAACTTTTAATAGAATAGATTAAAGTCACCTTGTAATACTGATGATACCGAAGTGATACCCGACTGAGTTTGTTGTGGGTTCTTCTCAAAACATGGCGCGAAGTAACCCTCGTAACTTTAGATCTTAAGTCGTTTTCTAATATCATTACGAGAGTATATTAGAAATAGAATAAAAACTATATTTGAATCATTTGAATGATTTGAATCGTGCTGTAATGGTCTGCTTGAATAATAAAGATGAATTAAAGATCTAATGGAGGATATGGTTTCCTATTTTTCGAAGCAGTAATTTTAGCCGTGAATACGACTTATATTTTTAAATAATTCCTTTATTCATACTTATTTAATTCCGCCAAATTTTGTTAAAATTATTGTATAAGAATCAGCAAAACTTGCTTGGTTTTAAAAAGTTCATTTTATAATTAACTAGTATAATTAATTTCATCGTATACTGAAATAATCCTTACATATTTTATCGGCGACGTAATTATATGAAGCATGACAATTACATGTTATAATTAAGAAAACCCTCCTTTGTATTGAAGGGCCTGGTTTATCGTGACTGAATCTGCTCAAAAACAAAGTCTATCTCATTAAAAATTGCAGTAGTTTAGTAATTCAAGTAGACAGACATTTCCTCCTTAAATTGAAAAAATGCAAATCCTGTCAGATTGTACGGCCAGAGTGCGCTGGACGGATATTTTAGTCACTGCAATTATGCAAAGAGTTTTTTCCGAGTCTGGCTTTAAAATAATGTTAATGTTACATTCATTTTATAAGTACACTAGCTGTTTCCCGCGGTGTTATCCGCGTAGTGTTGATCTTATGGAATGGATGAAATTCGTTCTTCGTTATGTCGAGAAGGTAAAGTAAGAGCCCATTAACGTCCCAAATCTGGGCTCAGGCCTCCTCATTCATAGAAGAAAGAGAGAAGTTTTAGTACATAGAACCACTTGCATGCTCCACTGCGGGCGGGTATACGGGGTATGACAATTAAGTAATGAGACTGATTCCATAAAAACCGTATATTTGAAAATTATTTTACAACATTTTATCGCGACGCGTAGCTCTTGATTTCGTTTTTCCATTTTCGTGACGAGCACTACAAACACACGTCTACTCAACTTGACGCAGCAGGCGAACTAAACTAGCTAGAGCGTTGGTACACATATCAATGGAGAGGGGAGGGATACCAGAAAAAGAGAAAGGGAATTTCAAGGTCACAGGTTTACCACAAGCGCGGCAATAAAATCAGTCTCATTACTTAATTGTCATACCTCGTAGGACTCAAGGGCACTCTATATTCCTTCACTCTCATAGTGGAACGTGACTGAACGTGCTCTCAGATGCACGTGAGTGGAACATATCGCCCACTACACAAAACAAGGCACATATTGAGACAGTCTCAATAGAAAACTCAATATCGGGATTTGAACTAAGGACGACATGTCTGTAGCCGAACGAGATAACCATTACACCAATAAAATGCCAAATTGTGA
>JACTOM010000075.1:1063824-1099839 GCA_015832385.1 Elymnias hypermnestra | reverse complement strand
CACCCCCGTGCCTCGGAGAGCACGTTAAGCCGTCGGTCCTGCGCCTGATCTCTCTCTCCGGTCGTGTCGGATTGCCGTCATGTCGGACTATGAGAGTGAAGGAATAGAGAGTGCACTTGTTGTGTACTATGCCTGCCAATCCGCAGTGGAGCAGCGTGGTGGGTCTATGCTCTAAAAACCCTCACTCCTTGGAGTGAGGAGGCCTGTGCCCAGCAGTGGGACGTTAATGGGCTGCTACTTACGGTAAGATGATATTTTCGCAATAACAATGTAACTTCTTAGAGGCGTTATGAATTATTATAACCTTATATTAGCAGACACACAGGTTATACAAACAAAAAGACTGGCACACTATCCATAAACAGCAAGCATCCATATCGGTCATATCACACGGATCTGCTCGTGGGAAGCATTAATTGCCCGTCCCGTTGTTATTGTGTGCCTGATACCCACGCTTGCCATGAACAAACAATGTGGCCCAAATTGCTTATTTGTCAGTTTGCTGACCTCTCAGCTGCATAATGTTCAAACTAGCTCCATATTAGAAGATGTCATAAAAGCGAGTCACAGCTCGTTAATGCCCCATTGCTGAGCAATAAGTCTCCTATTTCATTGGAGAAAGGGCTTAGGGTTTAGACTTGAAACGCTGTCTTATAACAAGCTACGTAGACTTAGGCATTAGTCCCATTGGGTTCAACGATGTGTCTGAATACTATATATTGAGAAAGAATTCCTCGGAAACATCCCACAATATAATATCGTTTACATCGTCTCGAACTGGTAATTTAAAAAACCAGGAGTTACTGAACTATGTTAAAAGATTGGTGGTGATCAGTTAAGCATGTTATTCAGATGGATTCGTGCGTAGATTCGACCAATCCTGCCCCTCAATTTGTCAGCCGTAAAATTAATGTCACATTTGTCCTAAAAATTGAGTCTTGAAGGTAAACCTTGGTAGCGCTGTCTAGATATGCAAATTTCTTCATATCTCTACCACGACCAGGTTTCTTGCCATTTGTTATTCATAAAAATTTCATGGAGGATATTTAAGATTTTGTGAATTCGATTTGGAGTTTATTGCGTCATTTTAGCCATTATTATGTTTCATAACACGTTAAGTGTATATAAGGACATGCCTTTTATCTACGGCCCCTACGCGGTTACAAGTTCTTAATTGACTTTGCTAACCTTACTGTCAAAATTCCATTAGGGCCAACCATTCCATCCCTCTATTTCGGAAATCGGTATATAAAAGTATTTCTATACTTTGGTAGGTGATATTATTTATTTAAGATACCTTGAAAAACCTGTACTGCTTATTAAAAACAGTTATAGATGGTCAGCTAACTGCGTGTAGTGAAAAGTCTTAAGCAGTAAAATATGTCCCTTCAAGTATGGGTCATAATACAGATATAGATAAATACTTTATTGCATACTTTAAAAGACAGAACTAACAATTGCAACTAATTAACAGTAAATATAAATATGTACAAAAGCATCGTATTCAAATATTTTTCTTCTGGCGACAATCCACCACTTAGCGTCTTTTTTACGCTGGGAAATACATTTATGCACTCCGACTAGCGTCGGAAGTGTGGGTCTCGAAGAGGGGGAGAAGTCGCAATATCTACTAATACCCAGCAGAACCCTTTTCATCCATTAGTAGAACATCTGAGGGGCGCTCGCACATCCTCTCTGATGTCCCGGATGAGTCCGGTAGAGAGTTCACGAAGGCGGCATGACTGGTAAAAAATATACGCTGCCTGGAATTCCAGCTGCGTCGGCGGTGAGAGAGAGCATTGACTGCATTTTCCCTCTCTCGCTCGTGGGGCTCTTTCAGTGTGTTGACCGTCTCAAAGAAGAGGGCCACTCCTGCCCAGCAACTCGCACTGGAAAGCATCGCGCCTACAACGATCCCCAGCGCCAATCAGCGCCACCAGGTGACACTGACGTGCCCAGGTTGCACATTCTACTAAAACGTGGTGCGCTGAGTCAACAGCAACACCACACTCATGGCAGGCGGGTATCTCTTTACGCCCAATTAGGTGCAGGAACTTTCCGAATTGCTTATTTAGAACAGTTATAAGCAACTCACCCATTGGCGTATATGTTTCTCGTAAGCAGTCAGCCAGTGTAAATTGTATCCTCAAGAATTGGGCATATCTGTCATTAATTTATCTTGCTCATCCTCGAGTCCATTTTTAACCTTGTTTGTTTCTTGCCATTTAGAATAGTTCTCGACATTCAGACAGTTGGCGTCTATTATATCTCGTGAGAAGTTAACCTGTATAAATTGTTTATTAAAGTATTGGACATATATCTTTAATTTAGTTTATCCTCATCATTTTAGAGTCTATTATATGTAACTGATTAACTGATATCACTAAATATTGTTGCTTTACTAACAGGCCATCAATTGGCATCGGTACGTCTAGTGAGAATTAACCAGATTGTTTATTCAAGTATAGGGCATAAAATAGGTAAATCTCTACTATGGTAATTAAGGGTGTGCGAATAATTCGAACTTACGAATTATTCGTCATGAATCGAATGAATTCGAATCGAATAATTTGAAAATTTTCGATTGATTTCAATTTTTTCCGTATGATTTGTAAACTATTAAATTAATAGTAATTTTCGAGTATTTCCAATTCAGGGTTTCTTATGTTCAATATCCAAGTATAAATTTACCATTTTATTCAAACCATGGAATATATTTATATTTTACCGGGTTTTTATTTTACCGGGAAGGAAATAACAGAAATTTTATCGTAGTAAATACAGTATTCTAAAACATACATTTGAAAATTTGCTACAAATTTTTGTTTAAAAATAATAAATATGAACATATATTGAAAACGAGCAATTGTATTCTCTGTGTAATTGATTTTTTAATGAAAAGTATATTATTCGTAAGTCGAATATTTCGATACCCAATTTAAATAGAAACAATTGAAAATCCAGAGATATTTCATTACTTCGAGAATTATTCGTGGAATTTCGAGTAACTCGATTCGAATTTCGAATCGAATATTGATGTTCGATTCGAACGATATTTGCACACCCCTAATCGTAATCCTTGAGTCTATTATACCTACTCGATTACTCTAAACATTTCTTTTGATGACAACTCATACGTTTACTCCTGTGCATTTAGTTTTGATGCTAATTACTGACGAAAGTTCGAGTCCCGGGTCGGGCCAATATCAAAAATTAATATTGAGTTTTCAATTAAGATTTTCTCAATATTTGCCCGAAGTTAGGAAGTTGGCGATGTGATCCACCCCCGTGCTTCGGAGAGCACGTTAAGCCGTCGGTCCTGCGCCTGATCCCTCTCCGGTCGTGTCGGATTCCCGTCACATCGGACTATGAGAGTGAAGGAATAGAGAGTGCACTTGTGTACTATGCCTGCCAATCCGCAGTGGAGCAGCGTGGTGGGTCTATGCTCTAAAAACCCTCGCTCCTCGGAGTGAGGAGGCCTGTGCCCAGTAGTGGGACGTTAATGGGCTGCTACTTACCTTACTTTTTACTGACGAAAGTGTAAAGAATTTATTATTTTAAATACATTTTAAAACCTTGGAAAGAGGTTAGACATCATAACTAATTTTAAATTACTTTTGAAAATTCCACGGATACCTTTTTCCTGTACAACATTGACTTGACAATAATGCAATCACTCCAATTGGCCACGGCACCAAGTACATTGAGTGAGATGACAAGAATCACGTCTCCGAGATGCTGTACTGTTTTTCTTACAAATTCCTTTGACATTTCTTTAGTTAGTTGTGTAACTTGCTTTCTATAACTAGACTTGCGTAAACTCGTTAATTTAACCGTGTTAAAAAGATTTTCTTTATCCAAAATTGTAGTTTCATGCAGAGAAATCGTTTCAACAAATTTATAGAAACTATCTGTGCTGTGTGGTGTCACCAGCGTGATTCCCGATTTCGTGGAATTAGGGGAACACTTTTATTTAGATAGAATTGTCAATGTAAGCCATTATTGAATCCACTCGAATACATTATATTTTTTTCTATAATAGACAATATAAATTGCAATTATTTTCAGCATTGCAACACTCGTCTGTTTCCTTTTTAGTGGCTTAGCGATTTAACTTTGAATTATTGAAATACGATTTTGTTTCGATACTGGATATTTTATATTTTACTTTAACAATGCCATTTCTGACTAAAAGAAAAATACGTATAGCCGTATATTTTTTTATATTGATATTCCTTAATTCACCAATTTCTAGATATAAGTCTAGATATAGGTACATTAAGTGTAACAACTACTAGTGGTCCTTAAATAATTAAATAAACAA
Source organism: Elymnias hypermnestra (assembly GCA_015832385.1). NCBI lineage: Eukaryota > Metazoa > Arthropoda > Insecta > Lepidoptera > Nymphalidae > Elymnias > Elymnias hypermnestra. The sequence continues at coordinate 1,095,515 of JACTOM010000075.1, read as the reverse complement.
AATACAATAGAAATACATTGATCTAGGGGTTTTTATTCGAAACTTTATCCAATTATAAGCCGGGTTGAAATCAATATTCCGTCATTCAGTTAGGCTTTCACAGCACTTTTGAATATAGTCAACAACAAGTTAGAAACTAAAATTAATAAGCCTGTTCTGAGAAGAAACCAAAACAAACTCATGTGGTTATCCTTTTTTATCAATATCATTGCAATATTTTATCAATCGCTAACAATTAAGTCAAGTGCTATAAGGTACATACATACCTATGTATGTACCTGCATATCTCCTTCACCACGTCCTTGCATATCTCCTTCGCTTCTTTCATTCTCATTAAACCTTTCATACAAGTTCGTCGGTTTAGAATACTCTTGACTTGGCCCTTATTTAAAATATCATGGATTTGGTCCAGGAACGTTCGCCTTGGTCTTCCCCTTCCAACTTTCCCATTCACTCTTGACTCATAAATCCTTTTCGTCAGTGTCCTTTACGTGCCCAAACCATCCAAGCATACCTTTCTCAATTTTACTCACTACATCTTCTTTTAGACCGCAACATTCTCTTATCACACTATTTCTTACTTTGTCACTCAGTTTCAACCCACTCATACTTCTCAATGCTTTCATCTCTACCGCATTTATTTTATGCTTCTATATATATTGTGGTTCTTCTGACATACACTCCTCCATACACAGCCAGTCTGGCCTTTTGAGACACCATCCGGCTATTCATGACGTATTAAATAGGAAATACAAATCTCAAGTAGTCCACTTCAGCGTTTTTCTTCAATTTTACAAAGACCACGAAGACATTTCCGCATCACAGCACTAAATCTATGCTCGGCTTCACACGGAATCTTTATTGCTAATCCTTATTTCCACTACATAGAGTTTATTATCTCATAAACCCGAGCAATTTAAGTTACGGGGTCAACAACACTTGTGTTTCTTCTATGTAGCCTTTATTACGTCGTATTAGGGTTTATTTTCGTTTGTTTAGGTTGCATCTTCTAAGATGTCAGGTTACACCATTGTTAAATCTGCCGAGAAGGCTTTTCCTAGCTTAGGGGATTGCGGTGAATCGAAAGTTTTTTTTATTCAAATAACACAATGAATGGAGTACTGTTAGTTGCTTGAAAGGATTGTGGTATTCCCCTTTAAGGCTTGTGAATGGGTTACTTTTCTGCTACTTTGAAAATTGACTTTCAGTGTTGCCAGAACTTGGGGTTCTTATTTCGTTTATTGACTGTCATATTTGCATTCGTAAAGGATATAGTCTGTGCTAAATTTGGTTGACATTAACACTCAAGTGTATATACTTATATAATAAAAAATTACAGAGATTAAACTTATAATAAATGTAAATAAAATTCAAAAATTCTTTATTGAAGTAGTGCTTAATTTGAATTGACTGATATATATTTTTTCACACACTAATTCTAATGTATGACTTAAAATATGTGAACTGTCTGTTTATAATATCAAAATAACAGTTTTAAATGATTTGAAGGACACATTTAGCCAGAAGTTTTATTAAATTTAACTGATGTTATAGGGAATATAATATCTAGTGTTTAAACTAGAGGAAGTGAAACTTTTTTGGTTTATATTGCATTAAGTTCTATAATAATGTGAAATTCATGTTATAAAGATATTTTGATGTATTTGTGGAATGTGTATAAACCAACAGACGCTTAGAGATAGTTACACTTAATTGCGTAAGTCATTTTTTCCTTAAGTTTTACTTGAATAGTTAATCACATAAGCACATTTACAACATGGTTCTTTCAAAGGCTGGATTTAGTTAACGTCTTTAATTTTTTAATTGTTGACAATGATCTCATCTGAATGTTATGGTATAAAAGAAGATGTAGTGACTAAAATTGAAAAAGGTATGCTTAGATGGTTTAGGCACGTACAGAGAATGAATGAAAGGTGACTGACAGAAAGGATTTATGAGTCAAGAGTGAAAGGGAAAGTTGGAAGGGGAAGTCCAAATCGGACGTTCCTGGACCAAATTCAGGACATTTTAAATAAGGGCCAGGTCAAGAGTACTCTAAACCGACGAACTTGTAGGAAAGGTTTGATGAGAATGAAAAAAACGAAGGAGATATGTAAGGAACGTGGCAAGTTGAAGGATGTGGTCTCTGCCTACCCATACGTGAATGAGGCGTGATGTTTACTTAATAAGTATTAATCTCATCTCTTAAGAAGCCCATGTTATACAATATAATAATAACTCTTGTGCAAAACAAAAAGAATTAGTAATCACAAAAATGCGGCTGTAACGCGTGAAATATTATAGTTGCGATCAGAAATTATTGGTGGCATAAATGTTAAATGTCAAAATCAAGTGAAACAAAAGCCAAAAGTATTCTTTTAAGTTTAGTTTGATTTCGAACGACTTAGGATTATAATTGATTTCAAATTGACGGGTTGATCAGATGTTCGGTCAGGCAGGAATAGTTTCTAAGGGTAAGCGAAATTCAAATTTCGAATTCTCATCATTCGAACTGTTTCATTGGTCTAGTGGTTAGCATGTTCGATTACAGACATGAGGTCCTGGGTTCGTGTCCCGGGTCGGACCAATTCAAAAATCAATATTTTCCCAAAGTTTGAAGGTTGCCAGTGTTGCTTAACGTGCTCTACCCTCGTGCCTCGGAGAGCACGTTAAGCCGTCGGTCTGGCGTCTGATCTCTCTCCCTCGTGTCTGATTGTCGTCACATCGGACTATGAGAGTGAAAGAATAGGAGGCCTGTGCCCAGCATAGGGATTTTAATGGGCTGCTACTTACTTACTTTTACTTAATCACCTTTTAAATCACCCTTTTTTTCTCGCTGGGAAATGCATTTAGGCATGAACCCCGACCTACAGGTCAGGAGTGTGGGACTCGGCGAGGGAGGAGACCTCGCAATACCCACTAAACCCAGCGGATTCCTCTTCATCCGTAAAAGAGGCACCAGGTGTTCAACTTTCGCATTCGTCCCTGGTACCCCAGATGAGAGTCCAACTGAGGATTCAAGGAGGTGGAAGGAGGCGCGCAAACACATGCCACCTAGTACCCTGCCTCCTTCGGCGGTGAAAATCCCAACCCTGGACTCTCACAAATAATTCAAAACCAAAATTAGCCAAACCAATCCAGTCGTTCTCGTGTTTTAGCGAGAACAACGAACAGCAATTGGTTTTTATTTATATAGATATAGGCGTGTATTGGTGTCGATCCGTCTATTGTAACGTGATAGGGTATTGTTTTGCCGCTTATGTAACTACTTGGGAGGGCTATAGTTGGTATGCGTCTTAGACTATGCGCAATCACTAGGAATCGAAAGTGTTTGTGAATTCTGCACTGTACTTTAACTATATTGTTTGTCGACTAGCCCAACGAATAGACACGTGAATTCTTGTCAAGATTCAGGGGTTAGAATTGTGAGTAGGTACCACAAAGTTCTTTTTGTAAAATCGTGTCTAATTGTGGTTTAATAATAAGGTCCTAGCTGATTTCGGCTACAGCGACTGCTTTTATGATATCTTCATGTTGGTCCCGTTGCCCTTCCGTGCGCTCGCATGTGACTAATATAGCCAATTTTTCTTAGAAAAGTGCGAGCACACTCAGGACAGGTCAGGACACCACCGCAATAATTATATGTTATAGCCGAAGGTGGTCTGGCTTTAAGTTGATCTCTTTTTTGGTCTTGTAGTTTTACTCGCACCTCTTCGAAAGCGTTGGTGTTCTGCTTAACGAGGAGTCTCCATTCAGCCCGATCTACCGCAAGCGACTCCCATTCTGAGGGCTGGATGTTACACTGTTTCATGTGCCGTTTTAGCACGTCTTTATACCTCAGTAACTGTCCGCCTTGCTTTCGCTTGCCATCTTGAAGTTCACAGTAAAAGACGCGCTTAGCAACCCTTTCTTCGGGCATTCGGGAAATATGACCACACCAACGTAACTGGCTTCGCATTAAGTGTGATTCTATTCCACAGGTATTCGCGCGACGAAGTACTTCTGTGTTTCTTATGCTAATTGTGGTTTAATGTTCATCATAATGGTTTTCGGCAAAGAAAGGCGTCGTGTCAAAATTCTGTTGCTTTTATAGCCTCCCAATCAATGCCCTAACAACTCTCTCTCTCGTACGATTGAAAAGCCCTATCACTAGGAAACGTAAGTTAATAGGTACTGACTTGTTGTCCTTCAGATCTGGAGATCCTGAGTTCGAATCGCGTCAGGCTAAAAATTGGGCCTTTATACTTATAAGCTTTTAATATTGAGTTAAATTCGGTGCTCGAATTCTCTGGTAACTTCAGTTTAAAAAAAGGTACTATGAGAGGACAAGCTGGAGCTGGAGATTATCAGTGTGCCATTTATTTTTAACTGAGACTAAATGGCAATTCTTACTCTTAACCTCGAAGAACAGTTTATAATAAATATTATTCACGACTTGACATATTTTACGTCACTAAAGAAGGTTCTTGAAAAAAGGTGTTCATCAAAGCTCATGGCACTACACCAAAAATATAGGCCTGTTTAAAAAAAAAACATACTAATTCTGATTATTACACGACTACTAATTCACCAACAAATGCAAACTAAATCACAAACACTCCTCATCAACTACACATCTTAACTCTTCATAAGTAAGTAACAGCCCATTAACGTCCCACAGCTGGGCACAGGCCTTCTCACTCCGAGGAGCCAGGGTTTTTAGAGCAGAGACCCACCACGCTGCTCCAGTGCGGATTGGCAGGCATAGTACACAAGTGCACTCTCTATTCCTTCACTCTCGTAGTCCGATGTGACGGGAGAATCCGACACGTCCGGAGAGAGATCAGGCGCAGGACCGCCGGCTTAACGTGCTCTCCGAGGCACGGGGGTGGATCACACCGCCAACTTCCCAACTTCGGGAAAATATTGAGAAAATCTTAATAGAAAACTCAATATTGATATTTGAATTGGCTCGACCCGGGACTCGAACCCAGGACCTCATGTCTGTAGTCGAACATGCTAACTACTAGACCAATGAGGCAGTTCATAACTCTTCATAAGTGCATAGGGAATATGTCAGTTTTGCTTTTTATTGTTTCTATATTCCGACTTCTTAATCTCTGCTTTGTTATTTAAAATATTATACATGTGTGTTCTGTAATTGGCCTTAATTAAATAATAATTTATTAAAACTCTGTTGGATTATCGATAGATAAATAAAAACTTTCATTCTCGTTTTAAGATTTGGCAGACAATTAAAAAAATGTTACCGGAACCTTAGAAGTGTACTCTTTTTCATGACATTCTCTAATTTTCTCGATATTTTATTACAGATATTTTACATTTTCACTAAAGATAGTTAAATGTACAGTCTTCTTAGGAATAACGTTAGACTCAGGGCTTCAGTCGGATGCCCATATTAAGACTGGCAAGCAAACTTAGTTCAGCTGCATTTGCTATTAGGAAGGTGAGGCAATACACTGATGTTGAAACTGCTAAAATGGTGTATTTCGCTTATTTTCATAGCATTATGTGTCACGGGATACTGTTATGGGGGAAGGCGGCGGTCATTGATCTTTATTTTGCAAAAAAAAAGAAATACGTGCCGTATATCAATTGGGATCTCGCGCTTCATTAAGAGAAAAATTCAAAGAAATATCAATTCTCACAGTAATGTCGCAATATATATTAAATAACATTTTATATATCCGTGATAATATGCATTTATATAGCAAAAGGAGCGAAACACAAGTTTAACACAAGAAATAAAAACAAACTTGTAACGCCATATTTTAGAATGAAAAAGGTTCAGAACTCATTTGTCGGGTTGAGCATACGCATATTTAATAAGATACCTGAATGACTTCTGGGTTTGCCTCCACATAGTTTTAAGAAGTATGTTAAAGATGTCCTAATAAAAAAGGCATATTTTAATGTAGAAGATTATTTAAGCGACAAAGATGTTTGGACATGATTCCAGTTGCACATGAAAGCTAAACACATTGTACCTACAAAAAAACTATATTTAAAGGAGTAACCGTGGAGTTTCTTGCCGGCTTCTCAGCGAAATCAACTTTACGAACCGGTGGTAGATTTACTACCAACGGACAGACTACTGACGATTCAAAAGTGCTTTTTGAGCCTCCTTAACGCCACATTTACGGTAGACATTAATAGGAGCACTTGTTTTATTGTCATTTAAATATCTAACGACTTGTAAGAATGTATTAATACAAATACGGAAAACTGGCGTCACATTTCATAGAAAAATGATAATAAAACAATTACGCCCACAACGCTGTCCTATAAAGCGTAGGTCTGTTCTTCGCTGTTTTTCCTGCACAAAAAAATAAAAGAAGATGTAGTGACTAAAATTGAGAAAGGTATATAATGAATGAAAGGAGACTGACAAAAAGGATTTATGAGTCAAGAGTGAATGCGAAAGTTGGAAGGGGAAGACCGAGGCGAAGGTTCCTGGACCAAATCCAGGACATTTTAAATAACGGCCAGGTCAAGTGTACTCTAAAGCGACGAACTTGTATGAAAGGTTTAATGAGAATGAAAGAAGCGAAGGAGATATGCAAGGATCGTGGCAAGTGAGGCGTGATGCTATGTATGTAAAAGTGGTTTTTATAGAAAACTCTGAATAATCTATAAAATTTGTTAAATATTCAAATTTTGCTCATAAACTGCAAAATTAGCAATGGAGTTAAAGACCGTATAAATTACGAATCGATATGTTTGCAGCAAAAAACGTGGGAACATCGTGTATAATTGGCATGATTTTCACGCGCCATTGAAACCACGTTGGGTGTCGTAATGAAGGCATGACGGACGTTATGTAGTCAAACAATTGCCTTTAACTAAATCATCACGCTTCGTCACGGCTCAATCTGTCATTAAACATAGTCTACATAGCACCCTTTGCACTCTTTATTTTTTTTAACCGACTTCAAAAAAAGGAGGAGGTTATCAATTCGTATTTTATGTTTGTTACCTCATATCTCCCGACTGGGTGGACCGATGTTGATGATTCTTTTTTAAATGAAAGATGGTGCGCATCATAGGGTCCCATTTTTTTTTAAAGCACTTCTGATGATGGCATCCATGAGAAAATCGGATAAGTGTTAAATTTTCATTAAGCAAGTGCCCGACATAGGGACGGATAGCTCAAGATCACGTCAACCGATTTCGATGATTCTTTTTTTATTGGAAAAGCTAAACTTCAAGGGTTGTTTTGTGATAAAAAATATCAGGTTAGGTTCTGATGATGGATTCCATGACAAAGTGACGGAACTCTTCAATTTTGAATCTTCTATAAGCTATACAGATATTTGAGTTGCCTACCGTAACTTCGATATGGTCAAGTGCTAGTCGTAGTTAAATATGAAGATCAATGGATCTCCTCAACGGCTTATAGTAAGGGTGCGGTTTGAGGCAGAAAATATAAGTGTCTGTAATCTATTAGCAATGAGCTTACGTTTATTGCTGCATTGCAATACGTTTACTTCTGATTCACTAAAAATCAAAAAATAAATAAAAATTTTAACAAAAAAAGAACCGCCTTCAAAACAGACTTACAAATATATTAATATGCTCTAAAAAGTATGAAATAATTGCGTATTCTTTTATAGTGTTCTTCGTATTCTTATATTTGGAGTCGGTGTCAGCCGAGGTGCCTACATGTATAGCTATAGGTGGGAGAGACGAGGGAGATGTCAAGATGATTATTACTTATAGAGCATATTAATATATTTGTAACTCTGCTTTGAAGGCGGTTCTTTTTTTGTTAAAATTTTTATTTATTTATATTAGTTATTACCATAGCTTTTCAAAAACGATTGATTTTGCGAACGTGGGAAATCGTCTTACGTGACGTTTTTAAAAGTTATATACAATAATCAAATAGATGTAATACTACATAGAGTCTTTGTATATAAGTGATTTGACAGCTTATTAAAGTCCCACTGATGGATACAAAACTCCTCGCTCATAGGAGACAGGGTTTTTAAAGCATAGACCCATAATTGTATATATAACAAGGTAACTAATAATAAGGTCTAACCAATTAAGTAGATCGACTGTATATGACAGAGGTTCTTAAGCTTTATTGAAAGGATGGCCAGGAAATAATATAACAATCAAACAATGCATAATTTTCAAGATCTGTATTCTCTCCCAATATTCGTCAAAAAATACCACCGGCTGGGGAAATATTTACTATTGAGAAGAATCCGACTAATGTTCCATATATCCACGCAGATTCCTCAGCGTTAAAAAAAGAATCAGACCATGTTACCGGAACACAAAATTTATGATTGGCGTCTTTGCTGGTAGGTCTTGGCCAAAGTCTTCTCCATTCCACACTCATACAAAATAGAAAATACAATTTTGTAAAGTATTCCCTTCCGGGAATCGAGTCCAGGACCTCTGCCAATGAGGCGAGTACTTGTGCCATTCTGCTGGCGAGGCTGATAGCTACTTTAATATATGGGGGTTATCAGTACGTTGCGACGGCGGCCCTTCCGTTTCCCCGATAACTAGGTTATAAAACAGTAGGCCCTTAATATGAACATTGCGGTATGAATCACCTTTTTATTATCCCCTATAACCTAATATTATAAAGTTCATTCGTTTGTTTGCTAAGTTTTCACGCCTAATCCGCTAAATAGATTATGACGAACTTTGGTATAAAAAAATGATTGTAAATGTAATAAGAAATTAACAAAAAAAACATGGTTTTGTGAAATTACAAGCAAATGAAACAGCTGATGGTAGCCATGGGCGCTGCCATATTGTCTTTGACATGCGATAGATTTACTAAAAAACTTTTAACTTAAAGTATGTTCAATATGACTGCCTCATAGGTCTAGTGGTTAGCATGTTCGACTACAGACATAAGGTCTTTGGTTCGAGTCCCGGGTCGGGCCAATCCAAAAATGGATATTGAGTTTTTCTATTAAGATTTTCTCAATATTTGCCCGAATATGGGTGCCGTGAAAAATAAAAGAATCAGACGTAGGGTAGACAGATTCTGCCCTTGACAGCTTAACACAACCGACCACAGCAGTATCGTCGTGACCACGATCCATGCAACTGGGTCCAAATATCGGCAAAATTAAAAATTAAACATCGCCATCGTGATATGTACCCGTTCAAATAGTCAATATGTTAATAAACCACGAAAATTTAAGTTTAAAACTATTTGCCCGAAGTTGGGAAGTTAGTGGTGTGATCCACCCCCGTACCTCGGAGAGCACGTTAAGCCGTCGGTCCTGTGCCCGATCTCTCTCCGGTTGTGTCGGATTACCGTCACATAGGACTATGAGAGTGAAGGAATATAGAGTGCACTTGTGTACTATGCCTGCCAATCCGCAGTGGAGCAGCGTGGTGGGGCTATGCTCTAAAAACCCTCTCTCATATGAGTGAGGTGGCCTTGTGCCCAGCAGTGGGACGTTGGGCTGCGACTTACCTTACCTTACGTTCAATATATTTCATTCGTTGGCAGTGTAATTTTGTTTCATTGTAATACTTTCTTCGAAATTTGTGAATGTATTTTTTATAATTTTATTTTATTTTTTATATGAAAAACATACAGCACTCATATTTATAAAGCTTCAAGAGCAATTGAGACTACAACGTTGTCTGCTTATCAAATTATACACGTTCTATATGTATAACGGTTGATACAATTATCAGAATCGCTAGAGGGTTTCCGGTAGTGCTTCATACAATAAAAAATATAGGTATATTCCAATGTATTGATCATCGTTTACCTATTTTCCGATAACTGAAGTACTCTTAAGAGAGGTTCGAACGTTTCATTCAGAGAAGTGTGAGATAGCATTGCGACTGTGTTACAGGAGATCGCGGTTTTTATTATAATATTATTTCACATATAACTGAATATTGTAACGTTTCGTTATCTCAAGGGATAGGAGAACCTATTTGGAAAAAAAAGGCTTTTCTAGTGATTTCCACGTGGGTTTCCAGAAATAACTCAAAATATGTGGGATCCATGGACACTTCCCAGCCTGACAATTCGAAAGGCTATACGAACCGATCTATGAAGATATCCATATATAATCACGTACTGGTTGATAGATGTATACTTTATTGAACACCACAAAAAAGAATCGCAGTGAAATACAATAACTTAACATTAAAAACATTTAGTGCGGTCTTATCGCTATATAGTGATTTCTTCCATACAACCGTTGCAGTTAGGGAGACAGCCAAAGAAAACAAAGAGAAGGTAGGGGGTGTTATTAAAAATAAAAGAGCACTCAAGAATATGGCTCTCTAAAGTCAGTGGAAATTAATAGTAAAGCTTGTCTTTCAATTTGTCTTTTTATAAGATCTTATAGATAACGACCATGTGGTTGCTCTACTATATGTGTTGAATTAGCTAAAGGTTTGTATTTTTCCTAACCAGATCAGATAATTTTAACGTGAATGTAAAGCTATTCCATTGAATACCTCTAGTATTGGGATAAAGACAAACTTTAGTTTTGTCACTTACGACCGTGCAATAGTTATTACATGTTTTAATTGGTCTCCTTTTTTTAAGTGAATCTTCTTTAGGCGCATAAGGTAATATTTTTTTCGGATGAAACGCGTGATTAGTGTTACGAGATGTGGAGTTTTTTTATGCTAATTCGTTTGAAGGTTAGGTAGTTTTAATATTTACAAATAATATGTGCCACTCGTCATTTGATAATTCAATAAATGACATATATATTATACCACTTTTACACTCACAGTCGTTTACGCAAGAATATATTATTATTATTATGTTATTATTAAATTCTTAACATATCTTACTTTTTCCCTCCCTCTAAGTCTGGGAAATCTCAAGTTTTAGATTTGTTTAAATATAAACAGGACTGAAAAATGAGCTTGCCAAAGAAGTTTCACTTCCGACATGTGTTCTTTGTATGCACGCACTTTTTTTGCTTTAATAAAATTTTTTGAATTAACGGGTAAATTTCACCACGCTTGTAATATTTACTTAATATTATAAATGCTAAAGTGACTGTCTGCTAAATTTAATAGGCTATTTTCAAATAGCTGTTTAAAGTATTTATACGTATGTGTCTTATTTGTATTAGCCTTAATTATTAAAAAGGCTACCCAAAAATACTATTTCACTCGACGGAAGCCGTGGGCAGACCTAGTATAGTTAGTTAGTTAGTAGCAGCCCATTAACGTCCCACTGCTGGGCACAGGCCTCTTCACTCCGAGGAGCGAGGGTTTTTAGAACGTAGACCCACCACGCTGCTCCACTGCGGATTGGCAGGCATAGTACACAAGTGCACTCTCTATTCCTTCACTCTCATAGTCCGATGTGACGGGAATCCGACACGACCGGAGAGAGATCAGGCGCAGGACCGACGGCTTAACGTGCTCTCCGAGGCACGGGGGTGGATCACACCGCCAACTTCCCAACTTCGGGCAAATATTGAGAAAATCTTAATAGAAAACTCAATATTGATTTTTGAATTGGCCCGACCCGGGACTCGAACCCAGGACCTCATGTCTGTAGTCGAACATGCTAACCACTAGACCAATGAGGCAGACCTAGTAAGCTACATTTTAATTAGATCGAAATATGGTATGTACATTTAAAATATGCATTAGTTATAGTAGAACTAGGGGATTTAGTGGTATTCTGGATGATTATCTCAAGTAATAAAAAAAATATGGTTGCACGCTTCCTCCTATCACTTCGATCATTCTTTATTTACTCCGATCACTTTGAATCTTTGACCCGCTCCTGATTTCTCCCCCCTTATTCCCGTGGCATCAATAAAACACAATGAAGCGTTAGAAATAACACTATTTATAAAAACCCATCTATAGAAAGTGATTGAATAAGTATTTAAATATTGTATTTTGAATTCAATGTTAGTCGAAATTTGATTTAAATATATAATAGGTCATTTTTACAAAACCTATAAGTTCACCTTCAAATATAAAAAAATTATAGGTGCGTGCGTACAAAGTACACATGTCAGAAGTGAAACTTCTTTTGCAAACTTCGGACTTTAATTGTCGTTGAAATATTAAGTGGCAATATTGGAAATTATTAATCAAATTTTTGATTTTTAAATTGAGAAAAGAGTCGGTGAAATATTTTAATTTTATGAAAACTAGTACATTAAATGACGAGTGGCAAATTAAAATGCCACATGTTATTTGTAAACATTAAAACTACCTAACCTTCAAACGAATTAGCATAAAAACGCTGCACATCTTTGTGACGCTAATCACTCGTTTCATCCGTAAAAATTTTACCCTCACGCGCCTAAAGAAGTTTCATTTCAAAACTTCTTACAATACAGTATTTGACCGCGATAAGCTCCACAACTACCCAGTTATTTTAAAGATATGTTTCTCCTCTTGTTCCAATTTAGGGCTAAGTCTTAGTAGTTCTGTCAAAAAGATTTGAAATGTGGCAGATTTCAGTTTTACGAATGATTTTCGAAATGAAATTACAGCAGTACTAATGATCTATACCTCTTATATTTTGTAACTATTCAATTTGGTCGGGTTATAACTATTCAATTGATTTTGAACTTTGTGCAGCGGTAATAAAGAGCAAATTGACTCTTTGACGCTAGTAACACACCTACATTGCTTAGACAACAGTGAGTACTTGCAACTTATTATGAAATTTATTGAATAATAAAAGACAAATTGACTTCATTTTAGTTAGAAAATGCTTTTATGGAAAACAGAAAAGGGCTGTTTTTAAGGGATTCCCCTGCAATTATTCGAACTTTTCTTGCCGTAAAAACCATCCTTGGACTTTAACGCATATTAAAAAAAAGAATTGTCAAAATTGACCCAGGCGTTGTTGAGTTATATTTTGCGATTCATTTTTATATTATAAGATAATATCAGCCACTCAATTTAATTGTCTTTAAACTTTTAATGGATGGCATTTGATGTTAGTACAACTCTTTAAGTACTAAGTAAGTAAGTAGCAGCCCATTAACGTCCCACTGCTGGGCACAGGCCTCCTCACTCCAACGAGTGAGGGTTTTTAGAGCATAGACCCACCACGCTGCTCCACTGCGGATTGGCAGGCATAGTACACAACAAGTGCACTCTCTATTCCTTCACTCTCATAGTCCGATGTGACGGGAATCCGACACGACCGGAGAGAGATCAGGCGCAGGACCGACGGCTTAACGTGCTCTCCGAGGCACGGGGGTGGATCACACCGCCAACTTCCCAACTTCGGGCAAATATTGAGAAAATCTCAATAGAAAACACAATATTGATTTTAGAATTGGCCCGACCTGGGACTCGAACCCAGGACCTCATGTCTGTAGTCGAACATACTAACCACTAGACCAATGAGGCAGTTTAAGTACTAATTAGTTATTTAACGATTATATTTGCGAATATGACTGACCTTTCTATGACCGTGGCGGATTCCCGTCACATTAGTCTACGAGAGTGAAGGAATAGTGAGTGCACTAGTGTAATATGCCTGCCAACCCGCAGTGTAGCAGTGTGGTGGGTCTATGCTCTATTAGCGGGTTATTAACACTTTATCCTATGAGTGTGTCCGTTAATGGGCTGCTAGTTTTTATATTTATTAAGGACAACTAATTAACAAAAAAAAAAATGCTCATAAACAAAGTCGTGGTCGTAAACGTAGGAATTGACTTTATTTTTTTTATATTTCTCGTTAAATTTGACTTGATTCCACGGAGAAGCGAGTATATAAATGTTATGCAAGTAACGAGCTAGTGCAAAGTATGATTAGATTGCATTTTACGTTGTCTTTAACAATAAATATAGAAAGAGATGCGTAAAGATTAAATTGTATTTGTCCTCACTACAAACCAAGCCGACGCCATTGTCTAATAAACAAGCTGTTTCCAAGTAATGGTGGGGTGACAGCTTGATGGATGCAATAAAAATTAACAAATCTAAGACAATTAAGGGCACCCATTAGAGAGTCGTTTAAGAAACGATTTGTAAGTCTCTTTTAAATTGAAAGGATTGAGTCATTTTGGCGATTAGATTACATTTGTGTAACCTAGTTGCATACTGTCTATATTCATTGAACATTGGCAGCTAGGTTTTGTCGAGCTTGCTTATCCCTAGAGCAGTTTTGGGATATAAGTAGCATGCTAACCCTTAGTGCGAAAAACCCCTTTAAATGTGGAATGCCAGTGCCCAGCAGTGGAAACTTTCCTGGAAATGGTCAGAATCGTCCAGTTTAGGATATAATCATAGTTCAATCAAATGTCATAGACAATTTTACTTGCATTTCATGTAAAGGAGTATATTCTAACTGTAGGTACTAAAAACAAAGAGAGAGAGAGAAAGAGAGAACACTTGTACACCACTAAAACAACATTTATGTAGTACAATCTCGCATCTTGACTTTCTTTCTCAACTTCGAATCAAAAGCATCATCTTTCATTAGCTCACGTATCTGCGGACCTACAAAAATTCATAAAAAAAACCTAGACGTGATGGAAAAAATCGGCCAACGAGGATAGATTCAGCACATTGGAATCGTCATATTTATGTCAAAAATTTTTAAAGGAGGATTTCATTGCAGACCAGTGTTATATATACATACTTGTCGGCCTCGCTGGCGCAGTGGTGCGAGTATTCGCTTTGCTACTTGAGGTCCCGGGTTCGATCCCCGGTAGGACGAATTTAGGAAATTGTATTTTCTAATTTGTCTGGAGTCTGGACTGGTGGGAGGCTTCGGCCGTGGCTCGTTACCACCCTACCAGCAAAAACGTACCGCCAAACAAAGAGATCTGTGTTCCGGTACGATGCTGTGTAGAAACCGTAAAGGGTATATCGCCTCTTCATCATCACTTTCCATCAGGTGAGATCACAGTCAAGCGCTAATCTGACAGCACTAAAAAAAAAAACATAAACATAGTCGTCCTATTCGGATTGAGACAGGTAAGGAAATAAACAATTATATCACGACATATTGAAAGAAAAATTCCTTATTTGTACTAAAGTATATTTTACGAGCTTTCGATTAATTATATTAGAAGAAGAAAAGTAATAGAAATTAAATAATATTTAATACTCGTTCATGTGCTTTTTTAAGCACAAAAGTAAATTTTTTCATGCTCTATAACTTCTAAACCAAGGGTTACAACCAGAGGTAAATACGGTTAGAAAAGAAATATTTTTGTCTAAAAGAATTTCTCTATTTAATGGTCCGCAGCAATATCCCCTTTTTTTTGCGCTGGGAAATGCTTTTACGCACTTACCCTGACCAGAATGGGTCAGGAGTGTGGGACTCAGCGAGGGAAGAGACTTCGCAATACCCACTAAAACCCAGCGGAACCCTCTTCATCCGTAAGTGAGACACCAGAGGTTCAGCTTGCGCATTCTTCCCTGGTGCCCTAGATGAGTCCGACTGAGGATTCATGGAGGTGGGAGCAGGTGCGCAAACAAGCGCCGCCTAGTATCCCGCCTCCTTCGGCGGTGAGAGGGAGCATCTACTGCATTCTCTCTATCTCGCTCGTGGGCCTCCTTTAGCGAGATTACAGTCCGCTGCAATATCCCCTGATCTGTGATATCATTCTTTTATCCTTAAAAGTTTAAGAGAAATTTTGACACGTGTAGACAGTCTACATTGCATACCCATTATGAAAGCTTTGGTGGTCGTCATGTAACTAACTAGTCATTACAAGTGGGACTCGTCAAATAACTAATGATCTCGCTCATTGTCCAATTGTTCAAGTGTTTTTTGATTTGCACAGCTGGTTAGAAGCTAAAGTGTCACAAGTGGAAAATCGTAATTATTCTGTTTAAGCTATTGTTATGTATACGAATATAAAAAGGATTCGCTTCTGACCTTATATATCTGACAATTTCAGTTAAGTTTGTTGTAAGTTTTTCTGAGAATATGACGCTAAGGAAGTTACGAGAACCTTAGTAAGTAGCAGCCACTGCTGGGCACAGGCCTCCTCACTCCGAGGAGCGAGGGTTTTTAGAGCATAGATCCACCACGCTGCTCCACTGCGGATTGGCAGGCATAGTACACAAGTGCACTCTCTATTCCTTCACTCTCATAGTCCGATTTGACGGGAATCCGACACGACCGGAGAGAGATCAGGCGCAGGACCGACGGCTTAACGTGCTCTCCGAGGCACGGGGGTGGATCACACCGCCAATTTCCCAACTTCGGGCAAATATTGAGAAAATCTTAATAGAAAACTCAATATCGATTTTTGAATTGGCCCGACCCGGGACTCGAACCCAGGACCTCATGTCTGTAGTCGAACATGCTAACCACTAGACCGATGAGGCAGACGAGAACCTTATTCCGTTCAAATTATTTTCTTGAAATAAAAAAGGAAATGTTTAATTTAGTTTAATAGATCTTTACCAAGTTACAATGTTGTATCTTATAACCATTAAAAGAAATTCTTTCACACGGTCCCCTACAGAATTTGTATATCAATTATGACATTGACAATGATGTCATATTGCATTGTTGGAAAAGTTAATATGATTCCGAGAACGTATGCGAATGCACGCAGATATATAATCCCCATGAATTCATAACGAATGCACTTTTTTATATCGTGTCATTCAATACCTACGCCATTGCCTTTCTACTCTGTCCTATTAACGAAGGAAATCATTACTTTCATACTGAACTTGGATGCTAGAACGGCACACTTAAAAAATTTGCCGTACAAAACTCAATCTTAAAAACCGATGCTCTTGAAAGTTCATGATCGATCAATGTCTTGTTTTCAAATATACAAAATCGCACTTCCTTATTCCGTTGAGGTTAAGGGAAAAATTTAATTGACTCAAAAACTATATTGTTTTGTCCCTTATCTAACATCGGATGTCAAGTGATAACTGTGGAACGAGGTTAGTTTGACGGCTGATAACTATGTCATACTTAACGAAATACTGTCAGTGTACCGCCGGCCTTCGATCGGAACGCACGTGTTACATGGAAATGTGATTGTTATACGCCTAAATTAATATGCCAAAGAACTTGTGAGTGTAACAATAGTGTGTTTATAGTGAAAAATGAGACGAATGAAGATGAATCTAAACCCGGATTTGGGAGATCTGGAGGAGATGCTGGCTCATGTCCAGACCCAAATAGAACACGAGATAGACCTCGAGAAGGAATCCAAGATGCCGTCCCTAACAAGTGTACAGGAATCTCCTAAAATGAAACGGTCTTCTTCAATGAATAAAGGGGATACCTTCGAATATCGCAGACAACTACCCAGACCTCAATTAAATAGGATCCAGAGTGACAATGGGAACCACATTGAGGACTATCGTAATGAATACGGACAAACTAATTTAATACAAAATGGATTGAGAGGTTCCCAAAGCAGTTTAAAGTCTAACGATGAGACAGGTTCACAGATCTCGTTCCAGTCCTTTAGATCAGAACCGGTCCAAAGACATTCAGTTATGAGTCTCCCGGATAAAAGGGACTGTACGTCACTGAATGGGAGGAGTAAAACTGCTACCTTACCTAGAGGATATGGTTCAACAAGAGAGAAAAAGTGGGAGGACTATTGGGCACAGTGAGTAATGCTTGTTTTTATCTCGTGTTGATTTTTATTTCAGAAGATTGAGGGGCATGTTTATAATGCCTTCTAATGGCAGGTCTGGTAATTGCAAATTTATTTAAAGTACAGTACGCTGTTATTGCACTTTTGAATTTGCCAATATAGTTATAATAATATTTCCACTGATGCATCTAGCTACCAGTGTCCCTGTACTAAGAAGAACCCACAAAAAACACAACCGGATGGCCTTCTTTACCATCCATATCATTACAATATTATTTTAATCTATCCAATCCCACACTTCTCTATCGTTTTAATTATCCGTCTATTTATATTGCAAATTCTCAATGAGGATTTATATGACGGCCATGCTGGCTCAGTGATGCAAGTACTCGCTTTGCTAGCAGAAGCTCCGGGTTCGATCCCCGGTATGGCGAATTTAGGAAGTTGTTAGTTAGAAGTCTGGAATGGTGAGAGCCTTCGGTCTTAGTTATTACCACTCTTTCAGCAAAATACCGCCAAGCAAATAGAGTTTGTGTTCCGGTACGATGCTGTGTAGAAACCATAAGAGCTAATTTGTCTCTTATTAGATTAGCGAGCTTCCATCTTAGACTGTATCATCACTACCAACAGGTGTGATCAAAGTCAAGCGCTAACCTGCAATAAAAAAATCCTTAAGAAGAGAGATTAAACTCTCTATATAATAGACAAATTAAATGTATTTCTACTATTTGTACTAAATGTATTGTGACGACTTTCCCAGGAGGTTTTTTATAGGGAAAATTGATTTTGATATAATGGTATGAGTTTTCACTTAGTTTTATGGAGTATGGCTTCGATCATATTCATAATCAACTTTTAAACAGACACGTAGGTATTGATGATGAGCCTAGTGACTATAAGCAAAATTTGTCCAGGAAATAATGAATCGACAATTTCCCAAGGCGTTAAATTAATATTAATTAAAAAAATATCGATGTCTTTTCTCAGTAATTCAAAGCGCGGTGATCACGTGACATTATCATCTTACTGTTATGAAAACATTCGCTCAGATGAGAACTGTAAACGATCTCCAGTGTTGAGGGAAGCTTCCATTTACTGCCTAATTAAGTAATTTAAAAATCGTCTGTCCCTGGTTCGGTTCTAGTAAAAAATTTTGGTATCACAATAATGTATATGTAGGGTATACATTATATACATCAGGTAGGATAACTTCGTCTAAAAACTGAGCTAAGGAGCAGCCCATTAACGTCCCACTGCTGACCACAGGCCTCCTCACTCATAGGGTTTTTATCAATCAAACCAATCAAAAATATCTTTATCCAAGTAGACATATTACAGCACTTTTGAATCGTCAAATTATATTTTTTTCCACACTCCGATTCTAATATACTGATGATGGTACTCAAGAACGGCTTAAAATCTAAAGTTACGAGAGTTCCTTCGCGCCCTGATCCGAGAAGAACCCACAACAAACTCAGTCGGGGTTTTTTTTTTTACCATCATCATTACAATAACAAATTAGTTTACTATATTTTAATTAAAATTAGAGCAATTTGTTCACTCCCAAGCGTTTCTATCGTCTAGGTAATCTTGCAACTTATAATACGATTTTTCTATCAACTTTCTTTTAACAAAGACTTTGAATTTATTAATTGACATCTTTAGAACGTCTTGTGGGAGTTTATTATAGCAACGTATACAGTTACCTTTAAATGAGTTATTAATCTTATGCAGCCTACTAGAATTTATAACAAGTTTGTTTTGGTTTCGTAAGTTATATGATGTACATTCACTCTTTTTATTAAAAGAATCAATGTTTTTATGTACTTACAACAAGTTTTCTAATATATATACGCAGTGAACTGTCATTATGTTAACTGCCTTGAATTTGTTTCTTAACGACCATTTAGAGCATATACCTATCCTGGTGCTTTACAGCTGGCAGGCACAGTACACAAGTGCAAACTCTATTCCTTCACTCTCATAGTGGGATGTAACGGTAACCCGACACTCGCAGAGAGAGATCAGGCGTAGGATCGACAGCTTAACGTGCTCTCCGTGACATGGAGTTGGAGCACACCACCAACTACACAACACAAGGCAAATACTCTGAATTTCTTAACAGGAAACTCACTCAAATGAGATATTAGAATATCTCATGTGACTTTGCCCAACTCTGGATTCCAACCAAGGACCTCATGTCTGTAGCTGAACAAGCTGATAAGTGTAGGACTTCAGAGAAGTCATGCTTAACGTCCTCTCGGTTCCAAAATAAAAATTATAAATTAAAATGAAATATATCAAAATCGGTTAAGTAGTTTCGGAGGTCACAACAACGCTATTCATATTCAAAAAGTCTTGATTCATGTAGGTTATACAGCACTTTTTAATTCACAATGATGTGATGGTGTTGAAGAACGTCTTAGAATGTATAGTTACGAGGGTTCCTTCGCGCCCTTTTCTGTGAAGATGCCACAACAAACTTTGTATACTCGTATGGGGTGTTGTCATTATATATTCTTAATTCAAGGTTCTGGAGAAATCCTTAGGATGGTCTGTGTTGTTCAAAATGAAAAATGTTTTCATTACGATCTGCTTTGAAAAGAAACCATATCAAACTCGTACTGAAATAAACTTAAAACCAAAAATAAAACTGAGTTCTAGTTCCTAATAAGGACAGTTTAATAAATAGTATTTTTATTAAATTAGAAATACTTAACTTAAGGAAAATATCGAATTAATAGATTTCCTTATTAAACAGTATTTTATATGAAGAAACGAATTCAAAAGAAAAAATTTGTAATCATTGTAAAGAAATCTCTTTAAATCTAAATAATTGTTATATCTACCTGCCTGTCTAATTGATAAACATCGAACCAGTTACGGGACTAGAGCAAACAACCGTTATTGTAGATAAGTCTTTAAAAAATTCAATTGTTCGCGTTAAAATTTCATAAAAATGTTTCAATCAACTAATTAGGGCCTTCACGGACCGTACGAAACTTAATAAGTTAATTTATATTTTATTTTCATGGAATTGACCCTCTACTTTGACTATTAATTAGAAAGCTATATAGGATCTAATCCTGCTGCTAATTGGTCTAGTGGTTAGCATGTTCCGCCACAGACATGAGGTCCTGGGTTCGAGTCCCGGGTCGGGCCAATTCAAAAATCGATATTGAGTTTTCTATTAAGATTTTCTCAATATTTGCCCGAAGTTGGGAAGTTGGCGGTGTGATCCACCCCCGTGCCTCGGAGAGCACGTTAAGCCGTCGGTCCTGCGCCTGATCTCTCTCCGGTCGTGTCGGATTCCCGTCACATCGGACTATGAGAGTGAAGGAATAGAGAGTGCACTTGTGTACTATGCCTGCCAATCCGCAGTGGAGCAGCGTGGTGGGTCTATGCTCTAAAAACCCTCGCTCCTCGGAGTGAGGAGGCCTGTGCCCAGCAGTGGGACGTTAAAAGGGCTGCTACTTACTTACTTATAGGATCTAATCGTCAGTCTAAACCAGGTCTGGGCAAATGGCGGCACGCGGTAGAATTTTGCGTGGCCCACGAAGCATTGTATATATTATTATTAAAAATACAAATATTAGTTTTTCTAGAAGAATTTTTGAAGGAATTTTGTTTTTATTTTAATAATAGAAGCAACTTTTTAAAGCAATGATTAATTTCATTAAAATTTAACCTTTAATCTCCCCAAAGGAGTGTTGCTACCAACGCCCTTGTATAGTAGTGGAAGTTGGATATGGCAGAAGAAGCACAAAAGTAAAATAAATGCGCTAGAGATGAGATCGTTGCGAAGTATGAGTGGATTGAAACTGAGTGACTGAGTTATGAATAGTGTGATAAACGAACGTTGTGGTATAAAAGAAGATGTAGTGATTAAAATTCAGAAAGGTATGATCAGATGGTTTGGGCACATAAAGAGAATGAATGAAAGGAGACTGACAAAAAGGATGTATGAGTCAAGAGTGAATGGGAAAGTTGGAATTGGAAGACCAAGGAGAACGTTCCTGGACCAAATCCAGGACATTTTAAATAAGGGCCAGGTCAAGAGTACTCTAAACCGACGAGCTCGTATGAAAGGTTTAATGAGAATGAAAGAAGCGAAGGAGATATGCAAGGATCGTGGCAAGTGGAAGGACGTGGTCTATACCTATCCCTATGGGAAGGCGTGATGCTGATGTTAAAGAAGTAATTAGCTTGATGATAGCTTCAAAAGCCAATATGGGCTAGTGGCGAGACGTGTGAATTGACATCTAGAGGAATCGCGGGTTCAAATCCTATTTTCGGTGAAGGAAAACTTCGTGATGAAACTCTCTCCAAATTTTACATAAACCAACATTATAATTTATTTGTAATGTAATCATTTACGTTCTTTCGTGTTGTCGAAAAAAACAGCTTACACTGGAATTTAAACCATGAGCTGTTTAGTAAACCCTTAACAGGTAGAAGTCTTCGCTCATTGTTCGATGTAATTATAGAAGGTAATTGTTGCTAGAATTTGTGTAAATATTTCTTAGAATTAAAGCTAAAGGAGATTACGTTTTATTGGTAGTGACAGTATTTTTATGTTTATAGCTATAGACTTCACAATTCTACAGTAAGTCCATTACTACGAACTGAATGGCAAGCGGCGGCATCAAATGCTTTTTCCCCAAAAAGACATATTATAAATGTGGCAAAAAACTGTACCAATAAATTAAGAACGGTGGAATCAAATTTCATATCGTCCTATAAAAGTAGCAGCCCATTAACGTCCCACTGCTGGGCACAGGCCTCCTCACTCCGAGGAGCGAGGGTTTTTAGAGCATAGACCCACCACGCTGCCCCACTGCGGATTGGCAGGCATAGTACACAAGTGCACTGTCTATTCCTTCACTCTCATAGTCCGATGTGACGGGAATCCGACACGACCGGAGAGAGATCTGGCGCAGGATCGACGGCTTAACGTGCTCTCCGAGGCACGGGGGTGGATCACACTGCCAACTTCCCAACTTCGGGCAAATATTGAGAAAATCTTAATAGAAAACTCAATATCTAGTTGTTAATTGGCCCGACCCGGCACTCGAACCTTGGACCTCATGTCTGTAGTCAAACATGCTAACCACTAGACCAATGAAGCAGCATTTTTCTATACATAAATATATTTTTTTATCTATATATATATCAAAAAACAATATCATTTTTACAGAATTGCAATTTTTTTACATCCATATAAATAATTTACTATATATAATACTAATATGTAGAGGCAATTCCAACAGTTAATATCAAATGTCTTTCGCTTACAAAATTGGTCAGAGAAAAAGAACTTCTGCCTTTTTTGTTACATTTGAGCTGTTCAAATAACAAAAGTCGTGACTATTTATCAGTGAAAGTGTATATAAATAGGAATGGTGTATACTTGTCCGACGGAGTGCAATTTTATATAATAAAGAGTGATCGTCTACTATTTACTGGTTTGTAATAGGATTGACCGACTTTCGTTGTTTGTTAACGGTGTTTTTTGTTTCAATATTGCTACGGAAATATATTAATACCATACAAATTACAGAGGAAATAATCCTGGGCATAGATCTTTCCCGATGATTTTCTCATTACTTTATTGTCGTCGTCGCTTCAACCGATAGACGTCCACTGTTGAATATAGGTCTCACGTAATGAACTCCATAAAGCCTGATCTTGCGTCGCCTGGCTCCAGCGGCTAACGGCGACCCATTTTATGTCATCGGTCCACCTTGTGGGGGGGTCTCCCTACACTGTGCCACCCGGTGCAGGGTCGCCACTCCAACACCTTCGGGCCCCAACTTCCATCGGTCCGTTGGACTATGTGCCCCGCCAATTGCCACTTCAGGTTCGCGATTCGTAGGGCTATGTCAGTGACTTTGGTTCTGCTACGGATCTCCTCATTTCTGATTCGATCGCGTAGAGAAACTCCGACACGCTTTCGTATGAGGCCCATAGTCAGCGACCACGTTTCGGAGCCTTAGGTCATCACTGGCAACACGCACTGTTCGAAGAGCTACTTTATTGTATCATCTGTCTATTAAATGGAAGATCTACTCTCAATTTGTTTTCCAATGCAAAACAACCATTCCAGCACCTTCAGACCTTAATATCCATTGGCTTATCGATTTATCGAATGGGCGGACCCATAATCACTTCAGCATAGCAATTCTTTGGACTATCTCGGTAGTCTTAGTTTTTCTAAAGATCTCCAGAAGTTACGATATGATAGAGAAGAAAATAACTGTAGACATAGTTCTTTCCAACAGCAACTACGTAATTATAAGCTTTTAAGGAGGCAGAGCCCCCACAAGGTGTACTGATAATTTAAAGAGGGTAGCCGCTGGAGCCAAGCGGCGTGAGATCGGGCCTTGTGGAGGTCATTACGTGAGACCTGTGTCCAGCAGTGGACGTCCCTCGGTTGAAGCGACGACGACGACGATGGAGGCTGATACATATATAAGGTGTATCATATGCAATATAATGTTGAGGCTGCCGAAGTACTGCAGTGCCTCAGGCATGCTTGCTGAAGAAGGGGTTCCGGACTTTTTCGGGTTCCCTAGAAAAAGAATAGTGTCCTTCTGGAGTCACCTTCCGAACTCTAAAAATGCTATTTTGAGGGCTGTCTCGAATGATGTGTCAATTCCCATATACAGGCACTGGAACTCTGCTCACTTAGATTTTAATAGAAAGTGGCCATCAATGTAATTAATTGTATTCAGCATTATCACATCAGTAGATATATATATTACTTTGTACGGAAGCAGGCATATATATACGATCGAATTACGGTTGAATTTTAAGCATTAAATATTTCCTTCTATAAATATAAATGATGCAGCAGCTAATAATTCTGAGAGACACAATTTCTGAGAAATAAAAACCTTAGTAAGGCCACCTTCAAATTTAAAGCAAAGCAACACCTCCTCTCTATTACATGATAACATGGATATTAATTAGGAATATTGATATTTTTGTATATTATATATATGGTTATATATTTATGTATTATATGATAATATTGTATATATTTATGATTTATATATTCATATATTATATGTTTATGTATTAATATAAGTATTCGTTTATGTATGTCTATATCTCGGTTGCCTCCTTTTGAGAGACTGTCATCTCGCTTAAGGAGGCACGACAAAGGGAGAGGGTGAATGCCGCTGAGACACTCCGGCCCAGACGAAGGGGAGTAGGAAACAGGAGGCGGAGGTTCATGCAACTCCTCCCCCTGTAGAATATCTGTGAGCCGAATACAACCGAGGGGTCAGAGAGGAATGCCTCAACGAGCCTCTGGCTCCCCACTCATGGTTGACGACGGTCCCGCTGGGTTTTAGTGGGTATTGCGAGTTCTTCCCCCTCGCCGAGTCCCACACTCCCGACCCCACAGTCGGGGTGCGTAAATGCATTCCCCAGCGTCAAAAAAAAATGTCCATATCTGAATATTGTCATTATAAATATCATTTTTCCTGTAAGCTAATTAAGTTTTATTGTTGTTAAATTTTGTATGTAGTTATGTTTAGTTACACATACTTGTACATCTACCGCATCTCTTTAAGTACTCTCCTATGTCAAAGGGCTAATGGAAGAGATCTCTTTTAAGAGATAAGCTGTCCTATGTACATCCATTATCATTATATATTGTTTTATCTGTTTTGGTACAAAAATAAATAAATAATAATTGTTTTCTAAGATATATAGAATTAAAAATCGAACTTTGAAAACTTAATCAATGTAAAAGCTACAGTGCTTTTCATCATCTAAAATGTAATTTTGTACAACATTTTAAATTTAAAATAACAGTTGTATCACGTGGAGCCATAGGAAAGCGTGGCTGGTTGTAACTATAGTTTGTTAAGCTTCTTCTATAGACAGTATACAAAACGAGTAGGAGGAAAGATGCGCACCATCTGTGGACTATAAACAAAGGAAATTAAAAAAAAATTGCAACACACGTAGGGTGACCATAAGTTGAACTTGAAGCATAATTTAATAAATACAGTCCACCTTCGGCTTGTGCCTTCGAACGTTGTGGTATAAAAGAAGATATAGTGACTAAAATTGAGAAAGGTATGCTTAGATGGTTTGGGCACGTAGAGAGAATGAATGAAAAGAGACTGACAAAATGGATTTATGAGTCAAGATAGAATGGGAAAGTTGGAAGGGGAAGAAAAAGGCGAACGTTCCTGGACCAAATCTAGGACATTTTAAATAAGAGCCAGGTGAAGAGTACTCTAAAGCGTCGAACTTGTATGAAAGGTTTAATGAGAATGAAACAAGCCAAGGAGATATGTAAGGATCGTGGCAAGTGGAAGGTCGTAGTCTCTGCCTACCCCTATGGGAATGAGGCGTGATGCTATATATGTACTTTCGCCTTATTCTACGTACTCTTTTCCATTTATCCAGGGCATTGGCTCCAACACTTTCTTGCGATAATTGTAACTGTATTCTTTTAGAAAAAATTATAGTTAACGAGTAGTTTGACGGCCTCGCTGGCGCAGTGGTCCCGGGTTCGATCCCCGGTAGGACGAATTTAGGAAATTGTATTTTCTAATTTGTCTAAGTCTGGACTGGTAGGAGGCTTCGGCCGCGGCTATTTACCATCCTACCAGCAAAGACGTACCTCCAGACAAAGAGATTTGTGTTCCGGTACGATGCTGTGTAGAAACCATAAAGACTATCATCACTTTCCATTAGGTGAGATCACAGTCAAGCGCTAAACTGTCAGCAATAAAAAAATACTTTTTCAACAATGAACAATATAAGACTGATTTTGATGTTAAAGAACGAGTTTAATGTCTTAAGCTAAGTACAATTGATTTGTTAAGTTACTAAAACTGCTGAATCAACTTTGATGGATATTTATCAACACTTCTATTCGTGTAACTATTCATTTTGGAATTTCACTTCAGCTTTCTAATGTTTGGATAATAGGCTAACTATTTTAAACCATTGTAGGGCCATTAACCATAAAATAGGACCAATTTGGGTCTTAAAATAAAGACGTCCTTTCTGAGATTGAATTCGTATATTCAAATTGTTTTACACAAATTCTTTTGTAGATGTAGGCTTTAAAAAGTAACTTTTAAATGTCATGAAATGGGAAGAGTCACCGCTGACAGACTACTTGTTAATTAGTGCAACGAAAAAGTATAAGAAGTTTTAATGAATCCCTTGTCTCGAGACTGAGGTCTTCTTGTCTTTGTGTTTTGAGTCTGCTTCGTTTTTAGCCCATTATTTTCACAAATATTGGAGCTCTGGGATTTTGTATAATTTAAATAACTGTGTACACTGCCATTGTTCACTTTGATTACCAAAAAACCGTGCTGGTTTTGTGCAGATTGAAAAAAGCATTAAAGAAAGCATGTGAGATAACGATAATGCTTAATTTACATTATATCTATTAAAAATACGGTTTTATACCTGAAATGATTGTTATAGTGTTGTTTATGTGTTTGTTATTCAATACGTCGGGACAAAAAAGTAATTAAGTAGCAGCCCATTAATCTCCCATTGCTGGGCACAGGCCTCCTCACTCAATTGAGAGAGGGTTTTTAGAGCATAGACCCACCACGCTGCTCCACTGCGGATTGGTAGGCATAGTACACAAGTGCACTCTCTATTCCTTCACTCTCATAGTCCATTGTGATAGTAATCCGACACAAACGGAGAAAATTCAGGCGCAGGACCGACGGCTTAACGTGCTCCCCGAGGCACGGGGATGGATCACACCGCCAACTTCCCAACTTCGGGCAAATATTGAGAAAATCTTAATAGAAAACTCAATACTGATTTTTGAATTGGCCCGCCCGGGACTCGAACCCAGGACCTCATGTTTGTAGTAGAACATGCTAACCACTAGACCAATGAGGCAGTTTTAGAAATTCTAATAATTCAAAACTCTCTATTCAGCTTTGTTTATGATTATTAAAATAACTAGGAAGAAAAAATGAAAAACCTTTATACATATAAAAAGAATTAAAGTGCGCGCGTACAAAGTACACATGCGAGAAGTGAAACTTCTTTGGCAAACTACTTGTTAAGTCTTGTTTATATTTGTACATGTGACATTAGATTTCCGAGGAGGGGAAAATTGAAATATTAAAAGTGTAGAAAATTAATACAATTAATTTATTTAAATCTCAAATGACGGTTTTAAATAAAAATGCCACGTGCCTTTGGTCAATATTAGAAATTATCAATTAATTTTTTGTTTTTGAGTTTAAAATTTAGAAGAGAATTTATGAAATATTTTAAATTTATATTTTATTATATTTATATTTAAAAAAAAAAGGTTTATTAAATACAACCGTTTAGCATACAAACTAGTTGCAAGGGCCCCTGTACTGAGTTTGATACCCTTATTACTGGGTGACCCGCTCATCCACCATTACAATACTAGACCATTACAGATTTATGTAGACCTTATAAAAAGAATATAATAAAATAGATCTTAACGATAATTTATAAAATTTGTTATATGTTATATAATAATAAGACTTATTTTAGGGATATGTGTGTGTGTGTGTGTGTGTGTGTGTGTGTGTGTGTGTGTGTGTGTGTGTGTGTGTNGTGTGTGTGTGTGTGTGTGTGCGTGTGTGTTTTTGCAAATATACTAAACCTTAACCTAACTTTTTATTAAGCTGCTGTTAATAATAGATGTTCTGTTTTTATAAAAATTGTGTGGTGGATCGTTTTAGTTCTGTACGTTTCATTGGGTAAATTTTAATATGTTATGGAGTTTATTATATAGTATATTAATTTATTAAACATTTTACCCTTATGCACCTAGAGAAGTATCACTTTGAAATACGTGTATTGTTAATATTATTGTTCATTAAATATCATTTATAAAGTAGTCTTTGATGATGATTGATTAATGATCTTTATAAATGTTGACTTTGATTAAGTCGCAGTAAGACGCAATAATATCTTCTACACACTGGACAAGTGATTGCAATGTACTACGAGTATTTACATACCCATTTGACGTCAGTGGACGTATGTTTTCTTGTAGTATTTTTGAAGAGAAAACTTGTTTAGCATCATTGTTATTTGAAAGTTGATGAATCGAAAAAGATTGAACATACATAGCATCACGCTTCATCCCCATAGGGGTAAGCAGAGACCACGTCCTTTCACTTGCCACGATCCTTGCATATCTCCTTCGCTTGTTCCATTACTATTAAACCTTTCATGTAAGTTCGTCGGTTTAGAATACTCTTGACCTGACCCTTATTTAAAATGTCCCGGATTTGGTCCAGGAACGTTCGCCTTGGTGTTCCCCTTCCTACTTTCACTTTCACATTCTCTCTTGACTTATAAATCCTTTTTGCTAGCCTCCTTTCATTCATTCTCTCTACGTTCTCAAACCATCTAAGCATACCTTTCTCAATTTTAGTCACTACATCTTTTTTGGACCACAATGTTTGCTTATCACACATCTTCTCAACGCTCTCATCTCTACCGCATTTATTTTACTTTTATGCTTCTTCTGCCATACCCAACTTTCACTACCATACATAATCTGGCCCTTTGAGACACCATCTGGCTATTTATATAGGCATGCCATTTACCATATTCCCTGCATTAACTCTCCTTTCAATATCACTTTTACATGTTCCATCTTTTGTAAATTTGTATACATTCCTAAATTATTCCAATCATATAGGCACTAAAATAAGCTAATCAATAATTTCATTTGGCCAAATATTACAAAACCACTCAAAGGCTGTACGACGAAAAAAAAACTTGTAACAGAGCGTAGGCTTGAAAGAACAGGGTTACCAAAGGTTAGCTTGTAATCGTATTAATACATTGGGATTATTGTGATCTAATCATACCTTTCTCAATTTTAATCACTACATCTTCTTTTATACCACAACGTTCTATTCTCACACTATTTCTAACTTTGTCACTCAGTTGCAATCCGCTCATACTTCTCAACGCTCACATCTCTAGCGCATTTATTTTACGTTTGTGCTTCTCCTGCCATACTTTCCTTTCACTACCATACATAAGTGTTGGTACCAACACTCCTGCATGCACAGCCAATCCGGCCCTTTGAAACACCCTCTGGCTATTGATAAAGACGTGCAGAGCACCATTTTCCATATATTCCCTGCATTCACTCTCCGTTCAATATCACTTTAACATATTCCATCTTTTGTATATAGATGCTAATTCTTTCAGCTCTTCCATTTGTTCCCCATCTATCAAAAATGTGATATAAAACATTATCCTACTCCACTCGTGTTTAGTGGTCATAGTGGGAATTGATATCGAATCATTACTTAAAACCTACAATTATCCTTTTGCCGAAATTTTATATTCAACTTATTGTCTTGAAGGCAAAATTTTTGAAAGTTTTACTTTTACCACGTGTTAGATTTTCACGTAGTAGAAATAAAACGACTAAGTTACGATTGCACACAAGATTTTTTTAATTATCGAAATGTAATATTTTAATTGCATATAAAGTAGTTATGTCTTTTGGGAATACTATTAGACCTTCTGTTGCTAGAGGCTGCTATTTTGGCAATCAAAAAACGCCTAGAGGCAATTGTAATTATAAGTTTTTATTACGTCACGTCTATCAATTTAAGTAGAACTAACTGCTAGTAAACAAAAATATCAGATCCCGATCCCGTGGAAATATCGGAAACATGCACTTAGTGACTGAGAAAACAAATAAAGAAACTACTTTTAAAATAACAGGCTAATCCTAAATACTACATAAAATCTGATAGTTCAGCTTAGTTCAGTAGTTTTAAGTGTATAAAGGAGATAGGTAGAAACATTGTTTGCGTTTAATACACTTATATTTATGCTTTGTAGTGTTTTTTTAGTAAACCGTCAAAATATTACAGATTCTCAATAATCTCAATGTATTAATTCGGGTACAAGCTAATTTGGTAACCCTATTTTTTCAAGCCTACGCTTTGTTTTAAGTTTTTTTTCGTCGTACAGCTTTTGAGTGGTTTTGCAATATTTAGCCAAATCAAATTATTGATTGCATTATTTTAGTACCTTGGAATCATTTAGAAATGTATATAAATTTACAAAAGATCGAAATGGCGAAAGTGATATTGAAAGGAGAGTGAATACAGAGAATATGATAATTGGTTCTCTGCACGCCTTTATGAAGATGGTGATATTGGTGTCTCAAAGGGTCAGACTGGCTGTGCATGAAGGAGTGTTGGTGTCAACACTTATGTTTGGTAGTCAGAGTTGAAGAAACATAAAAGTAAAATAAATGCGGTAGATATGAGAGCGTTGTAAAGTATGAGTGGATTGAAACTGAGTGACAAAGTTAGAAATAGTTTGATAAAAGAAGACGTAGTGACTAAAATTGAGAAAGGTATGATTAGATGGTTTGAGAACGTAGAGAGAATGAATGAAAGGAGACTGATTAAAAGGATTTATGAGTCAAGAGTAAATGGGAAAGTTGGAAGGGGAAGAACAAGGCGAACGTTCCTGGACCAAATCCATGTAATTTTAAATAAGGGCCAAGTCAAGAGTACTCTAACCCGACGAACTTGTATGAAAGGTTTATTGAGAATGAAATAAGCGAAGGAGATATGCAAGGATCGTGGCAAGTGGAAGGACCTGGTCTCTGCCTACCCCTATGGAAATAAGGCGTGATGCTATTCATATATGTACATGTTAAAAATATAGTTTTTGTTACATATCCATTTGTAATATTATAAATACGAAATTAAAACCAAAATAAGTGGAAAAGTTGATCAAATTTCTATGAAGCTAAATCATTTTAAATAAAGGCAGTCGAGCACGCGACACTAAAAATTAGATAATATAGGTAAATTTGGTTTTACGAGAAAATCAAACAAATCCACTTTGAATAATTAAGAATATATAATTTCATGTGTGGTTTTGCCAATAATCACCACGCTTGGCAGGCGGGTTGGTGATCGCAGTGCTGACCTTATCGCACCGATAACGCTGCTGCCCGTTATCGGTCTGTGGCATTTAGGTCAGCTAAGGAGAATGGTTATACCGCCATTTGTCGGTCGCCAGAGCCTCGTCGGTAGAAGCAGGGTGCACCGCGTGCAGGTGAGGTTGGCGTTTGGAGAAACGGACTGGGACTCGTTTCTCCCTTAGATGTGTATAAGAGAC
>JACTOM010000075.1:886740-1062244 GCA_015832385.1 Elymnias hypermnestra | reverse complement strand
ATCAACGGCGAGTACATCACTCATCTACGGTTTGCCGACGACGTGGTCATTATGGCAGAGACTCTGGAAGATCTCAATGCAATGCTCGATGACCTCAGCAGAGCTTCTCGACAGGTGGGCCTAAAAATGAACATGGATAAGACGAAAGTTATGTCCAATATCCATGTTCCGCTCCACCCAGTCATCGTTGAGAACTCTACACTCGAAATTGTTGACGAGTATACATACCTGGGACACATAGTCCAGCTAGGTAGGTCCAATTTCGAGAAAGAGGTCAACCGCCGAATCCAACTCGGTTGGGCAGCGTTCGGGAAGTTCCGGAAGACTTTTTCGTCCAATATCCCTCAGTGCCTGAAGACCAAAGTCTTCGAACAGTGCGTGTTGCCAGTGATGACCTACGGTTCTGAGACGTGGTCGCTGACTATGGGCCTCATGCGGAAGCTCAGAGTCACTCAGCGTGCGATGGAGAGGGCTATGCTCGGAGTTTCTCTACGCGATCAAATCAGAAATGAGGAGATCCGTAGCAGAACCAAAGTCACCGACATAGCTCTACGAATCGCGAACCTGAAGTGGCAATGGGCGGGGCACATAGTCCGACGAACCGATGGACGTTGGGGTCGGAAAGTGCTGGAATGGCGACCCCGCACTGGACGACGCAGTGTAGGAAGACCCCCCACAAGGTGGACCGACGATATAAGGAGGATCGCCGGTAGCCGCTGGAGCCAGGCGGCACAAGATCGGGTCTTGTGGGCATCATTTCGTGAGACCTATGTCCAGCAGTGGACGTCCATCGGTTGAAGCGACGACGACGATATAATTTCGTGATATATTTGTTAATCACAGTTAAGTTTCTGTTTTTTCCATTCCGGTTTTATTTATAAAAAACATTATCAGAGATATCTTCAGAAGAGCGGATTTGTTATATGTTTTTTATATATTTTTGCACTCCCGATTATATTAAAGTTGATATGTAACCACAAAAAAGTATCCACAGTTGGCAGAAGAAATCGCAAGCCCTAAATATCTAATTTTTATCATATTTGCTAAATAACAAACAATTCATGAATTATGTAACGCTATCATTTCCTTAAGGTTTTGATACATGTAGCAGTTAATAGTGTTTTGCAAGGTGTCAGCAACTGTTTCAACAACAATACAAGCAATCAATCTCGTTTAACCTAAACCCAGATATTGGAACATTAGTGATATGACCTTCTGAGGCAATCGGCCCACGTCCGCCCTCGGCCGGCTCCGTTGCATAACTGACATGTGAGAGATTGTGCGATACTTTTTAATATCCCTTATGGCCTAGTGGATAAATACGTGGATTCTTGTTAACAGTCATAGGTTTGATGGCTAGGCAAAGATTGCTACGTTGCTAAATTACGGGAGAGGGTTTCATAAAGGCAACCACTACGGCTCTGCCATGCAAAACATTTGATCACGCACCAGTGTGCACGCGAAATAATAATGCTATCTCGCTCGCACACAATACGCGCTCTAGCCGTAACTATTGTGCGGGTAATTGTGCGTCGTCAAAACCGACGGACGTCCATTGCTAGCTAGCTGCCGGTGCCTGATGTCTATCGTCAACCTGGAGGAAGGTAGTCTAATGACGCTACGTTTTCCATCGATAGGCCACCATTCTAGCACCTTCGGGTTCTAACGTCCATTAGTTCTGTGAACTATGTGCCCATTATCATTTTAGAATATAATTTCGGTAGGCTACGTCGGTGACTTTAGTTCTCTTACGGATCTCCTCATTTCTGATTGGGATCACTTGCTGAAACGCTGGTACTGAACGTTACAATTTGTAACCACGAACACTACAAATGTATGTGCCTGATGTTTGAAATTCTATCATTGTGCTTTTGGCGAAGGAAAACATGTAATATCCCTGCCTCCCGTCGAACGACTAGAAGACTACAATTGGTTCATGTGATCACGTATCATATCGATGTGAAACGTCCTTCTCATTTTTAAGGGTTCTGCTGGCGTTAGCGTAGAGTTTGAAAATTAGCATGACATCTTATCTACCCTGGAATAATTTTGCCTCATCATCATATACATGGACTGATACGTAGATACGATATAAATAGGCAACTGTAGTTAATCAGTGATTATATCTGGCTGCCTTGCTAACGCACTGAGTAAGTACTCACTTTGCCAGCAGATTTTCCGATTCGACTTCCGACAGGACAGACATATTGTTAATTATCTAGGGTCGGACTGGTTGGAGGCTTCAGTAGTATTACCTACCAACTCGTCCAGCAGAAAACGTGCTACCAACAGACAGTTTGCATTCTGGCGTAGTGCTGTATAGAAACCAATTACCGATTACCTCATTCCTGATTAATATGTTACCATTTTAGGCTGTATCTTCACATAACATCAGTTTCGATAATACTCATGCGATAACCTTAATTTAAAAAGGAATGCTGATATTGAGAAATAGTGCCAACAGTTACTTATATGGTTAGAGGCTTAAGTACATATTAATATTTCTATTAATGTCAGCGACTCTATTGAGAAGTCAACACCCACTGATTCTATGAATGAGGAAGTGGAGGAGGAAGGCGAAGACAATGAAAGTACAGCTGCTAGTTACCATAACGGGATGCAGTCCCAGCGTTCATTCAATTAAATAAAACCACAATATATATCTGTCGTATTATATTAATATAACGGTTGTTTACGAAATGCTTACACAAACATGTTTAAAATGTTTTTCTGTCTTTATCCGCCTTTGTTTTAAGGGATATAAATTGGTAGATCACTTTACACAAGAAATAAAGTAGGCAAAGGGATCGTGTTGTTTTAAGTGTAAATACTTATAACGGGGGGTTCCTAGTCTACAATGATATACTTAATATTACTTATTAGCGCCTTTATTATTCTCTCACTTTGAACGACAAAAAATATTCATTCTCATATCTTTAAGTTTATTTATATTTATGTTTGTTTGTATGTATTATTCTTATTTGTGTAATATTTCTAGTATACCACCTACCATAATCGCACTTATATTTTCTTTTCACCCAAAGGTTGCCAGGAAGAAATCGCTACTTAGCGATAAGGCCACCTATTGTACTACATTGTATAACATAAGCATAAGTGATGTTGTAATTTTTTGGTGTACAATAAAGAGTAATCTGTCTATCTATCTGTTCCCCGCGTATTTCTCTATTCCGTAAAAATATGGGGAAAGTCGTTCTTAATGAGAGACTACGTCGCATAAGGGATATGTATACCGTATTTAAAGTCATATTATTTCTAAAATAAAAATAGCTAAACTTACAGCGTATAACATCAAGTAAAAGTAAAGTAAGTAGCAGCCCATTAACGTCCCACTGCTGGGCACAGGCCTCCTCGCTCATATGAGAGAGGGTTTTTGAGCATAGACCCACCACGCTGCTCCACTGCGGATTGGCAGGCATAGTACACAAGTGCACTCTCTATTCCTTCACTCTCATAGTCCGATGTGACGGGAATCCGACACGACCGGAGAGAGATCAGGCGCAGGACCGACGGCTTAACGTGCTCTCCGAGGCACGGGGGTGGATCACACCGCCAACTTCCCAACTTCGGGCAAATATTGAGACAATCTTAATAGAAAACTCAATATCGGTTTTTGAATTGGCCCGACCTGGGACTCGAACCCAGGACCTCATGTCTGTAGTCGAACATGCTAACCACTAGACCAATGGCCTAACTAGACTAACTGCCTCATTGGTCTAGTAACATCAAGTATTGCCAGTGAAAATCCTGTCAAGGAAAAACAGATTATTTAAGAAAATCGAGTTAGGAAATATGGCTTTTGCAAGTCATGTAAAAGTGTTTGGTATATTAACAAACTTGCAATGGTTCCCTACAAATTGAGTGCCACTTACTTCCATCTTTGCATATATTTAGCGGAAAATAAATGAAAAACGATTAAGGCCGCAGACAAAGCCCGCTCTCTACACGAAACCGTAATAAATTTCCCCAGTAAAAGTTATAACCGCATAAGATAAAATCAATTAATTCGAAAGTCATTGCATGGTTATGTCAGATTATATCTGCAAGTTTTAAAGGTTAAACCTACCGAGCCGTAGAGGAACGGTGTGTAACGTGTTTTAAAAGTACGTAATAAAATATAATTAAAATTTGTAAACACGGCAATATGAAATTAATATTTTATTAAACAGCTGTTCAGTTTTATGTGTGCTGTTATGTTTAATGTATTTAAATTGCCATATTAATCAGCTTGTTTGGAAACTCACCGGGAGGAACTGCTCTGGCTAATGCTAAAGGGAATTAATTAGGAAGATGGTCCTGAATGCCCTCACTAAGGTCTTAAACTTTTTTTCTGTTGTATCGTATTCGTCGTCACATAGTATTGTCAGAGTAAGTAATCAAAAGTGACTAATATATTATACTTAAGTAAAAAGAGTGTGTCCACTGATACACACATACAAATCCGTAAATAATTCACAGTGTGTTTTATAATCTTGTATACTGTAACTGTTCGCAACTTTTACCCAACATTTAGGATAGTATATTTTTAATATTGTTTATAATCTTTCGTTTTCGTATAATATTATTATTTTGTTTACTTAGAGTCGATAAATATAGTAAAATCGTATATAAAAATGGTTGTTGACTATAGCGTGTATATATTTGTATAATTGTCAATACCGAGAATAAAGTTGTTTAGTGCAATTAATGTAAACCCTATGATTGGCAAATAATAGAACACCAATCATCGGACGACTTTATCTACAAATAAAGAAACAGCCAACGTCGTTTACTTGTCACAATAGTGCACGTTTGCCAGTCGCAAACATTATACAATAGAAAGCCAATTCGGCGTAAACGTTCCTGCTGAACAACAGTTCGATCGCAATACATCATATCCTCGTCTGGTGACAAGTAGACGGCGGAGCGTTGGGTGAAGAATCTGGGTGGCATTTTATTTCGATCCTGAACTGGCAATCTTCGCAAATGTGAGCTGACGAAGGGGCTCACTGTAATACCTTCTACACAAGTGGCAAATCTCTGAAAGACGTGCATAAAATAATATAATATACACAGGCCCTCGTACTGCCAGTTCAGTAAGGACGATATTATATGATAGAAGCTCAACATGATCTGTGTTTTCACATATAACTAAATAGCAACGCGTATTATTAAGTAAGCAACCCGTAAACATTTTTTAATTAAAATGAGCTAAATCAACGCGTAGGCAAAACTTGCGTAACCCTTTTCGCAAAGCTTTCGCAACGATCTGCTATCTGCGAGCTAAATGTATGATATTTTAGTTCAGGAGACCACCGTAAATACTACGAGTAATCCTGATGTAAAACATCTATATTGACACGTGATACCTACTACTAGCATTCACCCGCATTGATACCTATCTTGTGGCAGTGGAAAGTATTAAATCCGACTATAAATTTACTTTTGTTAACATAAAAATTTTATTTCATTTAATTTTTAAGTACTTCTTTTTAGATTATTAGATACACACAGTCACAAACAAATTTTACTTGAAAACGTATATACGTATATCTAATTAATACATTTTTAATTTCGTAACATTATTTACGTAGAATGTCCGAGATTAGCAAATTTAAAAAATCACTACAGGTATTCAAAAGTTCTTGATTTCAAGGAGGTAATGAAAGAATTTTTAGATCGCTCCAGTAACTTTTAGTTTGATAAAAATAAAAACAGTACAGTGGACCCCCGGTAGTCCGGCCCCTGTCTAATCCGGCACCCCCTGTAATCCGACATGGTTTATTATTTATTACTGAATACGTATTCGCTAACCATGATTGAACAAGTTACAACTTGTACGCACCATCACTATTGTGCTTAGTTGGAATTTGACTACGTACGACCTAGTGCGTGTTATAGTGCGTTTATTCATTGTGTATTACGTATACGTACCTAGTATGTAATGTCGTCACAAGCTCAGCTGGTGCCGTGGAATGGATAAAGGGGATAATATTTTTCATGAAATGTCTGACGAAGAGATTATAAAAGAGATTTCTAGTCATACAACAATAAATCAGGAAGATGACGACGAAGTGATTGCAACTACTCCGCAAGTGAAAGCACAAGATGCAATTAATGCCTTTGAGCTGGGTTTGCAATGGGCTGAAGAAAATGGTGCATCCTACAACGAACTTCTACTTTTGAGAAGACTGAGGGACAAAGCTTTAATCTCGCGTTTCAACAATGTTAAACAAAAAAAAAATGATGAATACATTTGCATGCTTCTTAAATTACATAATTGATTCATAGTTTTTGATTATTTTAGTTCATATGTACATTTGTTTGTACACAATTATTTCCTAACGTAAAGTTATTGCATATTTTTTGTAAGTTATATAGCATTAATGACGTTAATTTTATAATAAAACGTAAGCTCTCTATTGTTGTTTAATTTACTAAATTTGACATACATAATGAAGTATGATTAGTATTTCAGAGTATGTATATATATGTACATATGTATATATAATATGCATGTATAAAGAACCTTATCTTTGGATCTGTAATTTGTCGGATTACAAGTTACTCTTTGGTAAAAAATTCCGGACTATAGGGGGTCTTAGGCAGTACTCTATAATCCGACGAATTCGATAGTTCGACACTGCCCTGCAAAATGTTTGTCGGACTACCGGGGGTCCACTGTATAGGTATTGAAACGGCCTTTAATGAGATGCCATTTAATAGGATAAGGATTAATACAGATTTATAAATAATATGGTTTGATTATTGTCGGCACCTTTATTAGCTTTCAAAATGTAAAAAAAGTAGCTAAAGTGGCATGACTACATTAGTTGGACATATGGTGTCGCGGACATTTTTGCAGATATTAATACGATCTATAATATTTTAGAACGTTATTGTGTTCTACCTTCAATAGTATCGGCAGATCGATTACAGATTTTTTGTGATGAATTGGTTCACACCTTGGATTATATTAAAGCATTATTATATATACCTTTTTTTGATAAAGTAATATAGCCTATGTCGCTCAGTGAAAATGTAGCTTTCTAAGGGTGAAAAAATTTAGAAATCAGTCTAGTAGTTTTTGTTTAAAAACGTTACAAACCTACATACATACAAAAACACAAATGTTTCCTCTTTATAATATTAGTTTAGATGAGACACGTAACCTGTTTTTTTAATGTACCATTTTGTCAAATTTATTATTCCTATCCAAAGTGTTTACCACTATTATATCATAATTAACGGTGTTATAAAATTTTATATTGTATTAGAATATACTTAAGAGCTCTAGTTATTTTTTATTTATATTGCGTTTTTTTATGCAAAGTTCACAAAAGGTTGTTATACAGTATTGTTTATAAAAAATGGTTTAGTCTGACACTAAGTCATGGAAGCATAGATAGGCATTGTGTACAAAATTCCGAATGCCAATTATCCAATCGAATAATAGGAAGAATCTAGAATTTTATTTTCTGTTATAGCTTTACAAGTTTCGGGGTTGACATGTCTTTTACTGATAAGGGAGAATAATTACTTTTACTAATATCTCAGTTACTTTTCGTTGGCACTAAATATGGCGTGATGAAAAAAAGAGTGCGTGGGGCGGAAGTGGAACTTCTTTGAATTCAATTTATAATTTAATTTAAATTCGTCTTATATATGAGTAATACATGAATTTTGGTACACTATAATCTAATAAACTTTAGATTTACCAATACTAATCCTAATCTAATGCTAAATCCAATATACATGCATACACATTCGTACGCAACGAAAATTGCACTACATAAACCAGCATACTGTATGTATAACTGTGGTCTCCTGTACTACTGCTGTCTTCAAGTCATACCGTAAGCTCTCGACGTTCAAATCGATACACTTTTATGGCTCTTAAGTTTCGTGCACGTAACATAAACGCTAACCTTTAGGGCATATCCCTTTATGTTCATTGCATTTTACCTTTTAAGACCGTCTAGCATGACAGATAAACAGGATATAGTTTTATATATTATAGAGCAACATGCCTTGTTCGACTTTATGGTGAAAATATTCCCTTTACTAGCTGGTATTAGTTAGCTTATAGGAAATTGACAATGTGTTTTCAATAGGAAGGGCTAATTGCCACCCCTCTTCCTTCCCCTCGCTCCCTCGCTCCTCGGAGCGAGGAGGCCTGTGCCCAGCAGTGGGAGGTTAATGGGCTCCTACTTACTTACTTCTTACCCCAATTCCATAGGTTTCCAGTGGAAATATGATTTTATTTTATATTTTATTATGTTAATGTGATTTTATTTACAACTAGCGGACCCAGCATACTTCCAACCACCTCAGAATGAATAAATAAAATAGCTGAATTTTTAGAATTGCAGAATGTTTAACCAAAAAAAAATAATTTCTCATAAAAAGACGCGATCTTTACGCCCAGTAGTCCGTGAAATATTATAGTTTGCGATCAGAAATTGTTCACTGTCAATACTAAACGTCAAAAAAGGACTAAGGGAAAGCGAAATTATTGTTTAAACTACATTCCAAGCATTTTTTTTAAATATTCACTCACCTTAGTATAGTCGTTCTTGAGTTTCAGTGAGAGTAACGAACAGCAATTGATTTTTTATGTATAGATTATTTACGTACCATTAATCTTGCCATGTTTCTAGTACACTTTGTAGTTTCAATCACTGACTACTAGATTCGATCCCCATATTGGAGAAATTTTATTCATGTATAGTTGCTTATAAGGTTTATTAACACCATCTTTAAATGTCATTACTTTACCAACATGATTGACTCTATCTTACGAGAAGGCTAGTGCCCAGCAGTGGGATCATTCCCTGATCCAAATACCTGTATATAATTTATTGCTCAACGGAAAGAAAACAAAATGTGTAAAGTTTACTCTGCCTAATGTGAAACAAACGCCAACCATTGTTAAACTTAATAATGAGAAACTAGACCTTGTAGATAGTACCGCTTTCTTATGTATAACATTAGATAATAAATTACAGTGGGGGCCCCATATAAGTGGTCTATCGAATAGGCTCAGCTCCGCGGCTTACGCTGTTAAAAAAATTCGTCGTCTGACAGATGTTGATACTGCCAGACTGGTATATTTCAGCTATTTTCACAGCATTATGTCATACGGTATTCTACTTTGGGGTAATGCTGCTGATATAGATGCAATATTTGTGCTGCAGAAAAAGGCCGTTCGTGCGATTTACAATATGGGTCCAAGAGAGTCGCTAAGAAACAAATTCAAGGCAGTAAATGACAGTTCACTGCGTATACATATTAGAAAACTTGTTGTAAGTACATAAAAACATTGACTCTTAATAAAAAGAGTGAATGTATATCATATAACTTACGAAACAAAAACAAACTTGTTGTAAATTCCAGTAGGCTGCATAAAATTAACAACTCATTTAAGGGTAACTGTATACGTTTCTATAATAAACTCCCACAACACGTTTTAGAAATATCAATTAATAAATTCAAAGTCTTTTTTAAAAGAAAGTTGATAGAAAAGTCGTATTATAAGTTGCAAGAGTACTTAGACGATAGAAACGCATGGGAGTGAACGAACTGCTGTGAAAAAGAAAACACCCGACTGAGTTTGTTGTGGGCTCTTCTCGGATCAGGGCGCGAAGGAACCCTCGTAACTTTAGATTTTAAGTCGTTCTGGAGTATCATCATCAGACGTACATTAGAATAAGAGTGTGGAAAAGAAAAAAAAAATTGACGATTCAAAAGTGCTGTAATATGCCTACTTGAATAAAGATATTTTGATTTGGTTTGATTTGATTATAAGTGTTTAAATTTATGCCCCAAATAACTTGCCAATTTATCACATTAAGTAAGACTTCCAGGTATTTAACCACGTCGTGTTTGACTCGTTAAATTGATTTTTATACATACCTTTAAATACTTTATCACAGTGACAAGTCGCCTTGATGTGTCACTTAATGTCTTGTATTCTCGTAAAAAAATATCACTTTCACTGAATTGATAAATGACTCATACCTGCAAAATTAAATCGCAGATATATTGCAATGTTTTAATGATAACAGTTAGTAGGGAAAATTTGTTTCTTTTTAAATACTATTGACAATTTAAAAGTCTCGCTGCATGAATAAATAATCCTTTGATTTATTTATATTAAGAACAGGAAATCTGTGCTCTTTCCTTGTATACATACTAAAGGGTCTTGCATCATATGCAGAATGTATTTTATCATGCAAACACATATAGCTGCCATGGGAGACTAGTGACCCAATTCAAAAAAGCTTATTTTAAAGGACATCCGTTTCAATGTTAAATAAAAGCTTTAAGTTAACCCTTATAATCATTATTATAATGACATTTTGAAGTGACACAGCGACTCCGAAATCACTTTTTTTATTGATTTTGGACAGCCAACAGCAGGTACATAATATACGTTTAACTTATGAAAAAAAAACTAAGATACAATGAGTATGTCGAACTAATAATAGGATATCACAGCATGCGATAATTATTATATATGAAGTCAGATTAAATTAATATATAATGTCCTAAGATGATATTATTATTAAATGTGAAACAAAATTAAAAATTAAATTAAATTAAAAACAAACATATAAATTAAAGGAAAGATGTCAA
Organism: Elymnias hypermnestra; assembly: GCA_015832385.1. Taxonomy (NCBI): domain Eukaryota; kingdom Metazoa; phylum Arthropoda; class Insecta; order Lepidoptera; family Nymphalidae; genus Elymnias; species Elymnias hypermnestra. The sequence goes on along the minus strand of JACTOM010000075.1, from coordinate 1,051,609 downwards.
TTACGAAGCAATATTAAATATTTAAAATAAAATGATAACATTGGCCATTTTACATTGCATCATTTAAATAAAATAATTGTAACTTATTACTTATAATTATTAATGATATAGCTCTAATACCTTGGTCGGTGTCAATTGTTATGATTTTTCACTAATATCGTTCCGAAACACAGAGTTAGTATTAAGATGTCACACAAAGCACCCCACGCTTTTAAAGTATGATTGAAAATGTTTTACATTTTTAACATTATTGTCCACAGCGAGCAATCGATAAGCAGCGCCCGCGCTTCTGTGATGGTGTACGATGACGCCATGAAAAGGTGGATCCCATCAGGCTCCAGCTCCGGCCTCTCCAAAGTCCACATCTACCACCACACGCAGCACAACACCTTTCGCGTCGTTGGCAGGAAGCTGAACGATCACGAAGTAAGTTAATCATATTTAAAAAATACCATTAGTAACTCTAATAATTAAGGTATTTTATAAGGATATATACACATACATACATAGCATCACGCTTCATTCCCATAGGAGTAGGCAGAGACAACATCCTTCCACTTGCCACGATCCTTGCATATCTCCTTCTCTTCTTCCATTCTCATTAAACCTTTTATACAAGTTCGTCGGTTTAGAGTACTCTTGACCTGGCCGTTACTTAAAATGTCCTGGATTTGGTCCAGGAACGTTCGCCTTGGTCTTCCCCTCCCTTGAGCACGTTAAGCTGTCGGTCCTGATCTCTCTCCGGTTGTGTCGGAATCCCGTTACATCGGACTATGAGAATGAAGGAACAGCGAGTGCACTTGTGTACTATGCCTGGCCCCAATCCGCACTGGAGCAGCGTAGTGGGTCTATGCTCTAAAATCTTTACCTTATTGTTGTTTTATTTTTGTTTTATGAACAATTTATCCCTTAAAGAGACAAAGCAAAAGAAATATTCTGAAACTTGTTTGAAACTTTAGTTTTTCTTTTTGCCCTTCGGGAAATCCGTGCACAGAATTTTCCTGTAAAACCCACAACGACGGCTTAATCCTCGTAATGTGTCATCTCTTGATACTTCGGCTTGGTGATAAAAAAAATATTTCGTAGAAAAAAAAATGATTAAGTATGGACACCGATATTTCTCAGAATATACGTAATATAAATATTTACGGGAATATACATAATTATGACGTGACAAACAGAAAGGTATCGTCATTAACGTTTAGAAGATTGATTTCTTGAAGTTTGACTCATTCGAAGTTTTTAATGATATATTTACCGTTAGAATTGGTCTTTCTCCAAATAATCATGCTGTCTGTTATTAATGACCACTAAAATTGTGATGTTATAATACAGGCGCACTCTTTATTTGACAGAACTATAACCCTTTCTTTCCTTTCTTGATAGGGGTTGGGGATTGTTCACAAACATGACCGAATTTTGGGTATAAATCTGGATACGTGAGGTTTATGTCCACCAAAACCCCTTTCTGGTATCCATCTTCAATGCTTATTAGGGTACCTCTGGCATAACGTACCAATTGGACTAAATCTGCCCTGATAATAGTTCCAACTACGCTATACGTATAAGGAGAATTTCTTGACAGAAAATTCCGAGAAGGCGATGTGCTGGAATCTGACTTTTAGATAAATAGGCAATCTTTCGATACAAAAAAAATTTTCTCCATCTAAAGTGTGACCGGAAAGTAAACGACTATTCTTATTGAACCCTGTAACATCTGTTATACGAATAACAAAACTAATACGTGGGTTGGGAGGTCGATTCATTATTGCCTTGTATAAAATCTATATACCTACATATTGTTACATTTTATAGAATGGAGCGGAAAATAACCAAGTTTTAATTAGAATGACCTTGACATTTATCGTAAAGAAAATTGTATCTAAATCGGTTAAAAGCTTAGATCATTTTATTTTTGTTTCAAAAAAAAAATACTCTAGATATATATGCAATTTTTTTTCGATTCCATCACATAAAAGACAATAAGATAATAATAATAAAAGCAAAAATAATTGAAAGCTAAAGTACATCTTCAATTTTAGGGCTTGTTTAAAGAAAGTACTCTGAAAGGTAACACTGTCTTTTGGACACTGAGTTATAGCTAATAGGGAAGTGTACTGTTCCTGCTACCGTATTGTTACCCACCCTTCCGTTCTATTGTCTCATTCTCTTTGATGACGCTCTATTCCTCTTCTCTCTTTAATTACCTGTCGCTTGTGACAATTTAAAAGTTTCATTATTTATTCTTATATCGATCTGTTCACTCTAGGTGGTGATAAACTGTGGGATAGTCCGTGGGCTGAAGTACAACCAGGCTACTGCCACCTTCCACCAATGGCGGGATTCGCGGCATGTTTACGGGCTCAACTTCTCGTGCCGGGAAGACGCGGACAGCTTCGCTCGTGCCATGATGCATACATTAGAAGTGAGTTTCTTTTTAATTTATACATGTAAATACCATGTGTGTTACTTTCAGGGTTTCATCACGTGGTTACGTCATGACTGAGCATACTTATGGGAGAGCTAAATACGTAGGCTTACGAAGGTGCTGCTCGAGCAGATTTGTATTGAGAGACTGAATGTCTGCATATAATGGGCATATTTCATTAAAAGAGATGCAGGAAGTTGTTGAGTACCAGCATTAGGATCATGCGCTTTCGAAATCTTTCACAGAGACCTATGTCCGGCATGTTCAGCCATAGACATGAGGTCCTGGGTTCGCGTCTCGGGTCGGGCTAGTTCAAAAAATGGATATTAAGTTTTCTATGAAGATTTTCTCAATATTTGCCCCAAGTTGGGAAGTTGGCAGAATGATCCACCCCCGTGTCTCGGAGAACACGTTAAGCCGTCGTTCTTGCGCTTGATCACTCTCTCTCTCTCTGTCGGATTGCCGTCACATCCCACTATAAGAGTGAAGTAATAGAGAGTACACTTGTGTACTATGCCTGCCAACTCACAATGGAGCACCATGGCAGGTTTATGCTCTAAAACCCTCTCTTCTATGAGTAGGGAGGCCTGTGCCCTTAGGACGTCAATGAGCTGCTACCTATCTTTTTTTTAGTACATACTACTATTTCTGTGTTTGTCTGTCTATGAGAGAGAAGGAATAGAGAGAAGGAATAGGAATAGATGCTATGAAGCACCGCCGTGTAACTATACTCTAATAACACTCTCTCCTATGAGGGATGAGGCCTGTACCCTGCAGTAAGACGTTAATGGGCTGCTACTTACCTTACTTTTTTTACTATTTTTCTTTCTTGTAGGATAAACATTGGAAATTGTATAACATGATTTCTTTGAGCTTGAGGAAAAGTATTACATTATGGATTTGCCAAGAAAAAAATCCATTTTGGTATGATGCTATGTGGTCTCTTATCATTTTAATGTGTTACAGTCTTTATCATCACTAACAATTGGAGTGATGATAGAGATAAGAGTGATAAGTTAATGAAGCACTGACTAACGCCATAAAAAAAGAAATCATGTGTCCAAGAATTGGTGTGGGAAAGAGCTATCAACACATAATAGCCTGTTAAAACTTTCAACCAATTAACAATTCCACTTGTACTGCAAATACCTATTGATGTGAACTTCATATGATTAGGTTAACACTATTGTTTGCAGGTTAATTTTTATATATAACTTTTCGAATGTCATTTTCAGATCCTTGCAAATAAAGTTGTGAACAACACAGCACCTCCTCCGCCGCAGCCTCCGAACCCCCCGGTACCTTACAACGGGCACAACAACACCCACTATGATGAAGACATGGGATACAGGTAAAATAATCATTATTTAGAACAAGATATGAGGAGATTAATTATAAAACATGCACAACGATTTTTCAATTAAGCAAATAGTAGCAAATATTATGCTGAACTGTGAAATAACATAAAAAAGATAAAAAACACTTGTTTTAGAGGAACGGAGGTGGGGGGGGGGGGGAAGAAGAAATCTAAGGAAGTGAACAATCCTTAGTGATGTAATGTCTATTATACTCAAGATATGTTTTTGATATAAACTATCAAATATCCCTTTCCAAATCACACAAATAAGCTTGACAATAATCCTTTCAGAACAATGACCCGTGAAGATGCAGCGATTCTCCAGCAGCCGCAGTACCACGCTCCGCTTCACCAACAACATCAGCCGCCGCATCAGCAACACCAACCGCCCCACCAACAACACCAACCTCAACAACACCAGCCGCCGCACCAAGCACAGCACCAGCCTCAGCCACAACACCACCCGCCGAGCCAGTACCATGCGCCCCACCATCACCACCCGGTAAGGTTTACTGACTTCATTAAAATAACCATTCTGATAGTAAATATTGTATATATGAGATGTAATAGTGATAATTATAATGAAAATTTAAATAAATAAAGGAAATCCTTTTAAAGGTAATATTATAATAAAGATAATATTAATTATTATTGCAAGAAGAACGCTGCAATACCCGTTGAAACCCAATAGACCCATGACTAGGTACTAGGAGTCGGCTAGAGAAGTGGAAAATGTGACTAAATCTGTGAGGGAGATCATTGATTGTCTTCTCTCTCTCTCTCTCTCCTATTAATTCGAAACAATTGATATTCTTACCTGTCCCTATCGGAAAAGATGACAACTATCACTTACTTTTTTAATGTATGTATGGATTTGAGTGTGTGTGTGTGTGTCTATATATATGGTATTATCATTAATTTAGGCAAATTGTTTTACAAATAAGGAACATACCCGCACTGCCCCTTGAGGGTGGAATTTCCTAAAATTTACTTTTGATAGATTCCATTATGTTAAAAAAAATGATAACCAAGTTTTACACGCCATAAAGGAAATAGTTTGTAAATGCATTTTTGAATCTTTTTAAAATGTGAATATTTGAAATTCTTTTCAATTTTTTTTTTTGGTGTTAATTAAAAATATAATTTCGCTGACTTCTATTCGGCACAAGGAATATTCTATCAAATTTCAAGTCTCTACGCCTTATGGTTTCGAGAGATATCGTGATGAGTCAATAGATACCTGGATATCTCTTATATGTATATATTTGTTAATTGTACCTCTATTCGTATTTATTTACTTTTACGGCCACCACCATCAACCCAAAGGTTGCCTGGAAGAAATCGTTATATTAGAGAGACACGGAATTAACATTTTTTAATACAAATTACTTCGTTAAAAGGTTTCTCTTTTGTAATGTGTTGTAATTTAATTTGTTTCTTCTGTCTAACCTAAGTATTTCTATTTGTTGACTAATTAAGTTGTATATATTCACGCGAGAAATGGATCAGATAACGTTCTTTCCGTGACAAGGCTGCAGCTGAAAATCGGCGCCGTGTGTCAAGTGTATGGCACACGGCATATGCCGAGCTGTACTGGCTTTTTGGGGCTGTGTGGGGCTTACACGGCATTTCAATCACTTGTTTTTAATTAGTTCAAATTCATCACACTGCTCTGAATGAAGTTTTATTTCTCTCTATATAGCGATAAGGCCGCCTTATTGTACTGTATTGTATGTGGTGTACAATAAAAGTGTTTTCTCTCTCTGTCTCTCCTTGCTGTAGTAGGCATTGCTAGATCTTGGTCTCATACCATTCTCATCAGAAGTATATTCACACAAATGATTTCGTGTTTTCCAGGCGACTCCCCCCGTGAGCGTAACGCAGAATGCTCCTGCGCCGCCTCCTCACGGTGTTCACACGCTACCACACGCTCCGGCCCCGCCCGCACATGGACACCATCGCACTAACAGGTGAAAACTTTAATTTTTATATGTATTACCCCTAATTGGTCTAGTGGTTTGCATGTTCGACTACAGACATGAAGTCCAGGGTTCGCGACACGGGTCGGGCTAATTCAAAAATGGATATTAAATTTTCTATTAAGATCCTGTCTTGTGCCTGATCTCTCACATGGGATTAAGAGAGTGAAAGAATAGAGAGTACATTTTTAGTCAAAATTGACAAGGCAGCTTGAGACATTTCTGCCAGTGAAGGATCATCTGCTTTTACAGAAGTACTAGCCGCTGTGCCTTCTTCTGTGTCTAATACAGATCCTCTCTCTCTGTATTAAATTCCATGTGAGAGTATTCAAATAAACCTGTGTGTGTGGAATTAACAAGTTAATCGTGCACAGATAGACTGAAAATATGAGCTGAAAAATACAGAATCATGAGAGACTTTTTCACGTAGCAGATTTTTCATTTAATATAGTTTAAAAGGTAAAGAAAAAGCCCCAAGTAAAATATGCTAACTTGCGTTAAAAATATATAGACTTTTATATTTGGATTTTTTATTTTATGTTCACGGGTATGTACTTTCGTGAAATTAATTTTGGCAACTTTTTCAAAAAAGTAATTTTAATTATTTGAAATATTTCAAAATTTAACGCATCACGAGTAATATTTAAAAAAAAAAACTACGATAATATCTAAAATTTTAACGGAATTAATAGGCAAAAGTTCAATAATATTCTAGCAATTACAGTAGGCAATAATGTACATAATATACAACGTTTTGTTCGATCTATTTACTTTCTAACTTGTAATATGCCTGCCAATCCGTTGTGGAGCAGCATGGTCTATGCTCTAGAACCCTCTCTCCTATCCTCATAGGTGTTTGTTGAGCTATGGGAGGTTAAGGGGCTGTAATCTTTACAGTTTTGTATATTTTTCCTTTCCAGCGCTCCGATGCCTCCTAACATGTCGCTGTCGGCTGCGTCGACCGTGGTTGCCCCGCCTCCTGTGCCGCCGCATCAGAACCTGCCACCACCCAATAATGTAACACCATTTATATGTACTTTTAAAAGCGAAACTAATTTTATATCGTTATTTGTTTTATCGTCCAAATATCGCATTTCGCATTACCGTCGACCGCGAAGTGGAGCTAAAGCGGAAGGCGCTTGACAGTGCAACTAAAGCCAATATGGCGGCGTCAAGGCCAAATTGAAAAAATGTCCGTTTCATAAAAATCACATAATGTTTTAATATTTTTTTGTAAATAAGATTCTTTATAATTATAACTTAATGGTTCGGATCACGTGTAATTTTTGATACTTAGAGCAAGAATGGTTAATAGAAACTTGTTTTCTTTTTTTTTATATTACGTATAGGCCCATGAGGGAGTGTCAATACTAGAAACTTAATTTACTAATGTATACAACGAAAGTAAATTTTATGATCAGTTATTCTCAATCAGCGCTATTAATTTGTGGTTTAATCTGCCCAGTATTATTTCCATGAAATTTTTTGATAAACAGTTAAACCACACTACTTTCACAAAATCCTACTCCTAACATTTGTATTGTATATATATAGAAGTATGTGTTATACTTTATTATATTTATTTATAATCAACATACACCACCTATCTCATTACATTGGACCCTAAAGCAGTCTTTTTAATACATTATCTTGTTTTGTATACTATAAAGTATTTTAAAGCTGTCTATTTATATAATATATTATTATATATGTCGGAGAATAAGAGAGAAAAGAAAAGAAGCATAAAGCATAGAGGTGGAGGTTTCTCCGTCGACATCGTCATTAATGGCATCCATAATTTCCATTTCCATACTGTGGGTGTTGATGGGTAATGTTGATGCAACCATGTAATAATCATGCAATAATGTTCAAAACTGCCTCATTGGTCTAGTGGTTAGCATATTCTACTACAGACATGAGGTCCTGGGTTCGAGTCCCGGGTCGGGCCAATTCAAAATCGATATTGAGTTTTCTGTTAAGATTTTCTCAATATTTGCCCGAAGTTAGGAAGTTGGCGGCGTGATCCACCCCCGTGCCTCGGAGAGCACGTTAAGCCGTCGGCCCTGCGCCTGATCACTCTCCGATCGTGTCGGTTTCCCGTCACATCGGACTTTGAGAGTGAACTTGTGTGTACTATGCCTGCCAATTCGTGGGGCACCGTGGTGGGCTTATGCTCTAAAAACCCTCGTTCCTCGGACCAAGGAGGCCTTTGCCCAGCAGTGGGACGTTAATGGGCTGTGACTTACTTACTTTACTTTTTATAATATTCAATCACTTAATGTTCCTGATATCAATTTACACAAACTCATTAATAATAATAGCCAGGATCGTGACAGTTTCAACAGTCTACTGCTCCGGCGAGCGTCACCCGAAAACTACCGAGAGACGCTCGCCGGACTGCCACTATTTACTCTGTCCCACGCCAATAGACAGATGGCGCCAGCGCATATATATAATAAATTTAGTTTGTTCTATAGAAGTTAAAGGAAACTTAAATATGTGTAATGTACTTCAATTTCAGGGCCCGATAGCACCCCCCACTCCACCGGCGGCCCCACAGCCCCCACCTATGGTAAGTATGAAGTGGCATGCAATTTTTATTTGTGTTTGTGTTAATTTAGCCGACTATAAAAAATTTTCATTATTGTATTATTTTATAATTTTTCGATTAATTATCCAAAAAATAAATAAATAGTTGTCTGTAAAGTCGGGTAACGGAAGATAATTTTACGTGATCACCTCATAAGAAAACATCGATGAAATTTTTTTGATCTTACTATAATAGTTAGGCGCGATAAATGCATCACAAGCCGAACGCATAGATCGATCGCGCCTCTCTATCGCGCTTGCAGCCGGCAATTTACAACACGTCTAAAACGAGAAATAAAAGCCTTTTATGATATATGAGATAGAATGAAGTAAGAAACGTCTTATAGAAATTTTAGCCGTGCAAACGTTTTCATAATAAATATTTTTGTATTATAAAATATATATATTTTCATAATACCACATACTACATATGATCTAAGTTACCAAAATTTTATATAACTTTTTGTTCCACCCAAAAAAAGTTTGAACCTATAAAAGTGTACATTTTAACAAGTTTTAAGCCAGAATAATGGCAAATCTCATTGTGGAGACTGTCATTTATGCATTTCATCGTAAAGTAATCCTGAAGAGTGATACTAAGTCTAAGAAGGTGCAATAACGACTTTTTAAAAGATATATTAATTATTTTCAAACGGCATTGTAAAAGAGAGCAAAACTTTGCTTAACAACATGTCCTTGTTTACTGCAATTAGAAAGAGCTCAACGTGCAGTTTTAAAGGTTAGTCTCAGCTTGCCTAAACGTTATCCTACCTATAATTTATATATTGATTCTCAGGTTTAGACAGTGCGACAAATGTTTATTTTGCGCCTGATCCTTTATCAACATAAATTAGTACGGCATAGAGGTTGTTCAGGATGATAAGCGTCGCAAAAATATTTTTAGCTACACACGTTCTCGTACATCTTTTTCACACCGATTTCTAACTTGGCTAGGAAAGACGTTATACAATAAAATAAATAAACATCTTCATATTTATAAAATGAATAGATTTAATTGCAAAACTACGGTTACAAATTATTTACAACGTTTATCATACGACGAAACAGTTTACTATCAGACGTAAGTTAAATTAATATTTGTCAAATATAATTAAAATTGTATATTATAGAGTAAATAAATATTACCACAAAAACGGTGTACAATCACATGCACTCACTAGCACACATCCACAGTTACACACACACACACACACACACACACACACACACACACACACACACACACACACTCCCACACAAAGTCGCAAGGACACGTGCGCGTTTACATACACAGATTCCCACACACACACCCCGTCACATATTAACTCAATCAGACACATACATTTAATTTTTTTTTCTTGTTGTTCTTTATTTAGTTACTGTAAGCAACTCACTATTTGTTAGTAAGTAGTACAATAGTTTGTAAAAGAGGGAAGGCTACTGATGCCTATAGTACAGGGTAACCTAGTTTAGGCATCAGTGATCAATCATCTTATCTGTATCGTTATAATAAGAAATATTGTATTGATTAATAAATGTTTCAAATAGGCTGTTTACTTGTTAGAAGAGTGGTATCTCAAATCAAAGGGTTGTCTACGATCAGATCTAGATAATTTAAATAAACTAGTCTTAGCACAATCACAACATCTACTAATGTTTTTCCAGCAGCAGACCCCTCCACCGCAGCAGCAGGCGCCAGCACCGCCTCCTCCACCACCGCCCCCAGGAGCTCCTCCACCTCCCGGCCTGACGCCAGCCACACCTGCGTGTCCCCCGCCACCTCCACCACCTCCTCAGCCCCCGGCTGCAGACCCCACAGGCTTGGCGGCTCAACTTCAACAGGCCAGGCTCAAGAGACAGGCTAAGGTATGTTTTTTTATGAATGAATTGGATGTTGGAATGATTTTCATAAAACTTTATGAGCCTGTTCAGGTGATTTCAGGAATACTTTACACTGACAATTCAAAAAAAACTGATTTCCAAACATGTCTAAAAGATTGGATTGAACTTAATTAAAGTTGAAATACTTATTACGATTTTATTTATTAAAGCGTTTTTTTATATTTCAGCAACAACAGCAGCAGTCCTCTGGCAGTGCGACTCCCGGCAGCGAGGCGTCTCCTCCTGGGGGTGTTGGGGGTGGAGACCCCCCAGCGAATCCCCGTGGTAACTTGCACTGCATGATGCACGAGATGCAGAGGACCTTGGCGCGACGCAGAGCACACCTCGCACATTTGGATAAAAGCGAGGTACAACACACATAAACATAAAATGCCAATATGTTATTGGTCGATTTAGACTTTTGTTTATATTTTCAAACAGTCTTTTTATTAAATATTTTTTTTTGAATTGTTTCACTATACTACTACTTACTATAATAATTGTACGAGAACTTTCTGGTTACTTTTTTTAATTATAACAAGTTGCCATAACATCACAAAAAAACAATGCCAAAAACGATTTAAAAAATTTACATGAAAAAAAAATTATTCAATTTCCACTAATTTTGTATATATATTTAATCTACGTATACAGTTTCTTTAGTGAATTTGACCGTAAACCTAATTTCTAAGGCTAAATAGTAAATACAATCTAGCAGGAGTCATCTACGGAGAGCTCGGCGAGCTCCACTCCCATGAAGTCGTGGGAGAGATCCGCCACCCTCCCCCATCGGATGCCGGCTGCTTGCAACGGAAACTCCAGTGAGTCTATCTATATACTCTGAAAATAGAAACCATTTATTGTAAAGAATGATCAAGCACATCAGTTTATTTTTATGATGAAAACTGAGTGATACCTACACAGGATTGAAACCCGTGACTTCTCGGAATGATAATCAACGCATGTCAACAATGGGTCAACATGGTTTCTAGTATTTAATTGGGTTTTGAAAAAATCGTATTAAAGTAACGAAGTGCCGAAAACAAGCCGATAATACCCGAACAAACCCGAGTGCGTGTGACGTCATAATGTCAATTTCTCAAAGTAGAAATCGGCTCTTACAATGTTCTGAATTTTATTAATTAAATCTTTTGATTATTTTCTTAACGTATTCGGAAACATATAACATTCTGACGTCACAATCATGGCGATCAATCGTTACGCGTTTATAGTCACGTGATTATTTTTATTAATTTTAAATTGCTTAATTTATGTTTTTCACATTGAAAACATAAAAATGCAATAATTCCTTAAGAGTCAATGAATGACTTCCACTTAGCCACACGCGCACGCAAATGTATATACATTTGTGATATCACCAAGCAATACATTTTGTGTTTGATTTCGGTTATTTAAACAATTTCATAACAAATTATTTATTAATCTGAAGAAATATAAATGTATCATTTGGTTTTTATTCTACGCAGAGCCTAGTCTCTCTGTTTTTTTGTTTACTACTGCCGTTTTGTGAGTAATTACATTATATTTGTAGTGGCAACACTACATTTATTTACATTTATAAACTTTCATATTGTTAAATAGTTTTATACATTGTATTTTTGACGACCTCGCTGGCGCAGTGGTGCGACTATTCGCTTTGCTAGCGGAGGTTCCGGGTTCGATCCCCGGTAGGACGAAGTTTGGAAATTGTATTTCCTAATTTGTCTGAGTCTGGCCTTGTGGGAGGCTTCGGCCGTGGCTAGTTACCACCCTGCCAGCAAAAACGTACCACCAAACAAAGAGATTTGTGTTCCGGTACGATGCTGTGTAGAAACCGTAAGGGGTATATCGCCTCTTACCAGATTAGCGCGCTTCCATCTTAGACTGTATCATCACTTACCATCAGGTGAGATCACAGTCAAGGGCTAATCTGTCAGCAATAAAAAAAACTCAGAAATATTGTATTATATAAATAGACTAGGATATACATTATGTGATACATATATAACAACTATTGTAAAATTAATTGTCAACGAACGGACAGATCCGTACATCTCATTTATATATATATAGAAATGCGAAAACGCCGTTACCATCTCAAGTGGTCGTAAGGGATTGCGTACCCTCAGACCTTGTCCCAGTTAAAGCGTTGCTACTTATATATTATCAACGTAATAATTATAATAGTGTCTTCTCTATCCGCACAACCAGAATACCGTGATATCCTTCCAATCCATTTCAGTACAACCCTTCTGACTCAAAAATAAAAGTGAAAGTGCTTTATTGGTGTAGTCTCATTCATTCTACCTGACCATCGCACATCACGTCACTGGTGGACCCTACATCACCTAACCGGCGATCACCACGTCGCTTTACTAGTGACTCCCATCACTTTACGGGCGATCCCTTTCGCTTTACTAGTGACCTACTACGCTTTATGTTCTATTATATTAGAATTCTATATTGATATTGCATTCAAGCAAAAACCTGAGAATTTCTATTGCGTAATTCTCAGCTCGTAGAGCACGTCAAGCCTTCGCGGTTAATCTGTATCTGGTCGTATCAGATTGCTGTTCCATCTGACTATGTGAGTGAGGGAATAAAGAATGTCAATAGAGAGTGAAGCAATAAAGAATCAAATAATTAATAAATACATTATATTGTCGTTCAGCGAACAATGAAAGTGCGCCGGCGCAGTCACCGCGAGCGGCGCGGAAACGGTTCGGCTCCGCCAGCGAGGAAACCATTCTTAAGGTATACATTTATTTTAATAAAAAGTACGTGCGTACAAAGTACACATGTCAGAAGTGAAACTTCTTTCGAAAACATAAGTAACTTTTTTTAAAGTCTTATTTATATTTATACCGATCTAAAACATTAGATTTTCGAGACTTAGGGAGGGGAAAAGGAAAATATGTTACGAATTTAATGAATTTAATAGTTATTAATATATTAAAAGTGTCGAAAATTAATACAAATAATTTTAAATTTAGTATTGGAAATTGTTAATTAAAAATTTAAAAAGAGTTATTTGATATTTTATTAAAACAGTGTATTGAATGATTAAATGACGAGTGACAAAATTAAAATGGCACATGTTATTTGTCAATAATAAAACTATCTAACCTTGAAATGAATTGGCATAAAAAACGCTGCACATCTTCGTGGCGTTAACGCGTAAAAATGCTATCCTCATGCGCCCTTAAGTGAATAACGTATGCGTTGCATTGACCACTGTGCAGCAAGTGAACGGCGGTGGCGAGGGTGGTTGCGTGTCGGCGGCCGAGTGGGACAGCTTCAAGCAGGAGGTGGTCCGCGAGATACGTACGCAGGTCAACCAGATGAAGCGTGAGATACTCGACGGTGAGCAGAACACACAAACACACTCTTTAATCACATATAATACTAACTGAGGGATTTCGGACGAAAATATCTGGCGTAGTGTCCCGAACGCTGCCCAACCGAGTTTCGTTCGATATCCCTGAGTGTCCGAAGACAAAGCTCTTCGAACAGTGCGTGTTGCCAGTGATGAACCATGGCTCCGAGACGTGGTCTCTAACTATGGACCTCATTCAAACGCTCAAAGTCACTCAGCGTGCGATGGAGAGGGCTATGCTTGGAGATTCTCTACGCGATCAAATCAGAAATAAGGGATATATAGCAAAACCAAAGTAACCGACATAGCCCTAAGAATCACGAAGCTGAAAAGGCAATGGGCGGAGCTCATAGTCCGACGAACCGATGGACGTTGGGGTTCGAAGGTGCTGGAATGGCCAACACGCACCGAACGGCGCAGTGTAGGCAAGCCCCCCCACAAGGTGATACGATGCCATTAAGAGGGTCGCCGGTAGCCGCTGGAGCCAGGCGGCGCAAGATCGATCCTTGTTGATATTATTACGTGAGACCTATGTCCAGCAGTGGATGTCCATCGGTTGAAGCGACGACGACGACGGCGAATACTAACTGAAACAAGTGAAAAAGCTATTAGGCAAATACTGTGCGCATGCTTCGGATGCAACCAGGCGACTTTAACGGCTCCAATCTATCCTCTAATCACTAGAATGCGTGATTGAAGGTATCTAGGAGAAACTAAATGATAGGGTGCGTACAAAAAATCCACAAGGGTCGAATTGCATCCACTGCTTAAGTGGGCTCCACCACAGAATAATAATAATACTGAAGTTCGTCGCTTTATCTACTTTAAATTTGAACTCATTAATCTGTTATACCGACTTACATACCAATAAATGTGTTGCAATCTCTGACATCAAAATCGGTTTCAAAACAGTTACCAGCTGACAGACACAAATGGTATTCTATTATAAATGAAAAGGTAATCGTAAGAGATAATCACAGCCTATTTAAAGTATACCAAATTTACTTTCATTGATCAGAAATACTAAACCCGTCTATTAAGATTTATAAAACATAAAAAAAAACCTTTTATATTTCAGTATCTTAATGCCATCTATTTGGTTATGTATCAAAATTTAAAAACATATTCAAGAAGATTTCTCATGTTAAATAAAAAGAAAAAAAGATTACCACACCAAAATTGTATGTATAATAACATTAAATTTTGGAAACTGATGTAAGGGCTAGTTTTAAGGTGCATCCAATGTTATTATATGTATAAGTATAATGTTTGTTTCCCAACTATCAACATATAAATAAATAACTTTAGTATAGATAGTTATATGATTTTGAATTCAATTTGTACAATTTTTTTTCAGCTATGAAGGCGGAGTTCGCTCGCAGGTAAACTAGTCCTTTACAGGCTTCACCGGTGGAACAGTTTAGGACAGACAGACACATCCAAAAACACATCATTCCACTTATGCAATTACTACAAAAATATATTAATAAGTTAGAATTTTTGAAAACCAGTTTTAGCAGTTTGTTAAAAAAACAGTTTTTGTATTGGAAATATTATATACACATAAAATAGTAGGATATACATACCACGTACGGACAGTTCCGATTTTACATAGAAAGAAAATAATAAATCAATTAATCTTTAAAATAAAATAAGGATATACATTGTAACCGTCATTTAAGTATGTTATTATTATATAAATAAAAAAAATAACACCAATATTTGTATGTTGCCGTCAATAGAAATTATACAGGTTACATATTTTATCTCCATTTGTAAAAAAAAGTAATTTAATGACATAACAGATAGGAAAAGTCATCGATTGTCCAAAAGTGAAAAAAAAAATATAAATTTTAAATTGGACTTCAAAAAATAAAGCTACTTGCATTGGAATTTTAATATAATTTTTTTTAATCTGTGGTAAAGTTATAGGTTTTTCTGATTGGAAAAGTGTGGAATATAACGCGGATGCCCCAAATAAGGCTGAATATGTAAAAGTAATTTTAAATATTTCTAGTAATCTAGCAACACTAAATTTTAATCCGCGACAAAAAGTTTGGAACTAGTATCCAGAGCGTGTAATAATAAATTTAAAAAACCAGTAAACTGTTCACCAGTGTTGCCTGGATATTGTTAATAATACCGCGTATGATAGGGTTTGTCAGTCGATAAATAAAATTAAACACAACGATATCAGTGTTGCCGTATTTAAAAATGATAGATGGCAACAAGTTTTCTAATCGTAGGGGAATCGTTTGCGCACGAATAAGCATAAAGCAAGTTGTGTTTTTTTTTTAATTTTATACTTAATGAAAAATATTTATTGGAATACGTATAGACTATGTACGTAGTGTGTAAGAATATGCAATTATTAATATGTTGTTGGCGGTTTTTAAATGAAGAGACATTCCTAATTCCCTTATATTCTGTTGTTGACTTTTAATTTAATAAAAAATCGCACTGCCATTTGGATAAGTTTTAAAATTGATATATTTT
The DNA here is from genome assembly GCA_015832385.1 of Elymnias hypermnestra. Lineage (NCBI taxonomy): Eukaryota > Metazoa > Arthropoda > Insecta > Lepidoptera > Nymphalidae > Elymnias > Elymnias hypermnestra. The sequence goes on along the minus strand of JACTOM010000075.1, from coordinate 1,035,503 downwards.
TTTGACATTCCTTCATTTTCTATAAAAAAATATTATTGGACTTTAAAAAAAAAGTGAAATCTTAAAAGTTAACCACATAAAAAAAGATTTAAGTATCAAATTAGTAAAGCAATTTCTTATAATTGGATGAGAAAGTTTAATCAGCTACAAGACAATATGTCTGTCTTGTTGCTCATTCATGAAGAAGATTCATTTACGCAATTTTAGGTTGATTTTTGACACTCAAAATATTTCAATAATAATAAAAAAAACACTTTTAGTTATTGTTTATTTCTAAATATTCGAAATATCTTTTCAATAAAGCAGTATTAAAAGTTCTTGATATCAAAATATTGTATCTATAAAAATAGATGAAACAATAAAATCATTTTTATTAGTCTTGCACACTTAAACAGCCAGTTGCCGCGTGCAGATCTTGACCCGAGCGTCAGCTGATTATCTTTAATTGTTTTTGTTTTTATTTTGTAAAGTTATGTATTTTTTTTTAAACTATCGTTTCATTTAGCTGTACTAACATGACGGAGCATAAATAATGATAATAAAAGGTTTTAAAAATGTGATTGTTTAATTAGAATCGATTTTTTTCCGTCCCACCATAAAAGGTGTCATTAGGACTAACATCTGTCTGCAATTATTAAAAATATCAATAAATAACTTGAATATTGAAAATCACTTTGAATATTTGCCCTTTCATGTCATTTAAAATAACTATTCAATTAAAAATAAGGATAAATTTTTTTGCAAACAAAAAACATACAATAATTAATTTTTTAAAACACATTACAAAACTTGTGAAGATCATATTTAATTTCTGTTATTTTTATTAAAATATGCAAATTGTTAAAGATTCGTCTCATTTTGTCCATATACAGTATGTTTAAAAACCGTCAACAGTGCTGACATAAGAAAAATGTGTAATAATCAACTAGTATCGAGTTATACCTAGTATTATTATATTTATTGACTATACAATACGTTTATGGTAACACAGACTATATAAAAAATATTTACTGTCTATAGTTTTTTTTTCTCCTAGTGCTATGAATATATATATTTAATGTATTCATTTGTATAATCTGTGTTGACATTTTACAGTGGACAATGTAGGTAAGGTTTAATTTAGATGCGAGTGTATTTAATATGAGGTGGAAGTGTTTATTTGTCGGATGAAATTCCTGTACTCGTTTTCATGTAATGGATTTTATATCCAAGCCGTGTTCGGGGCTTCCATAACGAATAATAACTTGTCTGAAATAGGTTTCGTTTATGAGAAATATCGTTATAATAAACTGCATATATGTATTTCATACTTTGCAAAAGGGTGGGCTTAAATTATCACTTTTTTTTAAATTAAAAATTGTCATGTGTTAAAATATTTCCTTACTAATTGAAAGTTTGGCTTCCATAATATATAATTCATAATTTATTTTAATTATTGGTGGATATATTAGTGGTTCCTTTGCTTTATTAAATAATTGTACTTTTCTTTTCCATGAAATAAAATATTTTACATTACAATTAGTCAAATGTATCTATATATTTATTTCATGTTATAGAAGTGGGTGGGCTTAAATCATCACTAGATGAAAAGTGGTTTTATAAATACTTTGATAATTTCTTGGTTGCCTCTATTATTCGGATTATTGAGAATTTGGCTTCCATAATATATAAATCATTAATTTTTAAAATTAATGGTAGATATATTAGTGTTTCAATGCATTACTTTGATTTATTATATAATATTTTCACTCGTCTTGTAATCATATGAAATATTCTTTATAATGTAGAACTACATATTATGTAAATTAAAAGTAGGCCAAATTAGACATAAGTGCTTCCTTTAGCGCATTTTAAAAAGGATTTCATCCGACAAAAAGTAAATCACCTCGGATACAGATTGTGTCACAATATTAAAAAAAAATTGAAATCCAAAGTACACGTCGAGAACAGTACAGTACAGTGCCGAGTGTTAATACTAAGTATGCCATATTTTGAACTTTATTTGGCTGCTTCGTGTTGCACCACCAATTCATTTAACCACCAATTTTAATGTGAAATTGCGCTTCCTTTTGTGTTGTTAACACATCGACGTTGGAAAGCAGTCAGTAAAATAGAAATAAATTAACTACGATTTTCAAAAGGGAATAAGATACAGATAGAGATAAGAGAAAGAGAGGAAGGAGATGTCTTTGATGCCGAGATTTTTCTTTTATTCTTTTTGATGTGAAAATTTCTTTAGCCTTGTGATTTCATACTCGATGAAACGAAAAAGCGACAGTAAAATGAAAGAGACACATAAAGTTCAAATATTTAACGTGAGATGATAAGTGACATAGTATAAAGTGGTAGCGCGCTAAAATGTTTTTGAAGTGAAACTTCTTTATGCGCATGAGGGTAAAATTTGTACGGATTAGTCGCGTAATAAGCGTCACGAAAATGTGCAGCGTTTTTATTCTAATTCGTCTGAAGGTTAGGTAGTTTTAATATTTACAAATAGCATTTTAATTTGCCACTCGTCATTTAATAATTACATGTATAATACTATTTTTCATGAACTATAAAATAAATTCTCATTTCTAAATATTAATTTCAAAAACAATGTCTATTTATTAAGAACACATTGCATTTTGTTTTAAAATTCATCATCTGAGAATTCAATAAAGTATTTGTATTAATTTTCGACACTTTCAATATTTTAATGACAATTTAATTCCTAACATATCTTCCTTTTTCCCCTCCCTCTAAAAATTAGTTTGCAAAGAAGTTTCACTTCTGACATGTGTACTGTGTACGCACGCACTTTTAACTTTTTTTTCAATTATATAAATGCAAAAAGTAGTTTTTTGATATACGAAACATATAAGCTATTCGTTTCTTGTCATTAGACGTGTAGATTCTTGTTTAGAGAGTCTCAGATTCGAATCCTTAGCTGTTACCATTAAGTTTCTTTTTATAAAATAAACATGTGTGAAAATTTATGTTATTAGTGGATTAATTTTTTTGTATATTCCTGGAACAATTCTGTGTAATATTCCACCCCGTATTGTAGTGAAGTGGTGGGTCTAAGCGCCGAAACCCTCTTTCATATAAGTAAGGACTATGTCCAAGACTCGGCATTTAATAGACAGTAACTTACTTTAACAAAAACAATGCTTTCCAACGTTGATACAGTGATTTTCTTGATGGAGTTTGAATTATATGAACGCAATCAAAAATTGTGCAGACTTTTTAATAGCGCTGACGTCACACTTTAGTTTATAAGGCATCAGAACGGACTGAAGTATCATTCCATAAGAGATTACGGCCTGAGACTATACACATTCGTAGGTTTGATTTTGGAACGTCCTGTATAATGTACATTTATAATTTTGCTTTAGAAACTGTGTTTTTGTACAAAAAAAATATCGTTTTGTCAATATTATGTCTGCCGGTTTATATTATATGATAATTAATAATGAAAAAATAGTAAAAAAAAAACAAAATATTTCAAAGATAATTTGAATATATATATTATTTTTTTGCGAGTTTCACTTCAAATTCACTGCAATAATAAAAGTGAAGATTTGACATGATAATTTAAAAAAAATGCAGTTATAAAGGTGTCATGTCGATATTTTGTTTTCTGTAGGATATAGTATAAAAAAACAATATGACGTCATTTCCTATATATTGACATTGGATTTGAATTTTTCCACAGTCCTTTTTTGGGATACAAAAATCGCGATTTGTTTTATAGTTTAATCAGAAGCCTGGTGCTTGTATTTGAAATTCCAACTTTTTTTTTACATTTGACTGAGTATGCATTTAACGTGCGAGCGTCTGCAGTTGGTTGATTTAAAAAAAAAAATGGTTTTGTCTATGGACAATGATATATACATAGATAACTCTTAGTGATATTTATCTGTAATACGTAAGATAAGCTATAAGTATTAAATGTACTAAAACTAACTAACAAATGTTTATACAATTTTTGTATTGGTCTCAGTTATGTCAAAGATTGTGTATTTATTCATGGAGATTATATACAGGGTTATTTGTAAAATACTGGGGTATCGAAATTCTTAAACCTTTAATAATTTTTAAAGTTATACTTCTTTTGGCGAGTTAGGGAAAAATGATCAGAGTAAAGCATCACAAAAAATCGACCCCTTGAAGTTAGCTATAATCAACATTTTAGTTTTTTGAAAAGCTTTTTAACTTGTTACTCCAGGTAATAATATGTTAATTATCAAATGGTTTTTTTTATATATTCTCTGTTCAATGGTAACGAATCCACCATCGGTTTTAAAAGTACATTTTACTGAGAAGAAAACATTACATTCAGTAGTTTAATCAGTTAAAATATATCATATAAATATCTCTTGAATCAACATTAATCTGTCTATTGGTTACTAATCTACCACCAGTTTTAGTAGTTTATTCTACTGACAAGAAATCGATTAGATACTGAGTAGTTAAATTATTTAAAGACAAATATAGAGGTTTAGAATTTTCTATGTACATCTGTAGGTGAGAAATCTACCATCGATTTGCAAAATCACGAGTAATACATAGCTTTTTACTTAGATAATGTTTTTATCCGCTGATAAAAAGTCTAATACAGTTGCTATCCTACACCTAATCTGAATGATTTTAATTATCAAAGCTTGAAGTACTAGAAAACTAGTTATTTTATATGATTAAAATGTCCATTTTTTATTTTAATGCAATAAAAATGGGACATGTTTAACATATTTTTTTTAATATATGTATTTATATTATATAAGAAGGCATTTATACAAAAGGCGGTCTGACAGCGATCTGTACCAGACAAAATTTGGTACAGGAATAGTTGTAGTGTAACTAGAAAACAAATTTTAATGCCATATAAAACTAGGCTTTTATAAATAAAAATTTATTAAAAATTTATTACTAAGTTAAAACTTAGTAATAAATTATGTCGGTATTTTGCGAATAACCCTGTATATAATAAAAAAAATTTACGCCATTTTGGATGAACGTTTAAATTCGCCTAATATTGAGCTTAGTATAATTTGTCGTACGCATAATTAAATGAAAGCTTATTCATTAAGCGTTCTGTGAGAGTTTAACGGTGGTTTTTTTTTTTTAAATATAGAAATGCGTAATTGCTTGATGTTATAAAAACAATTAGTTAATACACCTCGCGAATTTAGCTTTGTCATGATTTCTATTAAATATTTTCGTGATCAACGTATTTAGTTGTAGCTTTTTGCACAATGTCTTTTTGGTGTTTTGTCAGAAAAAAAGGTAATTTCTCGCAATATTAAGTTGCCACGTTAAAAATAATCCATACAGTAATAAATATAATTTATATTGACTTGTAATATCGTAGATTTACATATTAATCTTTTATTTTGTTACCGCGTCGATCGAAAACTGATGAGCATACTTATTTACTAAATATCAATGCTACTAGCGTAATATATTTCAATAGTAACGCCATCTGTTGTTCAGTTCGGAGTGTCTTTAGCTGTTTGCCATACTTGCTTATTACAGTGTAATTTAAGAGACATCTGTTGTTTAATAGCGAGACATTTACATTTAAACTCTCAACACTAGGTAGCGCCATCTATTATTGAATAGTTAAAACCCCCTAAGTTCTTTGAACAAAATGCAACGCTAAATTTAGCTTTATATATTAATTAGTGATTCGTTTATAAAAACATACTTAACTTCAATATAATTCTATTTGATTTACATTATTCTTATATATTATTTAAAATTAAAAGGAACATAACTAAATAAATTTTTCTTTTTAGATTATTAGAAAAAAGTAGCTAAATGAAACACTTTTAATTTCACTTCATTAATTTCTATTTTACTTCATTAGTAAGGGGCCGTTTAAATATTACGTAAGTAGATATATTACAATTATTTACCCTCCCATCCCCCTTACTTATATATACATTTTTCAATTAAAAATAAGAAAATTGATTCAGGATAGATAGATTTTACTGATAAAGTATTCAAGATAAAGTAAGGGGCAAAAATATTATAATCTTACGAATATAACAAATTTATTTAAAACTTTTGGAAATAAGTAAATAATTACCGATGACGTAATCATTTTCTAGACTCCCCTACCTTTCAAACCCCCCCTCCCCCACATAGTGTTCATATGTGTTTTTATTGCATTTTCTTTGTGTGTGAAATTTCTATGGACCCCAACTTTATTAAAACAGTTATATTTCATTTATTTACAACGTGGCGATGCAATATTGCGAGAATTTTTTAAAAATAGTGATTATCCGTAGCTCGTAGTTTACCAGCGGGTGTAATCCAATGTAACGTATGGTTATTGTATCTTTCTTTAGTCACTCGGATAATTGTAAATATTATTTACGAATTATATTTTTTTTTGTGATCGCTTCTCATTGTTTCCTTTATTTTTTTCCCCTTTCTATTTTATGTTGCATGGTTCCTTTTTATCGCGAACATACTATATATTTAATACTGAATATAGAACATCGAACATTGTCCGGCTACTTCCAAAACCTAAGGGGTCCCTATTCATGAGTATCTTCCTTCATTGTGCAGTAATGTTCCAAGGAACATGGATATAGTCGCATTCGATTCAGCCCGACTAGTTCCAAACCCATTTGGGGCCCTGAGCAACAAAAAAATACTTTCTACCCTCAAAAATAAAACTCCCGTTGAGGTTCCTATTTAGTTCACGCTTCTTCACGTCTCGTATTTGTTTCAAAGAAAGTGATTGTATGAAACGTGGTAATAAATACATGTTATCAAGACAAAAAATTCTTGATTTTTTAGTTTTTTTTTTCATATTTTATCAACTTTTTTTGCGATAATAGTTTAAAATTGTGCATTTTTTTAACATTATCTACATTTGCATTATGTTATCTTCAAATTTGACGACGGTTTTGGATCTAGTCAGACTTTATCCTTTATCCTTTTATGCCTTGTTTTTATATCCTCATTATGTTTACATGTAGAGCTCTTGCAGACAATTTTTTTTTATATTTAAATAAAAATCAACTTCTTTCATATTATCAAATGTACGTGAATTGTATTAGAAACCATTTTTTTATATATTTTTTTTCAATTTATAAACACGTTAGTTATTTATAACCAGCAACTTACTTTATAGTTTATTTCTTTCTCATTAATAATCATAGTATTACTTTAATACATGATATGTAGACGACAGAGTAATGAATACTAAGGGTTATTTAAACCATGCATTACTCTGTTTAAGGGAAATAGTCACAGACTCATGATATTGTATGGATAATTATTAATTATATAAACGTGTGTATCGAATGAATAATAAACGGTTCGTATGTCTGTAAACGCCACAATAAATTAAGGATCTTTAGAACACTGCCAATTATTTAGTCGAAGGTAAACCAATATTCACTGCGGCTCTATTGTATACATTGTTTGTTAGCGGGTTGTCACGATTTGTACTGAATCTACAATAGTTTAGTAGCTTTTAACCGATTGGCGTTTACCGAGGAGTGCTAGCTTACTGTTGTACGTGTACATACGCTGGAGTCAATAAATGAAATGTAAGAGAAATATTTGGATTGTTTTATTGATATTTTCCCCGACTTTGTTCATATTTCAAATTAATTAAACAAAATCAATCCATGTAATATCGTCGTCATCATCTCAACCAATGGACATCTACTACTGGACAAAGGTCTCTCTTAATAAATAATAATAATAATAATACTTTAGCAATTCCATCAGGATGGAGATGGGAGTGGATAAGTGTGCGGTCCTTCATGTGGAGAGGGGACAGGTATCCCACTCGGCCGAGATCAACCTCGAGCCGACCCAGCTCAAGACTCTCTCCGAGACTGAAACATACCGGTATCTGGGCATGTCCCAATGTATGGGGGTGAAAGAGGCAGACATGAAGCAGTCAGTTTGCGAGGTATTTTATGGGCGCCTGACAAAAATTCTTAAGAGTTATTTGTCGGGAGCTAATAAAATCCGAGCGTATAACGGCTGGGTCATGCCTGTTCTCTTGTACACCTTTGGCATACTCAGATGGACTCAGACCGAGCTTGACGCCTTGGACAGACGAGTCCGCACGACTATGACTTTCCATCGCATGCATCACCCGAAGTCCTCCGTTATGAGGCTGTATATACCCCGGAAATGTGGTGGTCGAGGCCTACTTAGTGCTAAGACCATGCATAACCGGGAGATATCCAGCCTCAGAACGTATTTTGAGACGAAGAGGGAGAGCCCGATGCATCTGGAAGTCATAGAATGTGATAAAGGGCTCACTCCCCTATCCTTGGCCAACGAGAATTGGCAGAGACCGGCGGTGCTAAGCACCTCTGACAGGGAGGCCGTATGGAAGGGGAAGGAAATGCATGGACGGTTTTTCAAGGCTCTACACGAGCCTCACGTAAACCGAAAAGCCTCCGTGCAATGGCTGCGCTTCGGGGACCTCTTTGGGGAAACCGAAGGATTTGTCTGTGCGATACAGGATCAGGTGGTCAAGACGAGGAACTATCGAAAGTACATTCTGAAGGATGGCACTCACGACATATGTCGAGCTTGTCGCCATCCCGGCGAGTCACTCAGACATGTGCTTTCGGGATGTTCCGCGCTTGCCAACACTGAGTATCTCCACAGACATAATCAAGCGGCCAAAATCCTTCATCAAGAGCTCGCCCTGATGTACGGTCTTCTTGATGAGAGACTGCCGTATTATAGGTACCAGCCGGTGCCAGTACTCGAACGCGACGGTGTCCGACTCTATTGGGACCGGTCCATTATCACGGACAGGACCATACTGGCCAACAAGCCTGATATCGTGATAATGGACCGGGCACAGTCTCGGGTGTTTTTAGTGGATATCACGATCCCGTATGACGAGAATCTCGTGCGAGCTGAGACAGAGAAAAAACGTAAATATCTGGATCTGGCGCACGAGATTACCGCCATGTGGGGAGTGGGATCCACTGAAACCATCCCAATCGTAATATCTGCGAATGGTCTGATCCCAGTCAGTCTCGCTCACCATCTGAGACGACTGGGGTTCCGTGGCAGTTCGCTCGCAGCAAGGATGCAAAAGGCGGTGTTGCTGGACTCGGCTAGGATAGTCCGGCGGTTTCTCAGCCTGTAGCCCTGACCCCCGGCCGTTTGGTCTCCCTGCCGGGGTGTATCCTCCGCCCGTTATATTTATTTATGTAATTGTTTATGTAGGTATATGTATTATCCCATACTTTTGTATATAAGTAATTGTTATAAATTTATTTATATATAATAATAAATATATATATTCTATAAAAGGGCGTGAGTGTCAGAGTGTATAATAATAATAATTTATTTTCAGAAAACTTAAAACGTTCCACTTTTTGTTAGTTACATTTGAAATAAAATAAGACAATGTTAGTTAATTGTTAGTAGGTGACTCTTAAATCTATGTTAGGTAATATAATTAATGAATTTACAAACTAAGACTGACTGCCAGTGTGCCTTAATGACACTGTCTTGTCTGACAGCCATTATCCTCAGAATGGTGTTAGGTCTACTCTCCACTCTGTATTTGATTGAGGCAATCCTTTTCCTCAAGATTGCGTAGAAATCCAATAAATTCCAATGGTATCCAGCGGGTGCCAGCGACCCGTCTGATATCAACTGTCCACCTGATGGAGGGTCTTGTAATATAATTAAGTTGAATTTTGCTGTAAAGATGTATAATAGTTAATGTCTATAAATTATTATTATTATTCTATTACTTCACTCACGCCCATTTACGCAAATATATACATATTACGCAAATATATAACTGCCTCATTGGTCTAGTGGTTAGCATGTTCGATTACAGACATGANGCGCCTGATCTCTCTCCGGTCGTGTTGGACTATGAGAGTGAAGGAATAGAGAGTGCACTTGTGTAATATGCCTGCCAATCCGCAGTGGAGCAGCGTGGTGTGTCTATGCTCTAAAAAAACCCTCTCTCATATGAGTGAGGAGGCCTGTGCCCAGCAGTGACACGTTAATGGGCTGCTACTTACTTTTACTATATACATATTTATCATATAGATAAATGAATTATAAATACTTGGGTAGGTACGTGTAAATAGTACCTAACCGTTAACTCGCGTGATTAATTTTATTATATTTTAACAATGTGCCGGTATCAGCGGAATTATCACCCAAAGAATTTCCTACAACGAGCACAACGCCAGTAAATCAATTAGTCACTTATGACTTACCTTATTTGAAGCTCGTATGATCGCTGATCTCCCAGGTCGTTGGCAAATGGACACTGATGCGGATTTTTTTTGAAAAAACTGAGTTGCGGCGGTTCATAGATGACTGTTAATTGTTGCGCGAACGCAGGTGAGCTTTTGACCCGGCATAATCAATAATGAGTCTTATAATATAAGCCATAAGGTCTTTTATTGACTTACGTAGCGTTTTTTATTTGTGATACGCTATAGAATACCCTCGAGTTATAACTCGCTCGAACAATACTTATATACAGAAATATGTATTAATACATAAACAATTACATAAATATTATAACGGGCGGAGGATACAACCCGGTAGGAAGACCAAACGGCCTGGGGTCAGTCCAGCAAAACCGCCTTCGGCATTTTTGCTGCGAGGGAACCGTCACGGAATCCGAGCCGTCTCAGATGGTGCGCGAGATTGACTGGGATCAAACTGTTGGCAGTTATAACGATTGGAATGGTTTCAGTGGACTCCACCCCCCACATGGCGGTAATCTCGTGCGCTAGATCAAAGTACTTGCGCTTTTTCTCCGTCGTAGCTCGCACGAGATTCTCGTCATACGGCATGGTAATATTCGTATCCACCAAAAACACATTGTCACGATATCAGGCTTGTTGGCCAGTATGGTCCTGTCCGTGACAATGGACCGGTCCCAATAGAGTCGGACACCGTCGCGTTCGAGTACTGGCACCGGCGTGTACTTGTAATACGTCAACCCCTCATCCACGAGGCTGTATTTCAAGGCAAGTTCCTGGTGGAGAATTTGGGCTGCTTCGTTGTGTCTATGCTGATACTCAGTATTAACAAGTGCCGGACATCCCGAAAGCACATGTTTGAGTGACTTATTATTATTTTCTGGCCACATAAATACTCACGGAAACACAAAAGACTTATTTTCATCTTTAAATTAAATCAAATCCAAATATTCTTGTTTCAAGTAGGCTCGAAAAGCTCTTTTGAATCGACAATAATCTGTTCGTTGGTAACAAATCTACCACCGGTTCGGAAAGTTGAACCCGCTGAGAAGAAACCGCCAAGAAACTCAACGGTTACTCCTTTAAACATAGTTATTGCACGTTACAATGTGTTTAGCTTTCGTGTGCAACTGGAAACATTTTTGTCGTCAACATTATAATATGCCTTTTGTAATAGGACATTTTTTACATATTTCTTGAAACTAGGTGCAGGCAAACTCAGAAGTGATTCTATGAATGATTGATTTCTGAACCTTCTTCATTTTAAAAAAATGGCATTACAAGTTTGTTTTTATTTCTTGTATTAAAATTGTGTTTCCTTCCTTTATATATATATACACATATATAGACAGAGTTAAATCAAATGTCAAAACACTTTGATTACGAATAACATAACTCTTTATACCTCATAAAAAATTTAATCAGCATGGAAAATGACAATTTATAAAAAAATAACGATTTTATTTTTTAAGTATACGTTATCCTTTAAAAGGACAGATATAGACCATCGACAACTATTTTGCAGGTGAATGTACAACTGATCAATTAATCTAACCATGAATTGTTTTATTTCTCTGAGATATAAAACAGTGTTTAAGATGAAAGCTCCCAGTATGATTTTTTATGACACTTGATAAACTCTTCTCATAAATCATTATCTTGAACTCAGACTACATGAAAACCCATTGAATTTATTCCGAACTGACAAAGCTAAAGTACTCCTTAGCTTAATGTGTTTTCGATAAATTAGCGCTCAACTGTTAACTAATGATACAGTCTAAGAAGGAAGCGCATTAACCTGGTAAGGGGCAATTTAAATAAAAATATAAAGCAATTTTGTAAACTTGCCTTATCAGCCACAGCGACGCCATCAAAGATGTAAGAAATAAAAATACAAAGAATAAAAAAAGGCATTTTTATTAAAAAGAAGAAAATAATATTACGGAAAACACAATGCCAACATTTATAAATATCTTGTCATATAACCACATAGCGAATATGCGTCAACAAACTTTAAGCAAGACCCAAATGTCATGTACGCAATTACTTTTTGGGTCTTGTTCAAACAACAAAAAAAAATATATAACACTGCTACAAATATTTCTAAATCATTTTGTATACCAGATTTAATTGATTGAAAAAAACTTGTTTATATCAAAATATTTGTAGCAAATCCATGTGTAGAGTTAAAATATCAAACACTCATATAACAAAATCACAATAAATACAAGAAATCGAACAAAACATGGTGGTTGACAGTGTTGCCATACTCGAATACATCAGCGGTATTTTATTATATTTAGAAGCAATAGCGAACTTTTTTATAAAACTGTCCTTTGCCACTTTTTGAATACAGAAGCAAAACATTAGTGTCCATTCTGATGTACCATTCTTTAACTAAATATTTACAAAAGTAGTATAATTTAAATAAATTTAGTTTATTTACGAAATCTAAATTTTTAAAATGATACCTTTTTGTAAATTAACCTATGGTCTTCAACTTTTACCGTTTCCATTAAAAGGATAAATTAAAAAATATACTAAAAAAATATTTAGTTTTTTTACGTTATCTGTATTTTTAAAATTATATTTCACCGTAAATTAAAAGATGTGGTTTTAAAGTTTTGTTTTTGTCCATCAAAAGGCTGTACGGTCTAAAGCATTTGCTTCTGTCATTAAAGGGACGAATAAAAGTAAAAATTAAAGAAAACAAACTGCATAGTCTTAAACATTTGCCTTTTCGATTAAATTAAAAAAATAAATATACTATGATGGACGTAGTTTGAAATTAGAACGAAGATAAGAGAACGATTTTTAGTTTAGAGAAGCCCATCAGAATTGACACCTATTATCTTATTGCATGATACGACAACTTGTGCGTAAGCACTTATATCTAGAAACTTATTTATTTCATTTTAAAATGTTTAAATACCTTTAGTTAAAGTGTATAAAAATTGAAATAACGCAATTTGGACCGCCATTGAAAACAAATAAAATATTGCATTTTTTAATATACTCGATATAACGTAAACTCTAAAAATAAATATGTTTTAAACATTTAATATAAAAAAAAAAAACAAATTAATGGTAACGATAATTTCACGTATTGTCATAACTCGAAATGAGGTAGAGATTTAAAATAAATCCTCCTTTTATTATTGACTTTGGCGTAACTCTTTTATTTTTTAAATAGTAGTAATGTGCATTAAAGATGGCAAGGATGGCCATTGGTTACAGATTCAAAATTAAATCGTTTTATTTTAAAATCGATTTCAAATAACCAAGATATATATTACTGTCATTACAACAGATAGGCAATAACAGTAACCGATATTTTATAAGATATCAGTTACTGTTACTGACTTTCAGATGTCCTTATTATTTCAAAGTGTACTTTTACTCAATGGTATAAGGTTCTGATTAATTTAACAAAAATAGTATCAAATTGTTAAGCTTACCATCTTTAACATGAATGATGCGTTTGGAAATGGTTTCCGAGGTGGGTTCTAGCGATTTCTAATCTAATCTACATTTACGCCAATGGTGAGTGCAAGCGGTAATTTTTTAAAGAAATTTCGATATAAATGTTGTTTATACGAACAATTTAAAACTTTCGTGTTTTAATGAAACGACTTTTCAAAGGACCCCCCCCCCAAATTTGAAAAGAGTCGTGGTAATTCTGACATATCGGGACTTTTTTAAATTGATTCATTGTACATGTCTCTAATTAAATAATTGTTTTTTTTTTTTATAAATTAACAAGTTAGATGTATAATAGTATGCCCGTATTAAGGTTTTTATTAGGTTTTTGCAAAGACTGATCTTTTATATAAAAGATTATAAAAATGCAATTTTGTATAGATTTTGAATAAGCTCTGAGGCTCCCAAAGCGTGAACAATTATATAAATGTTTCAAAAGAATATTTCAACATTTATGCCACAATTACAAACATATAATGTCTCTTGAGCTTTTTTGCGGGACTTTTGTTTTTTTTATCGTACAATTTATATGGTAAATAAGAGCTTTTTATGATATTTCTTTAAAACAATCCTCACAGCAAAGGTGTCTCAAAATTTTAGGTGAATTTTGCAAAAAAAATGTCATCAATTTCAAAGCAGTTGGTAAACCAAATACATATAAAATCATAAAAACACTAAAAATTACTGATTGAATAGTAAATTGATTGCTGTAAATTTCATTTAAAAAAGATGCAAATACTGTAATCAATTGTTCGCACAAACAAAACCAGGTGTTGTATTTTACTTTCTCTTATATCTAATATACAATTTCATATAACGTTTACATTTTATAAATATATTTGTAAAAAAGCCTTTTTTATGTATAAGTAGCGTACACGTTGTTGTACTTGATTCCTAATTAAATAATTTAAGTATATATAGTTAATATTTTGTAATTGTTTGTGCATAAGCCGATAATCACAACATTCTTATGTTTTTGTCCGTGTAAGGAGATGTGATGTAAGCCCTGGAAAGGAAAAATAATAGGAATTAATATATCGAAAATAAGTGTTTACAAAAATAATTCCTGAAATAAACAACTCATAAAAATTACATATAAAATATTATTATAAAAACTTTAAACACAAGTGTACCAATAGGAGCTACAGGTATGAGGTTTTACAGACAGACATATTATTCACTATTTTACCTAATAAAACTAGCGATTCTAAACAGAGATTAAAATTTGGAAAATTTTTTTTGACTAAAAAATTATGATTTTTTTTAATGAAAGAAAAGTTGTCTTTTGACTTTTTTGCAAATCGTTAATTTAGATGCAATTTAGATTTTTTTTTAATTAAAATATTGTGATATTTGCCATTTATGTTATACAGAAAAAAAAACAAAAATTTATTTGATATTTTAATAAAAATAATTGGATTTGCCTGAAATTCTCTAATAGGCAAGGGTTTAATTAAGTATACATTAAATTCTTAATTTAATAGATGTATTGTGTAAAAACATTTAGTGAGCAAAGTATAAGATATATTGAATCTGTGCCATTTTGAATAGTGTTGTGTATAGCTATGGGTGTTCGTCAATGTTGTATTATGTCATCAACCAGTTTAATTCGTCAATTAATTTCATTTATTTATTTACACACAACGTTGTATTTAATAAAAAGCACCGATAAATTATTTTCGTAGATGAAGAGCACATTTTTTTTTATTTGAATAATGATAGGTAAACTAGATTATTTGACGAATTCTCGTTAGCGACCCATAGCTAGTAGTATTATATTTTAAAATGTTAAAAAGCTATATAGAATGTTGTTTTTAAAAAATCATGCAGAAAAAATCGGCTAAATCACTATCAATAATCATCCATGCATATATGTATATACTAAATTGTTATAATGTAAAAGAAATCTAATAAAAAACATACACAAAAAGCCGTTTAAACAGATTTTATCACTGGTTTATGCAGTAAATGTAATTCAAACAAAAGCTAAAAAAAAGAAAAAGAAATATAATCTATTAACTCATCCAATTAAGTGACTAAAAATGCTAATTAAACCACAGGCTTTTATCTATTTTAATAGAAATATGCAGATTAACATTTAAGATTATATTTGTAACAGCAGATGTTGCAACAACTTAACAACCTATCTTACTCTGCTTAAGTATATTATTTGCTAAAATAATGGACAAAATTTCACTAAAACTTGAAAAAAGGCCAATTAATTGAGTAGAAAATGTCAAAACTGCTACAAAAAATCATATTTAAATAGACCTAGATAGCTCGCCTATTTTTTTAATTAACACTTCTGTAAACGGAGACCAAAATATCGGAAAATCTAAATAAGAAATCGTCGATTTTTTTTTTAATAAAAAACGTGATTTTAGCAATTTTATCAACTCAAAAATCAAAATATCAAACAATAAAAAGACTGTAACTATCGTAAGGTTAGAAGTTTTGATTCAAAAAAATTTATAGATTACTCTGACTTAATTAAAAATGTTTTCACTAAATTAATTCCTGTTTCTATCTAACAAAAAAGTGTACAAAAACATGCAACAACGAACAAAGCCAAACAATTAATTGTAAATGCGACTACAGACTTCATTATTTTCAAAGGACCTGAATAGCTTGCGATTTTTTTTTTTAATTTTTTATATTTTTTTTTCTTGCAGTCTTCTTGCTTAACTCGATTATTCGCTTAGCACTGGGAGCATGGATCTAGAAGAATAATCATTATATGTTAATACTATAAATAATATAAATACAATATATCATAGAATACATGTAAACAGCATATGCAATGACAGCTACATTACTCTTTTACAATACATATGACATGGTTCAAATGCTTATACAGGAGGGCATGACACTTTACATATGAAATGACACACATATACGGGCAAGCAAAAGCATTTCACTTACATTCATTTTATCTTATCCGTAAAATAAATAGATAAATATATAGACACTTTATTAGATTTTTATCCCCCTATAAACCAGTGTTTCTCAATCTTTTTTAGGCCATGTCGCACATTAACATTTCTAAAGTTATTATACCCCATACATAAATTTTAAGCTTTAAGAAATCTAAATGATAAGTTTTAGGAAGAAATCGCTATAAAATTGTTATTAAAACTTAGTGAGTACAAATTCAAACCATTTAATGAAAAATTAATTATTGTTCTATATTAATTTAGTGCGATTCTTGGCCCCGGTTATGAATTGCTCCCCCTTAATTATCAAATTGCCCCCCTGAGGGGCGTGGGCCTCACGTTGGGATACACTGCTTAATTTCCCTAGCTGGCAGTCCTACCTAGGTTATTTACTGACACATGTCACTGAAATATAATAGAATGCTAAAAGTGCCCTTTTTTGCACAGATATTAAATACATTTTAAAGAGACTAGCCCTATCTGGTTCGATTTTTTTAAAACTATTTAAAATAAGCAACTCGCAAACCCTGCTAATTAAGTATTAATTTAATTTATAAAAATATTGCTGGCTTTGGAGCTCGGTTTTGCTGATGTACTTTACTTTATTTAAAGTATCCTATGTTACTTTTTTACACAATTAATATATCATAAAGAAACTATTCATGGCTTCTACAAAATGTCTAATTCTATCCTCTAATAGTGCAAGGTTATGGGACGAAATATATCTATCATAAGGAGCAAAGTCTTCTGGACGCTACAATAGGAATACTGGGTCTCTATGGTTCCTGAAGGACTACTATTATAGAACTGTTTAGATTTTGTCTAGTCCTAGAATAGGTATTAATTTTCCCTAGGAATAAATAATATTACCTTAATTTTTTTTACTTCGCAACTTCTAAACTACATTCTTATTTTAACGTATATATATATAACTGTTTGCTAGTCGGTGTTTTGTTAATATAATGGGCTATCGATCTACAGTAGTGGCAATGAATTTAGTACAATAATTTCTAGAAACTATGTGATGAACGAATATTTTAATACCTTAATATAACAAATTTGCCTCATTTTTCAACAGCAATATGTACGCACCTTCTACTAGTAGTGCACAGGTATGGACTCGCACACGACATGTTTTTAATATATTAAAACACTTTTTGAAGCGAAAACTTTTTTAGACGCTTTATATAATAAGACTGAACTGTCACGTACGGTCATATAAGTTAAGGTTGCTCTAGTCTACTAAGTTATAGTGAACGTTTCAATGCAATATTTAAATTCTTTGTTAAAGTTTAAATCTTATTACTTTGTGATAGATTAAAATAGTATTTCATATCACTAACCTTGCTTTGATGAAGTTTGCACTTCTATCGTGTGTTTTAAAAAGTACACACCAAGTTTTCTTTAAAAAAATAATTAAACAACACAACAGTTAGTTGCTCAAGCTAGTTTGCGCTAGCAGCGACATCTACGCATAGTGACATAAGCGTGACAAATTAATATGGACTACATAATACCTTCCATTTCCAAAACTATGGGAATGGGACCTTGGCAGCATTAAAAATCAAAATACATATAAGCCGCGTAGCGAAAATGATTTGTAAGAGTTTACGAGATCATTGATAAACTTTATTCCACAGACAAACATATCTTTTTAGAATAATCAGGTTAGGTAACCATTACAGAAAAATATGGGAATATCTAAAATTGTTATAATGATTTCTATTTATAACTGTTATTTATATAATTAACTGTTATTAGAACGGCTATTTCTATGATGATTCGTTTATAAAATGGTTATTATTTAAAAGTTGCCCAACCTGACTTTACAATTAATGAAAATCTCGTAAACTATTTTTAGCCGTTTAGTCAATTTTTTCGTAGAAAACAACTGTAGCATTCTACTCTCTTCGCCGAAAATTTAAAATGGCAAGCAAGACAACTACGTTTGATATATTTCCTTGTATACTAAAATGTGAAATGATTCTCCGAAATTTCAGTGATGAGTAAATTATGTGTGAATTTTGCGTCAGTATAAAACGAGATTTTAGACTTACTTTTTCTAAAATTTTCATTAATCATTAATAACAAGTTACCTTTATTTATTTTTATTACTGCTTTGACTTTTTTTGATAGCATACTTTTAATTAATTATTTCATGTTAAATAAAAAAGTTTTAAAAATAGATTTTTAGCTTAAACAAAGACTATTCTTGTGTTTTTACCAGAATTTATAAGAAAATAGAAAAATTATATATACAAAAATACTCATACAAGTAATTTAACACAATACTAAATATAAAATTGACATATTCCGTGAATAGTTTGTCTTTATATTATATAAAATTAAATAATTAATATACAGGCTAAAAATTGACATTACAAAGACTATATTTTATGCATTTAAAATCGAAAAAAAAAATGCTAAATTAAAATCTCGTTCTATTACGATACTTACCATTTTATTATATACAAAGCCGAAATAATATACGTATAAATTATGCTTCTGTATATTGAATGATGGTTACGATATAAGTTGCTATATTCTAGCATATTTACGTCGGTTACCATTTAAGCTGGTTGAGAAGCTCGTGTTCATTGGGAAGGCAACCAGAGAAGATATAATACAATAAATACATAAATAGATAATTATTTCTTAATTAATTCTTCTGAAAAATCTATTTTAAAAGAGTACATAACTTCAAACATAACTAATTGTATATAAGATCCACAATATCTCATGTTAAATTTAAGAACATTTTAACATCAAATCAATATGTGTCACAAGCCAACACATAATACAATTAAATTAATTTCTATGTTAAGTTCTATGTATATAGTTATGAATGTGTTATTTTCAAAATTATGTTATAATTAAACTTTAGTCTTTCTTCACAACTTTACAAGGAAAATTAAACAAATATTTGATGGTATACTTATAGTAATCTAATAATTGTAACAAATAATATTTAACATTATAATTTGTCCTGTATAAGTCTTAGAAAATGTTTATATATTGAGTTGATCCCCAAACGAACTGGACCGATTTTGATGTTCTAGTATTTATTTACATGGACTCAAGAATGGTTTAGAATGACAATTTAATCCAATAAATAACGGATTCCCCTTTTCACAGGACCCCAATCTACGCGGGTAACAACGTCAATACTCATATTACAATATGAGTATAACCTATTATTTTATAATAACAGGATTATTGTACAAAGTTCCTTAACGTCCAAATATCGTTATTTTTATTTAAACCTATAAGTTACCGTTATATAAGGTTATACAAGTTAGTTTAGATACCTTTACAGTTGGTTTACTTTTATCGTTGCATAACTGTTATTATAACGTTATTTAAACTTTTATTGTTATTTAATGTTATCGTTATTACTTTAAATGTTATTTGTAACCGTTATTTCAACGTTATCTAGCAGTTTATATTGTATTGTTATTGTTGTGTGTCGTGTGATGTGATACTCACAGCTCCATATTGTGAACGGTGGAGCGCGAGCAGGGCGTGGCAACCTTGACATGGCAATGCTTGTGGCAACGCATGGAGCAGTCGCGGCACTCGTAGCCCTGCTTGCCTAACCGCCTCGCGACCGTCTTGTTGCATACTTCGCACACTGTGCCACTGAGATCACAAAATATAAATTTTCTTATCTTTTGCAAGTATATATTGAACTTAAAACTGAATAAATCTTTCAACGTATTTGTAATGTCCTTATTGGAATATAGAGCGTTTTCATGTCTATTAATTTTGGATGTGCAGTTGCAAAGCGTCACTACACGCAAATCTATAACCACATAAATACAATCCTTAATACTTACACTTTACCGGCTAACAAGAGTTAAATTAAATGTACGAAGTTTCTTCCGTGCACACACACACACACACACACACACACACACACACACACACACACACACACACACTCACAAGAAATATTTATATCTGCCAAATTTATCTAAACAGACTAACCACAAAGTTCACAGATATTAACAGTGTCATAAAACGTTTTTTTTTCGAATTGTGTTTAGGACTAACCCTACTGTCTTTTACAGCGTAACCGGAACGAAAGACGGGCTCTTAATTAGGCCCTATAACTTAATAGTTGATAATTTGTTTTATAAATAAAGTGGCAGACTATTAAGCACCCGTTCTTAAGCATAAATCTTCTTTAATCAAATAGGAGAAATTATTAAATAACTCTGTTTCATTACGAGTTAACAGACTATACATATCTCCAAATTGTTCCCAGGATATCAATGTTTCCTCACGATGTTATCCTCCGAAAAGCACAGTGAGGAATTTGAAATGAAGATTAAGCTTGTCAGTTTTACGGAATCCACGTGTCTATCAATTAGGCCATCAAGGCTCGTTAATACGATAAGTTTTATATACAAGAAAAGTGTAAAAGAATGGGCCACGACTTGTTTTGTTAAAATCTTAACTTGCCCTGTGTGAACTCCCTCTGAAAGACAGTAACTGACTGTCCTAGCACTAACTACATAAAAAATAGTCAATTTTATTCCCACTTTCACCCCCTCCCTCATTGTAGCCTTTGTTATATACTTATAAAAATAAGCTTTAAAGCACTTTTGAAAAGTCAGATATTGTCAATTTGTCATATTATTTCCAGTTTAAGACTTATATTAAAGATTAACACAAATCTAAAAGAAGGGTTCCTTCCTTATTTAATAAGGAACCTAGTGGCGTAACTATAGACTGGCAGGGCTTGCAAAATGCCACGGGTCCCTGGCTCAAGAGGGCTCAAGAGGGCTCAAGAGGGCGGTCCAAGAGATACTCGAAGCACATGGGACAAGCCAGGTGATGAGACTTGACTATTCTGCCTATTGAAAATTCTACGGCCTGATCTTTAATTATGTAATAGACATTTTTGCAGAACAGAAAGCTTGAAACAAAAGCTTGTGTGTACTTATGTACAGTGTTAGAAGTTATACTTCTTTGGCGTAACAAAATATCTTTTCAAACAATGATATGCATAAACTTTGTCTCGAAACTTTTAAATTATCAGTCATTATCATTGGATAACACAACTTTTAGCGCGACTATTTAATGTCTTATTGACATACACGCTTGATTGCATTATAAACTGCAAAAGAATATACAAGCAACAGTTAGTATCTTAGAAATTTTAATCAAAAATCCACACCATAGTTTTTGTTGCTTGTCAAATCAAATACATCCATCATTCGTTTCACTCAATGTAAGGCAAAGGCCATAGATTCGAAAATAATAAACGCAAACTAACTTTCATTGCTTCTAAATAATTTATAATCTGTTTTCTATAGTTGAGTCTACAAGTTATAATTTTGATAAGAATGTCACGTTGATATTTTCAATGTCACAATATATCTAACTAGTAATGTAATAAAATATTTAAGATATTATATAATTATAAATATAAAAAAACTAAAATGTTAACTATAATGAACATCAGGGTGTCGGTTTTTCGTGACGGTGTACGCGCATCATAAAAATTTACTCATCATTTTCCCTAACGCTCCCAAGGAAGTATAACTTCAAAAAGTTTTTCTTAATAGATACCTTATTGGAATTAAATTGTTACTTTTATTTCATTGATTTTTACGGTAGGGCACTAGGGCCCCGTCAAAAGAATTTGCCACTGGCCCCAGATGGTATAGTTACGCCACTTCAGAAACCCATAACAAACTTTACATATTATAATGTCACTCCAATTCACTCTATTCAAATTACAGCAATTCAGTCACTCTCAAGTTTTATTATCGTGTTAGTACATACATACATAGCATCACGCCTCATTCCCATAGGGGTAGGTAGAGACAACGTCCTTCGACTTGCCACGATTCTTGCATATCCCCGCTTCTTTCATTTTCATTAAACCTTTCATACAAGTTCGTCGGTTTAGAGTACTCTTGACTTATTTAAAATGCCGTTATTTAAAATGTCCTGGATTTGGTCCAGGAACGTTTGGCTTGGTCTTCCCCTTCCAACTTTAGCATTCACTCTTGACACATAAATCCTTTATGTCAATCTCCTTTCATTCATTCTCTCTACATGCCCAAACCATCTAAGCATACCTTTCTTAATTTTAGTCACTACGTCTTCTTTTATACCACAACGTTCTCTTATCACACTATTTCTCACTCTGTCACTCAGTTTTAATCCACTCATGCTTCTCAACGCTCTCATCTCTACCGCATTTATTTTACTTTTGTGATTCTTCTGCCATACCCAACTTTCACTACCATACATAAGTGTTGGCACCAACACTCCAGCATGCACTGCCAGTCTAGCCCTTTGAGACACCATCTGGCTATTCATAAAAGCATGCAGAGCACCATTTACCATATTCCCTGCATTCACTCTCCTTTCGATATCACTTTCACATGTTCCATCTTTTGTAAATTTAGATCCCAAGTATACAAATTCTTTCACCTCTTCCACTTGTTCCCCATCTATCAAAATATTGCCATTCATCATAGATTCATCTCGTTCAAAAAGCATAACTTTCGTTTTGTTTACATTCACTTTTATTCCTATCCATTTCAAATCCTCATTCATACTCTTTAGCATCTTCTGTAGCTCAATAGCGGATGAGTAATTCATCCGTTCTTAACCCATACATACTTTCTTTTAAATCTGTCAAACAGTTATCAATGAATAGGTGGAACAGCCATGGTGACGCAACACATCCCTGTCGAACACCTCTTTCGACAGGAAACCACTCCGTGTACGCTCCGTTTATTTTGACACGAGCACTAGAACCCTCATACAGAGACTTCAATGCTTGGATCAGACAACCGCTCACCCCATACGTAGATAACGTTGACCACAGCTCATTCCTCACCACGCGATCATAGGCCTTTTCTAAATCTACGAAAGCGCAATAAACTTTTTGGTTCGTGTTAGTGATTTATCAAATTATGGTATGATCATTCAATGAGCTTTTTTCTAGTACGCATACAGTTATGCCTCTTAGAATATATAGTGTGTTTAATTTAATTTTTATATTGTGTGAAGTACAATGGTGCATGTTTTTTTTAATGTATCAATATCACTCACCCACTAAGATGTTTAGCGATGAAAGTGTGCTCGTTATATATGTGCAATTTAACGCCCTTCCGTCGCCATCTTGACCGTTGGGCGACCGTCAAAGGCACCAAGTAATGTTTTTTGATTCCAGCCTCGATAGTCTCCAGGACCAGGGTTGAGGCCTCATGAATGAAGGTCCGAGCCGATGCTGTACTGAATCCGGAAACTTCACTGAGGGACGATCTGGTCCGTTAATTTTTTAAGGACATGGATGGGTTTGGATGTTAGAAATTATGAAAAATTGCATGATTTTTATCATTTTAATAAATAAATAGATAATTTGGAAAAAAATTACAATAAAATTATGAGATTTATATATCGGAAAGCAGAAATGAATGAGTTTTTTTTTTAAATTTAATCATAATGAATATTAAAAGGCCAAATCAAGCATTAGAAAGGGGAAGTTTTTTTAGTGTTTCAGAAAATTAATAATAGAAGAAGAATTAGTATGGAAAACCAATGTTACCAGATTGCAGTGCGTTTATCCCCAGCGTGAATGTTGCCAGATGGAAAAAGAGAAAAAAAATACATTTAGTGCTAATATTATCTATATATAACATCTATACGTTATATAAATCATAAATAAAAACTTAATACAGTAATACATACTATGTGTTAATAAGCCCGTCTAAAATTTCAATATACACGTCAGTATTCATTAAAATTCATTAATATTGTTTATTTGCTAGTATATAATAAGCATATATTTTATCGTTTTTCGTTATATCAAGAATACCCTTAACAAAAATAACCGTTCTATCCAAACAGATTAGCAAAGCTCTAGTGTTGTATTGTAGAATATATTTGAAGAACTGTATTTTTGAAGTGAAACTTCTTTAGGCGCATGAACTTTTAAGGATAAAACGCGATGTTAACGTCACGAATTTGCCACTCGTCATTTAATCAATTAATATACTATTTTTCATAAAATGTAAAATAATAATATTTCATAAATTTTAATAATAGAATTTCTATTTTTGTATAAATTTAAAATGAGGTTAGGTATTTTTACTATTTAAAAAAAACTCACAAGGAAATTTAATATTCAGCATCTGAGATTTTACTAGATTATTTTTTTAACAATATAAAATAAATTTATCTAAATAACTCTCTTTAATTATTTTTATTAATTATTCCCTCTAAGTCTTGGATATGTAAAGTTTTAGACATGTATAAATATTAACAAGGCATAAATATTAGCTTACCAAAGAAGTGTCACTTCTGACATGTACACTTTGTATGCACGCAATTTTATTTATAAAAGTATTTTTCGTAATTTTATTCTTAATATTCTATATAACTACCTCAATTTTTTTCTTAGGTACACATATCGAAACAACAATAACGGTTAACTTAACCAAAATAAATGTTACATCTAAATAAACATTTAACAAAAACGTTGAATATAACATAACGATAAGTGTTGTGCTGTCGATGTTTTTTATAACTATTACAGATTATGACTACACTTTAAAGGGGTATATTGTAACTAGTAAACGTTCTGTTTTATACAGAACCTAATTGTTTGGCAGATTTAATATTTAAAGATTTCGAGGGAAGCAATGACTTCTTTAAAGGCCGGCCTGGCTTCTAGGGGTTTGAAGAAGGTTTCAGCCATGGCTATTTACGGCTACCTGCTAAAATACATTCGTATCACCGTATGATTTTTTAAAGGAACCATTAATAAGAAATATTATCTTGTCAAAATAGCGCGTTATATATATATAAAAGAGATAACCACGTATCTATTGACTCATCACGATATCTCTGGAAGCATAAAGCGTAAAGACTTGAAATTTGGTAAGAATATTCCCTTTGCCAAGTAGAGGTCAGTTAAGAACGGATTTTGCGACATTCTTTTTTTCACCATTCAAATTTTCACATTAAAAAAAACATTCTAACTGGAACTATCAAAAGTACATTTTAGGCAATTTCACCCTAAAAGGGCAATGCGGGTGTGTTTCTTATTTCTATATCAATTTGCCCTCAACACAGACGAAGTCGCGGGTTCATTTAGTCATTGTATATTGTAAAACAATTTATATTTTGTTTTACAAACTGTGATATTCAATAGGGTTCACATAAAATTTTGTAAATATATTTTATATTTATCAGTAAAATTGGGAAGTTTATGAAATATGGCAATATTACAGGAAATGGAGGTACCAACCTTCTGGACGTTCTGGATTCGTCTCCCGACTGGGCGGGTGACGCGCCCGCTGAATATACGTTTCTGTTTGGCAGTGTGAGGGCTTTTTCTGAAGCATATTAGAAATAAAATAAATAAATTCCCTTTACTGAGTTTTTACAGCGATTGGAGAGTACGTGGTAAGCGCGTGACGAGACCGTTACGAAAAGTGTGATTGGGCAAAGTCAACGGACGAACATAATAAAATTCAATGTTTTTCGAAAAATATATTATTCGGTCATGTACTTTAGCAGACTTTTTTACTTATATAAATAACATAATTCGAGGAATTGCGCAAAAAAGATATAGTGTAATCATTCCAATTTCGATATTTTTTTTGCTACTTTCAAATCGGGATCTGTGCGTACGCATTTACCGATGCAAAATGTACACGTCCACTACAATTACCTATTAAACGTTTACCGACATAGAAGTCGATAAATCGACCCTCGGCAATCTTCTGAAAAACTAAGCGTCGCTTTAACGACGCTTGCTTATAAAAGTAGTTAACTTTTATATTTCAATTGTTGTGTTTTTATATTTTTAATAAACTTTTATTAGTTGACTATCTTTATTCAGTAATGACCTTTTATTAATCGATCAGTTTTCAATTGTTGATTAATTCTATATTTATTGATTGATTTTTGATTTATACAACATTATTATATTGAGCAGAATTTCACCATGACTATTTCTCTCGGCGCTGATGCTGCGAATGCGCTGGTTCTCCATGTCCTGATCCTGAAGGTCCAGCGAGGCGCCACGCGTTCGTGACCTGCCCAGTCTGGAAGTATATAACAAAGTTAAATAATCTACAACCTAAGGCTTTAAAGGGATTTTTGTCTTATAAGATTTTGAATTGAAAATTAGGTTTGGATTTGGATGAAGTTTTGGGAAAACACGAACCTATTAAAGTAATAACATCAGAAGTCTTACCTTCTTTTTATGGTGCCGAAGAAGTCTCTTTTTCTCTTCTGTCTTGGGGCAGGTTCGGGAGGTGTCTCCATCTGCTGGACATAGTCGCCTTGCTGTAAATAACATTCGAGGTAACCGATATAACTATGTAAAATCTATACTAATAGATATATACTTAATTGTAAAATATACATATATCAAAAATACATAGTAAATCTGTCCGTTCGTTGGTTTTAAACCGCCAAGTCTGTACTGTTGAAGTTTTATTTATTGACAAATTTTTATTTGTTGAAGTGAAATAAATGGGGGTAAATTTTTTATGGATGAAACGAGTTATTAGCGTCACGAAGACGTGCAGCGTTTTTTATGCTAATTCGTTTGAAGGTTAGGTAGTTTTAATATAGACATATAACATATGGCGTTTCAATTTGCCACTCGTCGTTTAATCATTTATTAAACTATTTTTCATTAAATATTTCATAAATTCTCTTTTTTTTAATTTTAAATTCATATACAAAATTTAATTAAGAATTTCTAATGTTGACCAAAATACCAACAATTTTATTTAGATTTCGTCATTTCAGATTTGAATAAATTATTTGTATTAATTTTGGACACTTTAATGTTTTAATAGCAATTAAATTCATTAAATTCCTAACATGTCGTCCTTTTTCTCTCCCTCTAAGTCTTGAAAATCTAAAGTTTTAAGTTTATATAAATATAAACAAGACTTAAATAATTAGTTTGCCAAAGAAGTTTCACTTCTGACATGTGTACTTTGTACGCATGCACTTTTAATTATTTTATTAAAATTTGATTGTTGATTAATTACTGTTTGGTGGCTAATTTTTGTGTCCATATTTTAAAATATATAACATAAGTTCAACATCTGTACAAATAATGAAATGGAAAAGTTTTTAATGATATCAAAATAACAAATATATACTTATGAACGCTTACAAGATTCAGATACTCTATAAATTATAACGGACTTATAATAGTATGCTTAGGTAGTATATATATAAGTAAGTAAGTAACAGCCCATTAACGTCCCACTGCTGGGCACAGGCCTCCTCACTCATATGAGAGAGGGTTTTTTAGAGCATAGACCCACCACGCTGCTCCACTGCGGATTGGCAGGCATAGTACACAAGTGCACTCTCTATTCCTTCACTCTCACAGTCCGATGTAGCGGGATTCCGACACGACCGGAGAGTGATCAGGTCCAGGACCGACGGGTAAATATTGAGAAATCTTAAAAGATAACTCAATATCGATTTCGAATTGGCCCGACCTGGGATTCGAACCCAGGACCTCATGTCTGTAGTCGAACATGCTAACCACTAGACCAATGAGGCAGTTATATATACCAACCATTATTCAAAAGAGCTTGTTTAAAACTACTTGGACAAAAGCATGATTCATTATCATGTTCTAATTGAGCCAAGCATGCAAGCGAGAACGCGGAACAAGCGATAGAGAGGCGCTATCGGTCTAAACTTTCGGCTTGTGTCGCATCAATCTCTACTACCCCGTTGGCCGATGCATCTGAGTAGAAGAGTGTAAGCAACATCACACAACCTTCAATTCAATTCATAATAGTATGCAAATTTTAATCAATATTTTTTTATGACGTTATCACACAATATTATAATTTGTGAATGGACTTAACAACCATTTGTTTTCGTAAATAATGACGAAATTTTTCACACAGTTTCTATAAAAATGGAAAATTCCGAACATATATGCTGTTTATATAAGAGAGAGAGAGAGAGAAGTAATATTGTAAAACAGCTAAATGAAAGTATAGTTTCCTTTAGCTGTATGTAATGCTAATAAAACGTTTTCAAAATATGACGTTTTAAAAATCAGAATTTTTTCCACCTCAATATCAAAGGTGTCATTAGTACGATCGTCTATCTTCGTTTTCGGGAGCGGTCATCTAATACCGTGTATAAAGAGCATATACGTAATACGTTCGGAATTTCCCGTTTTCATAGAAACTGCCTCATTGCCTAGTGGTTAGCATGTTCGACTACAGACATGAGGTCCTGGGTTCGAGTCCCGGGTCGGGCCAATTCAAAAATCAATATTGAGTTTTCTATTAAGATTTTCTCAATATTTGCCCGAAGTTGGGAAGTTGGCGGTGTGATCCACCCCCGTGCCTCGGAGAGCACGTTAAGCCGTCGGTCCTGCGCCTGATCTCTCTCCGGTCGTGTCGGATTCCCGTCACATCGGACTATGAGAGTGAAGGAATAGAGAGTGCACTTGTGTACTATGCCTGCCAATCCGCACTGGAGCAGCGTGGTGGGTCTATGCTCTAAAAACCCTCGCTCTTCGGAGTGAGGAGGCCTGTGCCCAGTAGTGGGACGTTAATGGGCTGCTACTTACTTACTTACTTTTTATAGAAACTATGGGAAAAACATAGTCAATATTAATGAAAAGAAATGTTTAAGTCCATTTACGGACGATAACAATGCGTGATAACGTCATAAAAACATATCGATGAATTATTGCATACTTTTATGAATTGAAGGTCATTAGTACTATCATCTGTCTTCGTTTTCGGGAGAGGGCTATTAACACCTAGTAATGGCGTAAAGTGTTTAAAAAAGACAATGTCTAAAAATTAGATTCCCTCACAACAATCTGTTTTGGATTAGAAAAAAACATATGCAGTTTAGTATAATGTTAAATCAAAAATACAATATTTATATTTAAAAAAATATGCAACACATACTTTTATCGGCTCTGTGTCTCCGTTAGTTTTGGCGCCATTTTCTTTTATCCTTACACTTTTGGCGGGAGATTGATTAGGAGTGATGGTCTTTGGCTCTTTGTACTCCTGTTTGTCTATGACCGGAGGCGGACTGTTCTCGATGGCCTCTCTCTCCACTTCGATAAATTTGCCGGAATCAGTTAGTTCCACCTTATTTTGGGAGTTATATTGTTAGTAAGGCAAAAATACACACAATCGCAGTAATTTGAGAATTTTAGCGTTGAAATTTTCCATTAACATATTTCAAATAAAGAGATATTTGTAACCTTTTAGTAATAATATAATATACAAATAATAGTAAACCCCATTATTTACTATTACAAAATGATGAACAAAATTGGATTATTATTTTTTTTTTTTTAAATAAATGCATTTCTTACAAAACAGTAAATTTCACTTTTATATGTCAATATTAACTGTTAAGATTCCTCCAATTCCTAAGATGATAAAATAATATTTGATTATGAAGAGAGAGGCAAAGAGGTATTAAAAAGATTCACACAACTAACCAAAATCATTATGTTACAAATTTTTATTATTTAATAAAAAAATTCCTTTATTTATTTTATTATACAAGGGACGAAAAGAATATTAAAAACCTTTACAAAACCTCTAATCTTATAAAATATTTAATATACCCATCTCTGTAATCTTATATAAAATTTAATATATCAATCTCTAAAATGCTATTTAATATATTAATATCAATCTCTCTAATCTTATACAAAATTTAATATATCCATTTCTAAAATCCTATTTAAAATTTAATTTATGAATCTCTAAAATCTTGTTTAAAATTTAATATATCAATCTCTTTATTCTTATATAAAATATAAAATATCAATCTCTAAAATCCTATTTAAAATTTAATATATCAATCTCTAAAATGCTATTTAATATATTAATATCAATCTCTCTAATGTTATACAAAATTTAATATATCCATTTCTAAAATCCTATTTAAAATTTAACATATGAATATCTAAAATCTTGTTTAAAATTTAATATATCAATCTCTTTATTCTTATATAAAATTTAAAATATGAATCTCTAAAATCTCATTTAAAATTTAATATATCAATCTCTAAAATCCTATTTAATATATCAATCTCTTTAATCTTATATAAATTTTAAAATATCAATTTCTAAAATCCTATTTAAAATTTAATATATCAATATTACTAATCTTATACAAAATTTAATATATGAATCTCTAAAACTAAATATATAATTCTCTAAAATCTCTCTAAAATGTATATCCTTATATTTCTCAGTCAATCTTTTATCAAATTAAAAAAAAATTGCTAAAAATCTCATATTACCTCCAAGAACAAATAAAAAGACAATAATCGTTAAAAATTAGGGAATCACATGCGATAAAATTTATTTAAATATTTACAAGTCATTCACATTGAAAATCTCATGATACAAAACAATTATTTTTTATTAGTATAAATTTATGTAAAAACTAACCTTAATGGATTTCGTCGGCTCCTACGACGTTTCAATTCCAAACGCATGCAAAAAAAAACAAGCAACATTTGTTATATGTCTAAAAACTACGTACAGACCTAATTTACTATATATATTATTTCAATGACATCGATACAATATATTTCTGAGTCACATTAGATAGAGAGATTTAAAAATCTTGGTTATCACAAACATGTCTATAGTGAGTCAACCTTAAAAGATAGACATTAGCTATAGAAAACTTTTTTATAGAACTTTTTAAGAGCAATAATTCCGTCATACATTATTGTTGCGTAACTTCAACAGTTTACGCAGCGGACGCATCGGAAGCTCCTAAAAGGAATATTTTTTTTCCAATTTTCGCAACATTTTTCATTAATGCTCCGCTCCTATTGGTCGTAACGTGATGTTATATAGCCTATAGGCTTCTTCAATAAATGCTGTATATAAAACTAAAAAAAAAAGAACTAGTAGTTCCTGAGGTTTGTATGTTCAAATAAACAGATTGTTCAGCTTTGTAATATCAGTATAGAGGAAAAAGT
Source organism: Elymnias hypermnestra (assembly GCA_015832385.1). Lineage (NCBI taxonomy): Eukaryota > Metazoa > Arthropoda > Insecta > Lepidoptera > Nymphalidae > Elymnias > Elymnias hypermnestra. Next base: position 1,003,866 of record JACTOM010000075.1, on the reverse strand, counting down.
AAGTACTAATCAACATAGACACAATTTAGAGGTTCTACCCACCACGACACTATTATTTGGCCGCGTTTTTATCGACCCCTCTTAATTGCCCGCGGTTTTTAACGGAAATAACCTTCGCTATTGCGTCGATTGCCCCGCGGATCGAATGACGCTAAAGTGGCTCTTGGGACTTGAATGTTCATGAAAAACTACCAAATGTTATGAGTTTTATGCTTTCTAATTGTTACACTATACAATGATATTTTTTGTTTATTAATTTAAGACAGGTGTAGCGTCACTTTGCCCTAAACTCTGAGACAGTGAAAAAAGTCAGTCACGTATTTATAGGCCATATCTTAAAAATTAAAACTTATCTGAAGGGTTTTCAATGTTATTCACATCACTTATATAATCTAAAACAGAAATATCACTAATAAACACTCACAGTTTATCAAATACCACAAAAAACCTTAACGACTTTCGACGCGACACACGGACCGTTATTAACGGTCATTTTGTAACTGATTTATATTTTGTTTTTCCTATTGTATGCTGTTATCTTTACGCATATTTTGTTGCGACAGTTACCGAGAAGCGAAATACAAATTATGACTTAAAAAGATAGAGATGCTTATATTTTAAATTGCCCCAGCCTGAGCCATGTCGACCAGTAGTTGACAATGGCAATCTATACAGATGGAAAAATACACACAGAACTGCTCCCGCACTAAGAAAATTCAATGGATTTTGATAAAATTTGATTTGTGATAATTCTATATTTCAACGAGAGCGGAAACTACGCGGGTAACATCGAGAGCAGCTAGTGTCTTTTTAATTACTTCAGTGAAGTGAATGGATGAGCGCTTAACTGGTGAGAAGTATTTGGATTGATGTGGTTTCTAAACAGCATCGTATCGGAATGCAATCATCATCATATCGGCTATTTTGTGTTAGAAAGGGCATACCCGTTGTACGGAGTGTATGATAAGGGTGGATTTGTTGGCGGCACTGGTGGGGCTTAACTCTAGTTCACGAAGGGCTGATTCAGTCAGCTGGCTGTTGCTGGGACCTGGAAAGAGATAACATGTTCAGTTTAGTTAAACATGAAAACATTTTATTTGTATGCAAAACAAACTGTTATAGATATTTAACAAGATATAGTCTATTATTTCTCTCTCTATATATATGTGTGTGTCGGAGAATAAGAGAGAAGGAAGCGTAAAGCACAGGGGCGTAGGGTACCTACGCCGACATCGTCATTAATGGGATTCATAATTTAATTTCTTATACTGTGGGCGTTCGTGGATAATGTTGGTGCAATTAAACACTTTATTAATTAACTCGGATTATAATGTTCAATCACTTAATGTTCCCGATATGTATGCAAGAGTATATATATATATATGTGTGTGTGTGTGTGTGTGTGTGTTTGTGTGTGTGTGTGTGTGTGTGTGCGCAAGAGTGTCAGGTGTATATGTGTGCAAGGACAAGGTGTCAGGAGACCGCTCCCGAAAACGAAGACAGACGTTAGTTCTAATCATACCTTTGATGATGGGACGAAAAAAGTCGATCCTGATTAAAAAAATCGTATTTTCAAAATGTTTTATTTTCATTATATAAGCTCCGTCATGGTTAGTACAGCTAAATGAAATGATAGTTGCAGCTGACGCTCGTGCCAAGAACCGCACACTTCAGCTGCCTGTGTGAGTGTACAAGAAACTACTAAATTCAGCGTTTTTCGCCATGCCGCGCCCTTCATCGCACGGGTCAAGGCTCTGTCGGCTAATAAAACGTTTTAAAAATATGTTTTTTTTTTAATGAGGTTCAATTTTTTTACCTTCCCATCATCAAAGCTGTCATTAGTACTAACGTTTGTCTCCGTTTTGGGTGCGGTTTCCTAACACTTTGTATAAAATTAAAATAAGAGTTTTATTACATCCCAATAAGATTTGTATTAAATTTATTTCTTATAATAGAAAGAGATGTAAAATGAGACAGACATAGAAATACAAATCAAGTGAGACATTCCGGTAACGTGCTTGCTCGTTAAGTATCATACGGTTGTCAGCCGTGACTGACATATATATAGGATTTTTGACGGAAAAATACCTCGATACTGACTCTAGAATATGTCACAACTGCAACAAAAAGTCATTGAGTGATTTTAATTAATTAGTATTCTTACATATTTATGATACCAATTTTATGATTTACCTCTACTCTTTTACTTATTACTGTTATTTAAAGCTTACCATTTTGTTGGAAGGTTGTCTTAGTTGTGGTGGTCAGTCGTCCTTGTGGTGTAACGGTTCGGAGGCTTTCTTTGATCTTGTAAGGCTTCGATCCCAGGTCAGGTATATCAGCTCCCTCAATGAACAGGAACTGGAGATACACACATACTACAATACCAAAAATGTAAGGCAATTTTCGGTTAGTACAGGTATACAAAATCGATAAGGACTTTAAATCACTCGATCATATTACATAAATTACACAATAACGGTTTATATATTGCATACAATTTCGTAAAAGGATAAACCTTGAAAAGTATGACTCAATAAATAAAACTGAGTTCCAATTATTTCAATGATGAAAATTAAAGATGAGTCCCAACTGCGTAAGTAATTAAATATTAAATAGAGTCCCAATACTTTGAGAGAATAAACGTAACGTTGAGTCCCGATTACGTGAGTGAATATAGTTAATATCAAATCAAATCAAAAATATCTTTATTCAAGTAGGCACACTACAGCACTTTTGAATCGTCAAATAATATATATTTTTTTCTTTTCCACACTCTAACTGTATTGTACGTTTGATGATGATACTCTAGAACGACTTAAAATCTAAAGCTACAAGGGTTCCTTCGCGCCCTGATCCGAGAAGAGCCCACAACAAACTCAGTCAAGTATTTTGTTTTTTGTTACCATCATCATTATAATATCATATTAGTTTAGTATATTTTAATTCAAATTAGAGCAGTTCGTTCACTCCCACGAGTTTCTATCGTCTAAGTACTCTTGCAACTTATAATACGATTTTTCTATCAACTTTCTTTTAACAAAGACTTTGAATTTATAAATTGACATCTCTAGAACGTCTTGGGGGAGTTTATTATAGAAACGTATACAGGTCACCTTATTGAGTTGTTAATTTTATGCGGCCTTCTAGAATTTATAGCAAGTTTATTTTGGTTTCGTAAGTTATATGATGTACATTCACTCTTTTTATTAAAAGAGTCAATAATATATGACTCCCATTTCTTTTAGTGGATGAACATAAAGTTGAGTCTTATCTGCGTGAGTAATTAAACATTAAACGACAACCTTGTGAGGAAATTAACGTAACAATGATTCCAGATTACGCGAATTAATACAGTGGGATTCTTATTTCGTGAGTAAATAAAGTTTGGTCTCAATTGCATGATCAATAAACAAAATTGTGTTCCAATTGTGTGAATAAAAATTATGTAGAGTCCCATCAGCGTGAGTAATCAATAACAATTTCAATGTTGAGAGAGAATAAACGTAATGTTAATCCCAATTATGTGAGTAAATAAAGAAGGGCGACTTCCAACTTTTTGAGAGAATAAACACAAATTTGGGTTTCAATTGCATGATCAATAAATAAAACTGAGTTCCTATATGTGAATATAAACAACGTAAAGTACCATCAGCGTGAGTAATTAAAAAATTGATATAACTAATAATTATGTAGATATAATTTATTAAAAAAACGTATAAGCAGGTACCTCAACAGTGAGGCTTCCGCTGACATCGTGTTCCTCCATGGGCCTCGTCTGCAGCCCTATCTGTTGTCTCTGGGAGGGTGCAGCCAGCAGCTCATCTATTCCCACGAGACCTAACCCTAAGAATCTGAAAATATATTTTGTCATTAAAGTTTTTTTTTATATATTGGTTATATAATATCATAATAAACAGTTAAGTTTTCTCCTTTTAAGTTTTTTAATTTATGTCTATTGATTATTACTATTTTTTATCTACTATCTTGTCTTGTTTCTGTCTATACCTTCTAATGTGTTAATTGTGCTACACATCTAAATAGACTTTTCATTTACCAGAGAGATTAACTGGTAGAGAAAACTTTTTAGTTTTAAGCCCGCCTTTTTATAATCTGTGCATAAAAGTTTATATAGTGATTTTCGTCGTGGCAAGAAGCAATGGAACTGCTAGAAGCTGATACAGGTTTGTCCACCCCCACTCCCCTCAAATTGAGGTCAATAATTTGAAGTTACATTTTAAAACTATCCCTCATAGAAATGAGCTATGTAATTTTAGTAAATGATAAAATAAGTCTATAATGTAAAGATGTTAAAAAATCATAAATATTGTCATTCTTTTAATTTGATTTTCATACTTTTTACAACCGTAAGGACTTGACGGTAAATGGTGATATTAGAAATAAGGTCTAAAGTAACTAACATAAGTGTTTGTTTCGTTTCACAGTGGAGGAAAAATAGGAAATTATATTTTTAATTTCTCAAGGTCTGACCATGGTCAGTTAAAATCCAATCAGCAAACGAGTGCCGTTAAAGAAAACTACTGTATAATTCTTAATTCGACAGAGTATTTGTAGCAAAAAAAAAACAACAAGAATTTTTATTTTCATCGAAAACTGCCCTTTTGAGTATTGCCATTATTCAAAATTTATTTTTTACTAAATCTTTTATATGTTACCAATACACTAAAAATAAAATCTCACGTATTTTTCTCTAATGATCCTTTTAAATTAGTTGTTCATCACACTGGACACTATTAAATTAAGGGAGAACCAAACCAAGGAAGGTAGAACCAAGCTATATCTATACAAGTTATCTAACATATTAGACTGTATCATCATATATGAATGAAAAAACAAATACCTGTGCTGTGTGGTTGTGTTCCCGGGTGAGGGAGGGCTTGTTCTATCGTAGACCTCGAATAGCAGCTCTGCAGTCTGTGCCGACAAATCACTGTAAAAAAAAAATTAAATAAACATTCCATTTTTTTTTCTAAAGTTCACTGAAAAATCATATTATAATATGAATAGAATTCGATTTGAAATGAAGATGGACGGAAGGTTACTTAAACAATAAAAAGCCTTGGGAATTAATGAATTGCGCACTTAAGGATATTCACCTATAAAGGCGTTAAAAAGTACACCAACTGAGTTAGTTGTGAGTTCTGCAAAATCAGTTGGGAGGAATCCTTGTAACTCGTAACTCTGGGTCTTATACATACATACATATATTGCATTCATAGGGGTAGGCGGAGAAACATCCTTCCACTTGCCACGATCCTTGCATATCTACTTCGCTTCTTTCATTCTCATTAAACCTTTCATACAAGTTCGTCGGTTTAGAGTACTCTTGAGTTGGCCCTTAATTAAAATGTCCTGGATTTGATCCAGGAACGTTCGCCTTGGTCTTCCCCTTCCAACTTTCGCATTCACTCTTGACTCATAAATCCTTTTTGTCAGTCTCCTTTCATTCATTCTCTATACATGCCCAAACCATCTAAGCATACCTTTCTCAATTTTAGTCACTACATCTTCTTTTAAACCAGAACGTCTCTTATCACACTATTTCTTACTCAGTCACTCAGTTTTAATCAACACATACTTCCCAGCGCTCTCATCTCTACCGCATTTATTTTACTTTTGTGATTATTCTGCCATACCCAACCTTTACTCTTGCATGCACAGCCAGTCTGGCCCTTTGAGACACTCTCTGGCTATTCATAAATTCGCGCAGGGCAACATTTACCATATTCCCTGCATTCACTCTCCTTTCAATATCGCCGTTCTTTAATTTCATTATCGTCCTAAATTGAAATAATTATGATTGTATGACTGTATCTACCGATATAAAATTTGTTATAAAAGCCTACTTGGAACTTAAAAGAAAACATTACTGAAATAAAACTTCTACGAGTCCATCTATATATGTATAATTTATATGTGTATGTCGGAGTGCAGTAGCTGTGGAACGCTGGCGCCATCAATCTATCGGCATGGGACAGAGTCAATTGTGACTATCCAGCGCTCGTCTCTCGAGTTTTTGGATTGACCGCCCACTATTCTTGTTAATGTGTTTGAGTAAATTGTTATCGAGAACATTAAGTTATTGGACATTATAATCTGAGTTAATTAATAAAGTGTTTGATTTCACCAACATTACCCACCAAAGCCCACAGTATGGAGATTGAATTATGGATGCCACTTATGATGATGTCGGCGGAGAACCCTACGCCCCTATGTTTTATACTCCTTCTCCCTTATTCTCCGATATGTACATAAAATATTTTGTATATTTCAAACACAGGATATGAGAGAAAGAGAAAGAAAATGTTCTTTGTCTTCACTATGTTATATTTGCGTCTCAGCTTCCGTTCGTCTCGCTCTAGGATACTTTTCGTAACTTTCTCGTCAAGCTTTTTACCAGTTTTACCAGCTTACTGCCTACTAAAACCACGTTGCAAGTGGTTTTTTTTTTTAAATCTGCACGAATTAGTGAAATTACAAATGCTTTACGGTCAGCTGATGCGAGCCATGGGCGCCGCTATGTATGCCATGGCAAAAACTGTCTCTTAAAAAATAGATTTGACTTACAATAGGAAATGTTCTTCCCACTGTGGGTTTGTGGTGTCCTTTTTGAAGGCGGTCTGATTCTTCTGTGGAGGTTCGTCCATTTCCACGACACAATATGGCGCCACGCACCCGGATTTTCCTGAAAAATCGTATGTTGCATATTAAAGTGAAATAACTCTATAATTTAGTTTAGAAGTTTCCTATTATTTTACTTTTAATTGCAATTAATTGTATTAGAAACATCAATTTAAAACTTCAGTTACCATAGTCATTGTTATTTGCCAAACATCAACCAAATTGCTACAGTCTATCCTTTGCCAGTAAAAAACATACAATAATATTTTAAAATTAGTAAGATTACCGCCTAGATCTTTGGCGCTGACGACTTTGACCAGTAGTCGTTTATCACCCAGCAGTTGGACACAACCGGCTGTGGAATTGGGCGTCGAAGTGTACATGTGACGGTCAGCTTGGAGCTGGAAATAAAGAAACATTCACTAAATTATTCAAAACTACCACCACCATACCACGCTTCTCTGTGCTTATTTTTTATTTATTTATTTATTTAAGGACACTAACAATATATAATGTACAACATTCAAAAATATAAAATAACAAACTAGGACACATTTACTTATATGTACATCAATTATAAGTGAACATAACATTTGCTTTGACATGTAATACGTAGAAATATAATCAAAGTTCAATTAAAAGAGGAAAAAAAGATATAAACTATAATAAAATGAAATAAAAATGCAGTTAAATTACATAAATTAGGGAGGGTTCACTGTTTAAGAGGAATCACAGGACGATTTGTCTGAGGCTTTCGATTGTGTCTAACATGAAACGCTGATCAAGAAACTACATCACTATAACATCAAAGATCTAAGGCTTTACGAGAGTTCCTATTTAACCAAAAGAACACAAAAATCTGTGTAATAAACCGAGGAGTCCCACAGGGTTCTATATTAGGACCTTTTCTATTCCTCATTTACATTAACGACCTTCCTTACTTGATTAACGACAATCATTAGACTGTCTTATTTACCAGATTGCGACGACGTAATCAACTCTCGCCATAAAGTAATGCATTAGTTTGGACCCTCTTAGTTGCGCCTCTACTTACGCTCTTATGATCTCTAGACTTAGATAATATATATTTTTTTTCAATGATTAACCAATTACAAATATTTCTTACCATAGAATCATAGTGTAGGGGTAGTCGCGGACCAGTTTCAGCAACGTATCTTCTGAGGCGAGGGCAGGTGGGATAGGGCGCGAAGTTAAACAATAAATTGGTGTTTCGCAAGGCATTCACTACGACGTCACTGAAAATTTTAAAAAAAATTGTATTTATGCACCGTGACCGTTGGGTAAGGAATGTGAGACTCGGCAAGGGCGGAGACATCGCAATACCCATATCAATCCAGCTGACTACTCTTCATCCGTTATTGGGACATCCAAGGATCACCCACGCTTTCGAAAGACAGAAGTACTATACTGATTTCGTTACGGGTTTTACTTATGCTTTACGGTTACGCTATTTAATATCCTCATCAGTGATACATCGGCAATGTAGCAAAATGGCAGTATTTGAAGAAAATCCTAAGCCTGAATTAAAGAATTTTTCATATTATTTTGATTGATCACTGAAAAATCTGAAAAAAATACAAAAAAGACATATTTATCCATACAATTTTGTTACCTTATAGTCTGTTGCAGGTCACTTTCGGCGGCGTTGGGCCTAAGAGGTCCCACGGGAGCTAATGCCACTTTGACCTCAGGCCAGCCGTCACATTTCAGTTCTCCTGTCAGTTTGTCTGTTATGCAGACTACGTGGAGCCGGGCGCGGAACCTAAAGATAAATAAATTATCTTCATAAAGACTGATTTGTGAAAAATGGTCTTTTTACATAGAAATAAACGTTCAAATGTGTTTTGCCTAGGCTTGCTGACTAAATCCTCCTTTTTATGTCGCTGGGTAATGCATTTACCAACCTCGATCGACAACTGTTCAGGACTTTGGGACTCGGCGGTAGAAGATTCCCCGCAAGGCCTACTAAACCTATCGGAACCCTCTTCATCTTTCAAGTAATCACCGAATAGAAGCATATAATGTCACTTATTAGTCAGTGATTGACAGTAGAGTAAATAGGTGAATTTTTTGCATTGTTATTAAGATATAAATGATTTTTGCTGTCAATTGAATTTTTTTTATAATGCCCAAAGGTACCAAATTTATTTATAAATATTTAAAAGACCCTAATTTTTTGGGACTCATCACATTATTGAAGTTCAGAGCCGACAATTTGATGTGTTTGTTTTATGATACTTATATACATTTTTAATTTCAACAGAAATGTGTATCAGATTATCCAATGACTTCTGCTAAATGGAAAACAGGTTCGAAAATTCTAAAAACTTCCAAATTTTGTCAATTTGATGTATCGTTACAAATATTGCAATGAATTAATGACTCACAATTATATCGAATATATAGGTACAAATGTAAAAACAAACTATTCGCAAACCGATGAAAATGGGCCACTCACTTGTTAACATTGACCCTGTAATGTGAAACCTCTACTTTGTCTCCTCGCTGGCTGAACGCTTTCAGCTGGAAGGCGGGAGTCGCTTCGCAGTCACAAGTTATTGTCTGTAATAACAAATACATTCATTATTTATAGAACACTGCTGCAATCATCGGATTCAGCCCCACTAGTTTCTCTCCCATCCTGGATTTGCTGTCGTGAACTTAATAATGTATAAACTGCCATCTGAAAGGAAAAAATGGCAAAGTGTGCTTATAGCTCGTTTCAACAACTTGACAGAGCAGCTAGGAAAATACAACTATTAAATTACATTTAACTGAAATCAAGTAAGAGACATAGAAGATCTATATAATTGAAGTTTTAATTACAGAAATAAGGTTTAGAGTTGATGTTGAACCCATTTCTGTAATGTGTATGGAAATAGATGTCTTTTCTCTCTAATTCGCAGGATTTATTTTTAGGATCTGCAACAAACCGATCCCTGCAATAAATCAATTTGTCATCGACCCAAAATACCCTCTTTCACATTTAGAACTTAATAACCATTTAACCAAAGACAGCCTTATGAGGGAACTTAGAAACATGTAATTGGAACGTATTATATCAAAAATCAACATAATCGTGGTATGAACTCAAAATAATTGAGAAATCGTTCTATGATTTGAAGGATTACTTAAGAGTTAAAAAAGCGTGGAATGGAATGAATTGATTTAAATGAAATAGAGTAAATTAAAAATATATATGGTAATGATGACGAGGAAAAAAGGGGCACCCGGCTGAGTATAGAACGCATCATCATCAATCGCACATTGAAATATGTGGGAGAGACTGTAAAAGCCTACTTGAATTAAGAATTCCTATCCTGTTCCAGAAGTCAAAGGTCTGGGGAAGATATAAGAAAAGTGTTACTTAAAACAGATAATGTTCTAAGGTTTAGGGCAATAACCCTTATATTGGAAATAGTGGTAATCTCTAGTATTAATCATAACGCGGGCGGAAGACACAATTGCGTTAAATTGCCTAGATTGCCTACCAAGCGAATGTTGCCCACAATGTAATAAAAGAGATTGCTAGTTATTGCGTAATCTAATATGTTATCCTTACGTAATCCTTTCTCGTCTCTCCAATATTGTTGTTGTTATCTAAGACTATCTATATTTTCCTTAACCTTATTTAAGTTACCAACTTCATTTACTTATTATAATTCTATATATCGACAGCCCTATGTATAAACACATACCTTATTTCGTTGATTATATCACCCTGTTTATGCAACGTTTTTAAATCATATAGAAACATACCACCAGTGTGAAAGTTAGTACAGTAATGAACGATTTTGTCTTTGAAATACCGTCATACAAAATTAGGTAATACAGTTCACTATGGATTGACATTAAAGATATTCCTTTCATATTTTGCCACGGTTTCGATGTGCATATAATATTAAATAAGATGATAGTTAACTTTAATAAAGCATTATAATTTTACTGATATAAAATAAATTAAATAATGTATGTAAATGTCTTGTTAATATGTCTGTAAATAAATAAGAAGCGATCAAAATTTGAAATACGCAATCTATACGAAAAAAATGTATCTTCTAATTATATTTGTCCATAATGTACTGTAGCAGCCCATTGAATCTGATTTAGTATCCCATTTATGGTTACCAATGGTTTGGTAACCACTGGAGCCAGGCAGAACGGGATGATACTTATGTACAGCAGTGGAAGTCCATCAGTTGAAGACACGAAGGGCCTGGTACAGGATGTAAGTCATACGACTCGTTTCCCTGATTTTTATACAGTGGGAAATGATTTTCCCTGTCAAGACAGGCATGGTTTACAGGTTTCACTGGTTGGGCTAGAATATCCACTAAAACTTAGCGGAACCTTAATCAACCTGAGATGACCTTGTCAGAGGTCCCTTGTTCATTCTCTCAGACAAGCCAGGTTAAAACCAATAATGGATTCATATGTTTGTTAGATCTGTCTTAAGGACACACTGAATAGAAAATACAATATAAAATAAATAGTTTATATAATGCCCTGTTAAAATTAAATAATAGAGTTTATAATAATATCGTTAGTCAGTACTGGAATCAAGAAATTTTGATTCAAATAAATATCCCTAAAAAGTTAAAATAAATGTAATAAATTACAAGGGACTATATGAAATTTTAATACTGGAGGAGGTAACTGATCAGTGATTGTAATTATACCAGTGAAGCTACCAGTGAAGCTATATCAGACACGTATCGGGATTATATTTCAATCACCCATATAATATCTGCTGGATATAAATCGTTATAATTTTTCACTAGTTTCATTCCGAAATGCAGAGTTAGTTCAAAAATGTTATTCAAAGCTTTAGAACAATGACATTAAATATTCTCTGTAGTAGTTTAATAGTTATGCTAAGAATTATTAATGGCATAATAGTAACAATATTAATACATACCACGTCATCTTTGGAGTCGCATTCGCAGAAGACATTGGTAACGTTGGGTGGATGACTGTCCAACGCACGCACCATCTCCACGCCGATGCCTTGCTGAAACAATTAGAAACAATGAAATTATTGAACAAAAATGTTTTTTCAAAATGGCAACCTTATGGTGCTGTTACACTCCTGTTTAAAAATGTTTAGAAACATTAATAGACATTTCATCAAACATTAGATCACATTGTAAACATTTCTAAACAAAACTGCAAGCAATTTGAAGTTTATAATTTGATTATGTTCTCGACTTTTCTCCTTAATTTAGAAAATGGTATATTTTGTTTAAACTTAGAATCAATATATATATATATATATACATATTAGTAAAATCGTATAAGGAATGTTTTGTTGACTATCGTCGCTCGTCGCTTCAACCGATGGACGTCCACTGCTGGACATAGGTCTCACATAATGACGTCCACAAGGCCCGATCTTGCGCCGCCTGGCTACAGCAGCTACCGGCGACCCTCTTTATATCATGGGTCCACGTTGTGGGGGGTCTGCCTACACTACGCCGTCCGGTGCGGGGTCGCCACTCCAGCACCTTCGTCCATCGGTCCTTCGGACTATGTGCCCCGCCCATTGCCACTTCAGGTTCGCGATTCGTAGGACTATGTCGGTGCCTCTGGTTCTACTACGGATCTCTTCATTTCTGATTCGATCACGTAGAGAAACTCCGAGCATAGCCCTCTCCATCGCACGCTGAGTGACTCTGAACTTCCGCATGAGGCCCATAGTTAGCAACCACGTCTCAGAACCGTATATATTTGTATATGTATGTATATATTTGTATGATTGTCATTTCCAAGAATAAAGTTTTTTGTGCAATTAATGTAAACCCTATGATTGGCAAATAATAGAACGCCAATCATAGGACGCCTTTATTTACAAATAAAGAAACAACCAACGTCGTTTACTTATCACAGTAGTGCACGTTTGCCAGTCGCAAACATTACACAATAGAAAGCCAATTCGGCGTAAACGTTCCTGCTGAACAACAGTTCGATTGCAATACATCATATCCTCGTCTGGTGACAATTAGACGGCGGAGCCTTAGATGAAGAATCTGGCATTTTATTTCGATCCTGAACCGGCAATCTTCGCAAGTGTGAGCTGACGAAGTGGCTTCCAAATATTCCTTCAAATGATAAAATCATTTCTCTATTAGCTTTCTTTTAACGAAAGATTTAAATTTATTTAAAGACATCTTTGTAACTTCTTCTGGTAGTTTGTTATAGAAACCTATTCGAAATAACAGCAATTTTATTCTTCTCTGCCTCATTGGTCTAGTTGTTAGCATGTTTGACTACAGACATGATGTCCTGGGTTCGAGTCCCAGGTCTGGCCAATTCGAAATCGATATTGAGTTTTCTAGAAGTTGGGAAGTTGGCGGTGTGATCCACCCCCGTGGCTCGGAGAGCACGTTAAGCCGTCGGTCCTGCGCCTGATCTCTCTCAGGTCGTGTCGGATTCCCATCACATCGGACTATGAGAGTGAAGGAATAGAGAGCGCACACTTGTGTACTATGCCTGCCAATCCGGCAGGTATAAAATAAAAGTAAATTTAGATATATTATTAGACAAGAGCACTGCGAAACTGTTTTATATTTCTTTTCTCTCTACTAAAAATAATACAGACCTACATATATTTCAAAATTTAGTTTCCTTTGCCCTTTCGAAATGGAACTGCGAACCATAGGGACAGTCTTATTAAGATGTCTATACTGAATAAAAATATCATGTAACAACATGTTCAGTACACCGTGAAGAAATCGATTAGTATAATGTACGCATAGACAATGGCTGGTTGTGACATATGAAGGTCAAGGTCCCTTATTACATCTCTTTGCTCCTTATAATAATATTAATAGTACCATCTTATTTCCTTAAAAGTTCCATTTTGTTAGTTAAAGTTCAAAATAAAACCATGTTATTTGTGTTTTTCCATATAATTAAGTATGTATGTTTGTAAGGTTTTCCCACAAAAACTACTGGACCGATTTCAAAAATTGTTTCACCATTAGAAAGCTGCATTTTCACCGAGCGACATAGTCTATATTACTTTCTAAAAAAAAATAGGGATCCCTAATAAAAATGCATTAATGTAACCCAAGGTGTGGAAACTATTGATGACAGAACAAAAAATGTTCTACAATATTATAGAACGTATTAATATCTACAAAAAAGTCCGCAATACCATATGACCAACTATTGTTATTATATATAAGATGTAGTGATAAAAATTTAGAAAGGTATGCTTAGATGGTTTGGGCACGTAGAGAGAATGAATGAAAGGAGACTGACAAAAAGGATTTATGAGTCAAGAGTGAATACGAAAGTTGGAAGGGGAAGACCAAGGCGAACGTTCCTGGACCAAATCCAGGACATTTTAAATAAGGGCCAGGTAAAGAGTACTCTGAACCGACGAACTTTTATAAAAGGTTTAATGAGAATGAAAGAAGCGAAGATATGCAAGGATCGTGGCAAGTGGAAGGACGTGGTCTCTGCCTACCCCTATGGGAATGAGGCGTGATGCTATGTATGTATGTATTTTAAAGACTGTTTCAATGCCTGTAAAGTACTTTATAAAGGATTAAAATCGGACATTCCATTCAAAAAATATAACGAATTTTAAAATGTCAATCTAAAGAAGATTGTAGCGACCCTTATAACTGGACCTGCGACTCGTGAGTATTCCAAGAAAAACCATTTCTTACAATAGAGTATTTTTAAGTTAGCTAATGTCGGACATTCTGCGTAAATGTTACGAGTTTAAAAATGTATTACTTAGATATATCAAGAGTACTCTAAACCGACGAACTAGTATGAAGGGTTTAATGAGAGTGAAAGAAGCGAGGGAGCTATGCAAGGATCGTGGCAAGTGAAAGGATGTTGTCTCTGCCTACCCCTATGGGAATGAGGCGTAATTTTTGGCTTCTGTAAACTGAGTCTACCATCAAAAACACGAACCCCTAAAACAGTAATTGATTAACATTAAAAAATATCATCATACGTCGTATAAGGGACAGCACATGATAAAAAAACTAGATTGAGTGTTGTGAAACCTACTTGAATCAAGGATTGGGTTGATTATCTATACACCAACCTATTATTAGATGAGATCGCAAAAACTACATTCGTAAACCAGCAATAATTGTTTAAAATATGTGGTAGAGGATTCTTAATGTCGAGAACCGAAAGCAGTTTCGTAATAATCAAGGTTTCGTCACTAAATCCATTTGGTATCTGCCAAAATAATCATCGGCCAATTAAACTGATTGAAAAAAATCTCAAGCATGTGTTAGGTTCATTATCATTATGTATTAATAAAACCAACTGCTTTATAACACAGTTTTATAAAACGAAATATATGTCCAAGCTATTTAAAAATATCAAATATATATGTCGGAGTGCACGAGTCTATGGATCGCTGGTTCGTGTGTAATAGTCTGTGGAACGCTGGCGCCATCTTTGTATCGGCGTGGGGGCAGAGTCAATAAGTGGCAGTCCTGCCCGTCTCTCGGCCGTTCTCGAGTGGCGGTCGGTCGGAGTGGTCGACTATTGAAACTGTCGCGTTCCTAGCTATTAGTCTTAACGAGTTTGTGTAAATTGATATCGGGAACATTAAGTGATTGAACATTATAATCCGAGTTAATTAACAAAGTGTTTCATTGCACCAACATTACCCATGAACGCCCACACAATAAGAAATTAAATAATGGATCAAATTAATAAAACTTCTGATGTCGGCGTAGAACCCTACGCCTCTGTGCTTTTTGTTTCTCCGTTCTCCCTTATTCTCCGACATATATAATTATAAATGTGTGCGCATGTACGCATATGTGAGTGTGTGAGCATGTGCGTGCGTGCATGCGTGTGTGTACGAAGGCTCGTGGCCGTCTGTGTTCTGTAAAAGGCTTCAGCCCCGATTGTATATCAGTATGATGCCTACGCTTGTCCGAAAAAACATTTTATTTCAAGTAACATATCCCAAAAAAGGAAAAAAATAAAGAGCAATCAGTCTGACGTAAATCAAGTTAAATACAGTCGCTTCTTGCGTCGATTGTCCTCCGGGTCGAATGATGCTAAAGCTTTTGAGGCTTAAATGTTTGCTAATAGTTAAACTATACAATGTAATCTTTTTTTTTAAGACTCTGGTGTAGCGTCATGTTGCGCTAAACTTTGAGATAGTGAAAAAAGTTGGTCTTGTATTTATTTATAGGGTCACATCTTAAAAATGAAAATTACCTTAAAGGTTTTCATTGTTATTCACATCACTTATATAATCAAAAACACAAATAATCCCTAATAAACACTCACAGTTTACAAAATACCACAAAAAAAATTAAAGACCTTCGACGCAACGCACGTACCGTTAGTAACGGTCACTTTGTAGATGATTTATTTCTGTTTTTTCTATTGTCTGCTGTTATCTCTACGCATATTTTATTAGGACAAAGCGAAATAGATAATACACATTATGACTTAAAAAGAAAGAGATGCTTATATTTCTGATTGTAAGAGTTAAGACAGAAATATCGTATCAAGTCATCTATTAGTTGACACGGGCAATTTTAGGAATACAAAACGTAAATCATAATATTAGCTTTTAGTATTTAACCACGCTTACCATAATCATATGCAAAAGCAACAAAAAGGTAGCCCTTTACCGTTATAAGTAGCATCTCTTGCCATCACCATATATAATATATAAACATGTTGATATAGTAAGTAGTAAGTAAGTAGCAGCCCATTAACGTCCCACTGCTGGGCACAGGCCTCCTCNTTTTTGAATTGGCCCGACCTGGGACTCGAACCCAGGACCTCATGTCTGTAGTCGAACATGCTAACCACTAGACCAATGAGGCAGGCAAAAAAAAATGTTGATATAACTTGTTAGTATTCCCCCTTGTAGACATATCGACTCTAAATATCTATGTCGACAATGGGTCTGTATGGCATATTGCCAAATTTGGGTCTCAGTTATTGCCAGGGGCTATTGCCATATGTATGCAACAAATATACACTCGTATGTTTGAATGTATTCGGTTATTTGATAACGAACTCACTTTTTACGAGATAATTTCTTGTTACAATATTGTTGTAAAAAGTAAGTAACAGCCCATTAACGTCCCGCTGCTGGGTACAGGCCTCCTCACTGCAAGGAGCGAGGGTTTTTATAGCATAGACCCCCACTATGCTGCTCCACTGCGGATTGGCAGGGATAGTACACAAGTGTACTCTCTATTCCTTCACTCTCATAGTCCGATGTGACGGGAATCCGACACGACCGGAAAGAGATCAGCGCAGGGCCGATAGCTTAACGTACTCTCCAAGGCACGAGGTTGGACCACACAGCCAACTTCCCAACTTCGGGCAAATATTGAGAAAATCTTAATAGAAAACTCAATATTCGTTTCTGAATTGGCCCGACCCGGGGTTCGAACCCTCATGTCTTTAGTCGAACATGCTAATCAAAATTGTAAATTTGTAAATTTATTGATTGTATGATATTTATAGTGTGATAAGAGAACGTTGTGGTGTAAAAGAAGATGTAGTGACTAAAATTGAGAAAGGTATGCTTAGATGGTTTCGGCATGTAGAGAGAATGAACAAAAGGAGACTGATAAAATGGATTTATGAGTCAAGAGTGAATGCGAAAGTTGGAAGGGGCAGACCAAGGCGAACGTTCCTGTACCAAATCCAGGACATTTTAAATAATGGGGTTCTGGGTTCGAGTCCCGGGTTGGGCCAATTCAAAAATCAATATTGGGTTTTCTATTAAGATATTCTCAATATTTGCCCGAAGTTAGGAAGTTGGCGGTGTGTTCCACCCCTGTGCCTCGGAGAGCACGATAAGCCGTCGGTCCTGCGCCTAATCTCTCACCGATCGTGTCGGATTCCCATCACATCGAAGTATGAGAGTGAAGGAATAGAGAATGCAGTTGTGTACTATGCCTGCCAATCCGCAGTGGAGTAGCGTGGTGGGTCTATGCTATAAGAACCCTCTCTGATATGAAAATGATATTTACTTAACAATCCGACATAATTAGTACTTTGTGAAATATATATAACGTTTATTACGTTAAATTGTACACCAACAGGTAAATTACAGTGGTTCAAAATTTATACGAGTATATTCGTTACCCATTCTAATATTTAAACATTGGTAATATAGAAATATTAGACAGAAGCTTTATAACGCTGCCTACATTATTTATATTTAGAAATCTATAATTTATAATTTTAACTTATATTGTTATTAGTGTGTATAACGCTGTGTAGCATTATATAAGTTTATCTTCTTTGTAATATTCTTTCTTTATTTAAAGAGTTACGCAAAAAGAGGTAATTTCATAAATTCAATTCCAAATGGTGAATACTTTTGGTCAAATAAAGATTGAGTGATCCTGTTTCAATTATATATCTATTACTTTAGTTTTATTGATCCAATACCTTATGTTACCGAAACGAGTATCAATATTAGACTTATAAATAATTAGGTGGAAACACTTATAAAATACTAAAAAATGTGCAATATTACGAAATGTTATGCAATAAGAGGTAAATTTAACGAGTAGAACAATTGTGTGGTTATAGTCTCTCGAGCTGCTTCGTGGTGTAAATGTTGCAAAGGGGACAGTTCAAGATTTGTAATAGTAATAATGTAAAAGGAATATGAAGTTATAAAGTAATTAAAAGTATTTGTAGTATGTTTACATGTATGTAATTATATAAAGCATTATTATGTAGTTAGTAGATATCGCACCTATACCAAGTGTCTATTAAATTCTTCCACTTTTAGGGTTCCTGGAAGAGATCTCTTTAAAGGATAAGGTGTCTTTTGTGTACTAGTTTCAATTTTAATTTTTTAAGTTAGGTTAAGCGGTGCATACATAAATAAAAGTGTTTGGAAAGTATGTGCTGGTTTATCTATTACTTAGGATATTGAGGGAGCCAAATTAGCTTTTGTGATATACATAAATTAGATTCACTTTCAAATCTCTGTAGGTTTTTATAAAACAATCTATGTTATGGTTCTGCTTCACGTAAAAACAAAGGCGCCGAGACGTCTAGGCAATAGAAACTTGTTTATTATCTTTCCAACCCCTAACAATATTCGATATGGAACATCTATACATATAAGCCAGTTCAAACTGTCTGTTTGTTATGCTAAATATTTAAAGTAAATGAATTTTTACTTTCGAATAGGGTAAGCTAAAGCCAACTTGTATAAAATGAGAAAAGTTTTATGCGAACCTAAAATCCCTTTCCTCACACATCGCGTTTTCAGGTGTTATGTCAGGTCCACTCTTTTATATGCCTGCGATGCAGGGGTCCTTAAAAAGCAAAGCAAAACGGCTCCATGCATTTGAGATGTAGGTTCTCAGGAAAATGTTAAAGATTTTTTGGAACCAGTTCGCTTCAAATGCTTAAGAACTCAAATGTGTTCAAATACACCGCAGGCTTATGACGACCATCGTGAGGAAAAAGGTATCTTATTTCGGAAATCTTCAAAGGGAATTTCTACATCTACATCCTTCCACTTGCCATGATCCTTGCATATCTTCTTCGCTTCTTTCATTCTCATTAAACCTTTCATACAAGTTCATCGGCTTAGAGTTCTGGATTTGGTCCAGGTACGTTCGCCTTGATCTTCCCCTTCCAACTTTCCTATTCGTTTTTGAGTAATAAATCTTTTTGTCAGTCTCCTTTCATTCGTTCTCTCTACGTGCCCATATCCTCTAAGCATACCTTTCTTAATTTTAGTCACTACATATTCTTTTACACCACAACGTTCTCTTATCACACTATTTCTTGTTTGATTTAAGTTTGATCCTAGAGGGTAGGATTTCCAGAATAAGAGCCTGGTAGATAGAGGCAGCAATGGATATACGTTATACGGGAGTGGACCAGTCATAACTACGCACATTAATATTGATTGCTCAAGATTGAAGAATTTTGCACCGACTGACAGTCAAGATGACGATATTATGATTTTTATAAGAGATCAGAAAGATAATTAAGAGTATTACCATACAGAACACTTTACGTTGGCGTATTGGTGCGTATACATATACTTCATTTACAAAGGCACTGTGGTGCATTCTCGATAAAGGCAAATTTTGGAAATTGTATTTTCTAGTTTTCCTATATCTGGAGTTATGAGAGGTTTTCTTCTTAAGTAGTTACCGCACACATCCGTCGTAGACTGTATCGTTAATTACTGTCAGACAAGACAAGGGTCAAGAGCTAAGCTGTCAGCATTAAAAAAAAGCAATCAGAAAGGGATATTCACAACCATGTTTCAAACTCAAACTCAATATATCTTGGATCAAATAGGCCTTTACAGCACTTTTGAATCGTCGTTTTTTCCATATATTATTTTAATGTACGACTGATAATAACATTAAAGAACGACCTATAATATAAAGTTATGAGGGTTCCTTCGCGCCCTGTGTTTTTTGTCATCATTACAATATATACATTTTTAATTTATATATATATAGCGATAATTAAAAGCGAATTTCAACAGCGAGACAGTCGAAACAATTCAAAAACAAAAGTGAAAACATATAATCAACGTCATCACCGCTCTCTATTAATTATCATAAATTTTAAATAAGTTCGTCTAAATTATCATAAATATACGAGTAAAAAATAGTTAAATTTATTCCCCTTTATTCTAATATTGTTTATATGATATAATATATGTCAAAAATGTACTGGGAAGTTATTTAAATAAAGAAGTCAGCGGTTCTTATGACTTCAATAATTTAATATTTCATTCTATAAAGCAGGCTTATTTTCAATTTCTTCTGGCGGGCGATCCCCCTTGGGAACTGCGCGCGCAAGTTCTTGCAGCTGCGTATCAGCACAGGGCAGCTGCGAGGGCTCAAGGCCTCCCAATTGACGTCGCTGAGGTTCGGAGGATCAGGGTCCAAGCCGATCAGGCTCTGATTCACAATTGGAAGGAGGACCTCAGGTCCCCAATAGCGGGCGTGGCCACTGTGGAGGCGATCCGTCCTCACCTGGAGCAATGGCTTTCCAGGAGGCACGGGACGCTTTCCTACAGACTGGTGCAGGTTTTGACCGGGCATGGCTGCTTTGGAAAGTTCCTGCACCGAATTGGCCGAGAGGAGTCGCCTGCTTGCCACGAGTGTGGTGCAGCTATCGACTCAGCACATCACACTGTGGCAGAATGCGCAGAATGGGGACCTCAGCGGCACCGCTTGGTGGCGTTGATCGGCGGAGAACTCTCGCTTGAGAGCATTGTAGGCGCGATGCTGTCAAGTGAGAGATGTTGGGCGGAAGTGGCCCTCTTCTGCGAGACTGTAATCTCGCTAAAGGAGGCCCACGAGCGAGATAGAGAGAATGCAGTAGATGCTCCCTCTCACCGCCGAAGGAGGCGGGATACTAGGCGGCGCTTGTTTGCGCACCTGCTCCCACCTCCATGAATCCTCAGTCGGACTCATCTAGGGCACCAGGGAAGAATGCGCAAGCTGAACCTCTGGTGTCTCACTTACGGATGAAGAGGGTTCCGCTGGGTTTTAGTGGGTATTGCGAAGTATCTCTTCCCTCGCTGAGTCCCACACTCCTGACTCATTCTGGTCAGGGTAAGTGCGTAAAAGCTTCAATTTGGTCTGCTATGTAATAAATGACAGTAAGGAATTACAAATTGGGCAATAATTTGACAGGTGATGATAAATTAAAGCAATTAAATCCATCGAACAAGTAAAACATTATGGAGTCAAGATCAAACAATATTTTATTAAAACCAACAGGGATTATACTTTACAATGTTATCTGAGCAAAATCCAACAGTAGACTGCGCGCCTTGCTCGCTCTTTTTTTTTTCGAAGTGTGTAGTTGCTATTAGCCCTACTGGCTTTGACAGCGTAAGCGAGAGGGGTGGCGAACGCAGAAGCTCTGCCGAGGGGTGGGCCCGTAGAAGGGTCCTGCTGCGTCGTGGGGAAACGTTGCTCTAAGGGAGCCTCCTGCGAGGCTCGGGCCTAGGCTTAGAGCAACGTTTGCTGCTGCTGAAAAGGATAATCGGACAAGTGCTTAATCTTGACGTCTATGGGTCCGCGACTGGGGGCCACGGCCGGGGTGCGTCAGATAGCGGGGACCTCGTCTTCGCCGGCGAAGAACCTGTGTGTGTGTGATAGTGTACGGGGTGTTGTCAATAGTAATCTGGTCGTCTGGGTCGTCAAGGACGTGTTTGGGCCGCCTCTTCCTAGGCGGGATGTTTAGTCTAATCCCATAAGAGGCGGTCCTCGCTCTCGAGTCACACCTTTATAAAAGGTCTCCCCACCTCAACAATGATGACGTCACAAAGAGCATCAAAAACACTTATTAACACGATAGTTAATCGATGACGTAACAAAATTAATTTCAATCATTTTCAATTATAAAATCAATTAAAACTAAGTCCTAAAGTTATTAGGCGTAGTAAGCATTTATTTTAGCTAAGTTTTGTTTTAACAATAGACATAAAACTAATAAATATAAAGTAACAAAATCAAAGGTAATTGATAAATCTGCTCTTAAATTATTATTATATTTAGCTAACTCCGGTATGGGAATCATTTGATTGTAAATCAACATATGACACAAAGTAATTTCCATTATAAAATAATTATCACTGCGACGTATATGATATGCTTAAAATATTCCATATGAATTAAGAAAGGAGAAGCGAAGTAGCTACCACTCAACTAGAACAATCCTTTATTTGTTACTATAATATATCGATATATATATCGCCGCTGGAAAGCAAACACGTAAAAAAGGTAAGGTAAGTAGCAGCCCATTAACGTCCCACTGATGGGCAAAGGCTCCTCGCTCATAGGAGTAAGGGTTTTTAGATTTTTTTTTTATAGCTGACAGATTAGCGCTTGACTGTGATCTCACCTGATGGTAAGTGATGATACAGATGGAAGCCATGGCCGAAGCCTCCCACCAGTCCAGACTCAGACAAATTAGAAAATACAATTTCCTAAATTCGTCCTACCGGGGATCGAACCCGGGAGCTCCGCTAGCAAAGCGAATACTCGCACCACTGTGCCAGCGAGGCCGTCAAGATCACAGACCCACAACACTGCTCCACTGCGGGTTGGGATGCGTAGTACACAAGTGCACTCTCTATTCCTTAAAAAGATTAAGCTCTTGACTGTGATCACGCGTGGAAGCGGGCGTGGAAGCGTGCGTGGTAAGAGACAATTTACCTCTTAATAGTTTCTATACAGCATCGTGCCGGAGCACAAATCTCTTGCTTGATGGTAGGGTGGTAACGTTTTTGCTGTTAACGTGTCAGTGTTAACACTGTCCCTCGTGGAGTACCTCTACGAGTTCTATGGGAGAGTAAGGCAGACGACTTGGTAGTGGATATTAGCAGGCGTATTCTGTCCATTACCAAGTCCGTCCCGACTTCAGCCAGTATAGCTGTATCGGCATTACACAAAATGCTCATACCTGGTAGGAGCGGACATCGCAGGAGCCAGTCCTTAATTCCACAAAATGGACACTAACACTGACTCCTGCGACACCCCGAGGTTTGTTTTATACCACGGAACATTTTTGTATATACAAGTATGGAGTAAGTATAGTTGCTATGCAATAGTTTGATCTTAAAATCTCGATAAATTCTTTAACGAGATAACTGCAAAATGTGATAAGCACAGATAAAAGTTAAACATGGATAGCACGGCGTTTTTTTCTTTATTATATTGTACTAGTTAATATCCAGGGTTATCTTAATATATATAAATTACAGGTCACGTTGTTTGTCCGCGATGGGCTTCTAAATTACTTTTAATCAAATTTGCACAACGTATGCAGTTTGATCTAACTTGAAAGATAGAATAGCTTACATCTTAATCAATAGACGCAATATTATTTGATTGCAAATTATTTGTCTATTAAAAACCTTAGCCACAGCAACGAGTGGCTAGTTCTGGTAGTAATATATAAAGTAAAACCAAGTAACTATATACGATCCGTGTACATACATGCATAGCATCACGCCTCATTCCCATAGGGGTAGGCAGAGACAACGTCCTTCGACTTGCCACGATTCTTGCATATCCCCGCTTCTTTCATTTTCATTAAACCTTTCACACAAGTTCGTCGGTTTCGAGTACTCTTGACCTGGCCCTTATTTAAAATGTCCTTTGGATTTGGTCCAGGAACTTTCGCCTTGGTCTTGCCCTTCCAACTTTCGCATTCATTCTTGACTCATAAATCCTTTTTGTCAGTCTCCTTTCATTCATGCTCTCTATATGCCCAAACCATCTAAGCATACTTTTCTCAATTTTAGTCACTACGTCTTCTTTTATACCACAACGTTCTCTTATCACACTATTTTTAACTTTGTCACTCAGATTTAATCCACTCATACTTCTCAACGCTCTCATCTCTACCGCATTTATTTTACTTTTGTGAGTCTTCTGCCACACCCAACTTTCACTACCATGCATAAGTGTTGGCACCAACACTCCTGCATGCACAGCCAGCCTGACCCTTTGAGATACCATCTGGCTATTCATAAAGGCGTGCAGAGCACCATTTACCTATATTCCTTGCATTCACTCTCCTTTCAACATCACTTTCACATGTTCCATCTTTTGTAAATTTAGATCCCAAGTATAGAAATTCTTTCACCTCTTCCACTTGTTCCCCATCTATCAAAATATTGCCATTCATCATAGATTCATCTCTTTCAAAAAGCCTAACTTTCGGTTTGTTTACATTCACTTTCATGCCTTTCCCTTTCAAAGCTTTATTCATAATATTTACCATCTCCTGTAGTTCATTAGCGGATGTCGCAAGTATTATTTGATCATCAGCGTAAAGTAAACATTTGATGAGTAATTCATTCGTTCTTAACCCATATATACTTTCTTTTAAATCTGTCAAACAGTTATCCATGAATAGGTTGAACAGCCATGGTGACGCAACACATCCTTGTGGAACCCCTCTTTCGACAGGAAACCACTCCGTGTACGCTCCGTTTACTCTGACACAAGCACTAGAACCCTCATAGACAGACTTCAATGCTTGGATCAGACAACCGCTCACCGCATACGTAGATAACGTTGACCACAGCTCATTCCTCACCACTCGATATTTTTAAAGATGATTTAAATCGAATATTTTAAGGTGTACAAATAAATTATGAACACTTCAATTTTAATGAGGTACATATAGTATATATTACAGTTTATGTTAAAACTAAACAATCCAAAATTTAGCATGAAATGAAACAAATCTTTTAACGAGTTTTGAAGGCAGATCTAACACTCCATCGGGTAAATGATAAAAATATATCAAACTACAAACTTTGCCAGTCTAACTATATCAATATATTCGTTTCACATGATTCAGATATTAGTCAGAGGATATATCTTCAGAAATAAACAACACAATCTGTGTCAGTGCATTGCAAGTTTCACGCACCGTCCAGTGCTCGCCGATATGACGTCATAGATGACGTCACACGCTACGCAATGAGCCCAAAATACCGCGTGTGTATTAGTGGCAGTACATAAATATCGCCGTCAGTCACTCGGACAACCGAGGCCAACGGGTGATACGGTTAAAGCATCTCACTATAGAGCGGTTATGGGTGCGTATTTTTATTGCATACTTGCCATCACATCTGATGGTATGTGTCAGTCTACCGCCAGTTTGACACACCCTACTGTACCATCCCCTTTAAGTCTATGCGACCTTCTAAGATGTCTATTTTATTAAAATGCTGCTAAGAGCAGTTTTGATCTACATTAAAGTTATACACGTTTGTTGTGTATTTCATCGAATAATACTGAACTGTATAAAATAGCTTTGTAAATAACACATATTTTTTGTACTATGTCAAAGATTAAAATGGTTACGATGGGTTGTCCTTTAGAGATACAATTCCGCACCATATAAGTGTAGAGATTAGTAACACATATTCTTTTATTCATAAGTATAATTATTATTTCACATTTCTTAACTCTCCACATTTAATATCAAAACTAAAACCGTAGTACTCTACGAACAAGCTCCGCCAGCCTGCCTACTATAACGTAAACATTCGCGCCACTTAACTTAATCAATACAAAAACTAATATCATGATGCAAACATATTTGAACTTGTTATACATTCTATTAACTCAATTAATTAAATATTTCACCACAGTTCATTTATAAATTACTTAAGATCTTGCTAAATCACCTTTATTGCACTCGTATCGGGGATTTTGATAAATAAATGACAATGGTCAATTTAAATAATTTCCATTCGTATAACGAAAGTGGCGAACGTTGCCGAAAACTATAAGTCAAAATGGTATTTCAACCATATAAACAACTCATATAAACAACATATATATGTCGGAGTGCAGGAGTCTGTGGATCGCTGGTCCGCGTGTAATAATCTGTGGAACGCTGGCGCCATCTGTGTATCGGCGTGGGGGCAGAGTCAATAAGTGGCAGTCTGGCGCGTCTCTAGGCAGTTCTCGAGTGGCGGTCAGCCGGAGTGGTCGACTATTGAAACTGTGGCGTTCCTAGCTATTAGTGTTAATAAGTTTGTGTAAATTGATATCGGGAACATTAAGTGATTGAACATTATAATCCGAGTTAATTAATAAATTGTTTGATTGCACCAACATTACCCACGAACGCCCACAGAATAAGAAATTAAATAATGGATCCAATTAAAAACGATGTCGGCGGAGAACCCTACGCCCCTGTGCTTTATGCTTCTCTGTTCTCTCTTATTCTCCGACATATATTATACATATAAACCTTCCTTTTGAATTACTCAATCCATTACTAAGAACTGCATTAAAATCCGTTGAATAGTGTAAAAGATCTAAGTGAAGACAGCGGAAGCGACTTCATTTTATACTATAGAGCATTTTTTACACATTTTTTTACACATTTTGCTTTGCTTTTCGAATTGTCTTTACTGTTAGTAAAAAGTATTAAGTAATGGCCTATGGAGATGCCACTTCTGGGCATGTAAAGTGTTAGTTGTACGCGATTTATAACTGCAACCAGTTTAGATCTAAACAAGTTAGAATAAACCATATTCTAAACTTATACGGACCAACGAAGATCAACACCTTCTCAAATTCTAAGTAGATATTATATATTTCCCTCATATTTTATTTAGATGAGGTCTCGTTTTTATCTGTGAAGTAAGTTACTTAGGAAGGATTAATAAAATAAGTAGATTGTTCAACTCTTGGCCACTTTCAAAAATCTAACCAGGACTTAAAACTCTAGAGTATTTCTTGTAAGTCTTATAGAAAGTCCGATAGGACGATAAAATAAACACATCTACAGCAGGAAAAAAGGAGACAGAGAAAGAAATCAGAAAAATTCTGGGACTATATTTTAATAATAGACAGAAAGTACTGTTACTGTAAGGGTAACTGTATACGATTCTATAATAAACTCCCTCAAGACGTTTTAGAAATGTCAATTAATAAATTCAAAGTCTTTGTTAAAAGAAAGTTGATAGAAAAATCGTATTATAAGTTGCAAGAGTACTTAGACGATAGAAACGCGTGGGAGTGAACGAACTGCTCTAATTTGAATTGAAATATATTAAACTAATATGATATTGTAATGATGATGGTAACAAAAAAAACAAAATACCCGACTGAGTTTGTTGTGGGCTCTTCTCGGATCAGGGCACGAAGGAACCCTAGTAACTTTAGATTTTATGTCGTTCTGGAGTACCATTATCAGAGGTACATTAGAGTTAGAGTGTGGAAAAGAAAAAAAAATATATTATTTGACGATTCAAAAGTGCTGTAGTGTGAATAAAGATATTTTGATTTGATTCGATTTGAAAAATTAAAGCGTAGATCCATTCAAGTACACTATTTATAAGCTCTTATTATTCTTGTTTCATCTCAAGAGTGATAAATCATATATCTGTATTATTGAACGTAAATATTCTCTCAATGAAAAACTGAAAACAGCCCTTTTGTTTATTGCTGACAGATTAGCGATTGACTGTGATCTCACCTGATGGTAAGTGATGATACAGTCTAAGACGGAAGCGCACTAATCTGTTAAGAGGCGATATACCCCTTACGCAGCATCGTACCGGAACACAAATCTCTTTGTTTGACGGTACGTTTTTGCTGGTAGGGTGGTAACTAGCGACGGCCGAAGCCTCCCACCAGTCCAGACTCAGTCAAATTAGAAAATACAATTTCCTAAATTCGTCCTACCAGGGATCGAACCCGGGACCTCCGCTAGCAAAGCGAATACTCGCACCATTGCGCCAGCGAGGCCTATTGTTTTGCGAAAATTGCGAAACTTCAGAAAATCCGTGAACACTGAAGATATATAAATCCAAGGCAACCAGTTCAAACTAGTTTAAGCAAACTTTTTGCTTTAAATTACGACGCGCCACGAAATAATTCGTCGCAATGCTGTATTTTGCATAAACCATAGTGGTGTTTCAAATAACCGCTGCGTGTGCAGGAATCCTTATGTCGCTGTATAGCCTAATGATAATTAAGATTTTAATTTTACGCCACGGTTTTTCTAACGACTCAACGAAACACGTTAGGAAATGTGTATATCATCAGAATTAATAGCACACATATTACGAGTCATGGCAAAAATAATTATTACTTTGCTATCTCAGCTGCTTACTGCCTCATGGCATGTTTATTGTTACTGGTTAGCATATTCGGCCATAGACATGGGTTCAGGTCCCGGTTTGTGTTTTCTATTAAGATTTTCTCAATATTTGAAGTAGGCGTTGTTCTCCACCCACGTGCTTCGGAGAGTACGTTAAGCCGTCGATCCTGTGCCTGATCTCTCTCTAATCGTGTGGAATCGGATTATAAGAGTGAAGGAATAGAGAGTACACTTGTGTGCTATGCCTGCCAACCCGCAGTGGAACAGCGTGGTGGAGTCTATGCTCTAATAACCCTCGCTCCTATAAGTGTGGAGGCCTATGACCAGCAGTGGTTAACGGGCTGCTACTTACCTTTTTAACTTATCCCAGCCGCTATAAATGTTTTCATAAAACATATTTTTTTCTCTCTATATCTTTTAGAAACTTTTAATCCATCCAGTCTATTTACTCTCAATTGGTTTCAAATGTAGTTTTAGACGACATTTCTTTTGCAATGTAGACGGTCACTGAGGGAATGGAAACTGTGAGGTTTACAACCCCAGATTAGCTAGTTTTTATTTTTATATTTATGGAAACAAACAGTATATATGACACATAAGTAAGTAGCAGCCCATTAACGTCCTACTACTGGGCACAGGCCTCCTCACTCCGAGGAGCGAGGGTTTTTAGAGCATAGACCCACCACGTTGCTCCACTGCAAATTGAAAGGCATCTGGTGCTGCAGTAAAGGAAGCGGAGGGTATCGCTTGGCTTTAGTGGGTATTCTGGTTTACCAGCGAGTCCCACACTGCCGATAAGATTGTACTCTGATCGGCGTGCATAAAGGCATTTCCCAGCGTTAAAAAAAAGGCATAGTACACAAGTGCACTCTTTATTCCTTCACTCTCATAGTCCGATGTGACGGGAATCCGACACGATTGGAAAGAGATCAGGCGCAGGACCGACGGCTTAACGTGTTCTCCGCGGCACGGGGGTGGATCACACCGCCAACTTACCAACGTCGGGCAAATTTATATATATTGGTATCTATAACACATAAAAATCACAAATATATAAATACCTTAGACCAACAGTTTCCCAAGATGCATATTGCTTATAATTAGATTTAAAAATACGTGCAGACAAAATAAAATGTTAAAATAAACTACTACAGAATATTAAAACTACACTAAACTTTACTTTATGTAGACTGTTATTGACACATAACTTATATTTTGTGAGAGAGATATGATGTGGACTCCTTCTTATGAATGTATACTATGAATATCTTATTTTAGAACATATTTTACCTAAGACAATAAAACTTGTCAATTGTTCTTGTTTAAAATAAAACCTTAAAGACATATTGTACATATTTGTTGTCTTTAAACTATTATTATCAGCACTTTTATTAGCTTTGAATATTTTTATAGATATTAATACCTTCTATTATATTGTACAAAATTTTTTTTTTCTATCAAATCAAATCAAAATATCTTTATTCAAGTAGGTATATTACAGCACTTTTGAATAGTCAAATTATATATTTATTTCCACACTCTATTTCTAATATACGTCTGATGATGGTACTCAAGAACGACTAAAAATCTAATGTTACGAGGGTTCCTTCGCGCCCTGATCCGAGAAGAACCCACAACAAACACAGTGGGGTATTTTGTATTGTTTCCTTGTTATCATCATCATTAGTTTAATATATTTTAGATAGATAGATAGATAGATAGATAGTATACTTTATTGAACACCACAAAAAAAAATATATAATACAATGACTTAACTTAAAATAATTCTAGTGTACAATGGGCGGTCTTATCGCTATTTAGCGATCTCTTCCAGACAACCCCATTTTAATTTAAATTAGAGCAATAAGTAATCTTGCAACTTATAATACGATTTTTCTATCAACTCTCTTTTAACAAAGACTTTGAATTTACTAATTGACATCTCTAGAACGTCTTGTGGGAGTTTATTATAGTAACGTATACAGTTACACTTAAATGAGTTGTTAATTTTATGCAGCCTACTAGAATTTATAACAAGTTCATTTTTATTTCTTAAGTTGTATGATGTACATTCACTCTTTTTATTAAAGGTGTCAATGTATTTATGTACGTACAACAAGTTTTCTAATATGTATACGCAGTGAACTGTCATTATATCATCAATAGTTTCCCCAGCGCACGTGATGACAGATTTTTTATGACCAATTTTTTCACACCTTGGGTTACATTTATTAGCATTTTTATTAGGGATCCCTATTTTTTTGGAGAAAGTAATAAAGCCTATGTCGCTCAGTGAAAAAGCAGCTTCCTAATGGTTTCGATTGTTAATATCGAGTCCAATTGGAAATCACCGTGTTGGAATATGGTCACCGGAGAAAGTAAAAGACGTGTGTTCAACTTGAAGTACTGATATAATATAAGGTATTAATTCGGTCGTACAAAATTTATTCGGTCGTACATGCCGATGACGTAGTCATTATGGCAGAGACTCTCGAAGATCTCAATACAATGCTCGATGACCTCAGCAGAGTTTCTCAACAGGTGGGCCTGAAAATGAACATGGATAAGACAAAAATCATGTCTAATATCCATGTACCGCCACATCCAATCATCGTTGAGAACTCAGCTCTCGAAATTGTAGACGAGTACACATACCTGGGACATATAGTCCAGCTAGGTAAGTCCAATTTCGAGAAGGAGGTCAACCGCCGAATCCAACTCGGTTGGGCAGCGTTCGGGAAACTACGCCAGATATTTTCGTCCGATAATCCTCAGTGCCTGAAGACCAAAGTCTTCGAACAGTGCGTGTTGCCAGTGATGACCTACGGTTCTGAGACGTGGTCGCTGACTATGGGCCTCATGCGGAAGCTCAGAGTCACTCAGCGTGCGATGGAGAGGGCTATGCTCGGAGTTTCTCTACGTGATCGAATTCGAAATGAAGAGATCCGTAGTAGAACCAAAGTCACCGACATAGCCCTACGAATCGCGAACCTGAAGTGGCAATGGGCGGGGCACATAGTCCGAAGGACCGATGGACGTTGGAGACCGAAAGTGCTGGAGTGGCGACCCCGCACCGGACGGCGCAGTGTAGGCAGACCCCCCATAAGGTGGACCGATGATATAAAGAGCGTCGCCGGTAGCCGTTGGAGCCAGGCGGCGCAAGATCCGGCCTTGTGGCGGTCATTACGTGAGACCTATGTCCAGCAGTGGACGTCCATCGGCTGAAGCGACGACGACGACGACGACGACGACGACAGATACGAAGACATACGAGTAAGTGATGACGTTGTAATGTTGGCAGGATTGGATTTTTGTATTACCAACACACCGGAACTATTCAGAAAATATAATTGGGTCGAATTCGGGATTGCTACAGAAGCGTCTTAACTAAGATTGCTATTAAATGAATTGAGATATAACCTCAAGTTTATCTCAGCTCTAACTTGCAATGTTTTATCATAATATCTTATCTGTTACCAAATTAATCCTGTTTTACCGGATATGTGGTAACAAATTACTTTGAATCTCGCACACAAAAATGGGGAAGATTCATACATGCTTAAACTGCCTCGTTGGCCTAGTGGTTAGCATGTTCGACTACAGACATGAGGTCCTGGGTTCGAGTCCCAGGTCGGGCCAATTCAAAAATCAATATTGAGTTTTCTATTAAGATTTTCTCAATATTTGCCCGAAGTTGGGAAGTTGGCGGTGTGATCCACCCCCGTGCCTCGGATTCCCGTCACATCGGACTATGAGAGTGAAGGAATAGAGAGTGCACTTGTGTACTATGCCTGCCAATCCGCAGTGGAGCAGCGTGGTAGATCTATGCTCTAAAAACCCTCGCTTCTCGAAGTGAGGAGGCCTGTGCCCAGGAGTAGGACGTTAATGGCCTGCTACTTACTTACATACAAGACACATGTTTCCTCTTTATAGTATTAGTTTAGATAGAACAATCATAAATAAATTCAATTGTTGTCAAGTTTTACTTACATAAATTGTATTTTTGTTCAAACAACATAAATCCGACTCCCAAAATGGCTTTCAATAGGCAAAGACAAGCTGGGGTCATAACTTAAGACGTTAATGCATTTGGCAACGGTCCACGTACTGTCGCAAACTATTGGAACAAAGGAAAATACCGCTTTCCCCTTGTAAAAACTTGCTTTTGTGAACATTGTGATCAGTATCCTTTAATGTACTATTTTCTTTTCGTTTTCTACCCGCCATTTCGGCGTTTAAAAATAATTATTTTTGTACTTCGGAAAAAAATCTATCACAATACATTTAAAGCTCAAATAAATTATATTCGTTTCTACACAGCATCGAACTGGAACACAAATCGCTTGCTTGACGATACGTATTTCCTTGTAGAGCCTTGACCGAAGCCTCCCACCAGACCAGACTCAGTTTGTTCCTAAATTCTAGAAAAGCGAGTACTTGCACCACTTAATTTTTTTTTTCTCGCTGGGAAATGCATTTGCGCACCCCTGCCACGAGGCACGCTGGAAAGGCCAGAATACCCAGTAAACCCAACAACACCTCTCCCTGAATTGGGAGTGTCAGAGACTCCCTTGCGCATTCACCCTGACACTCCCGGAACCGACTGAGGATGTTCAAGGAGGAGACAAGAGGCATTCGTAAAAAAACCTCCTGCCGCCCAGCCTCCTCCTCCGAAGGGGAGCAGAAAGAAGCAACTGCATTCCATCCTATCTCACTATCAAGCATGGCACCTACGATGCTTGGCAGTTAGAGATCCATCAGAGGATGTCGCTGTGGTCCCCATAGTACTTGCACCACTGCGCCAGCGAGGGCTTCAAAATAATTCAGTCCGAAGTGTCTAGAAGTTCCACCAGGCCAGGTTCCAGGTATTTATACCCGTCCATTCTGAAAGTGTTTTATTTGTTGCTCAATCGATTAAGCATCTAAAGTGCTACCGTTTTAAAATTCGACATAACTCAATCAACAGGTCAAGATAAAAGATACAACTGTATGCGTTATAATTGCCTACAAAAGTTCTAAAATTGTCTGCAGGTCAATGAAATTTCTTGCCACAAAGATTGGCACTTTGTTAACATGCCAAAATTCACCGACAATTGTCAATTTGTTACTAAGCTCGGCCGTTTTGTTTGTTTACTATCAAACACTATTTATATAACGATAAAGCAGGCTAATTAACGTTAGAATAATAATATATTGATAATATACAATTAACCATGATAACATTATATCGAACGTTAACATTAATACAGAAAAAATAAAATTAATTAAAATGCGCCATCAGAAGCAAATGGCTGGGTGCCCATAAGGCTGGTAGCGTTACCTCTTTGGACAGCGATACTTATACGCTGTCCGAAGTACCACCCGGCCTCAGGGTCACTTTTAGCCTCAGGACCCCACGGTCCTAATGTCTCCACGCCAAAAGGTACAAATATGTATTCTAAAGCAAGTCCCTCATATTTATGCCTCTTGGCGTTTTCAGCTAATGACGCCGCCGCTTCCGCTGATTTGCAGGTAGCGTCAATGTGAGATGGTGCAAGCGTTTCAACACATGTAGCATCCCACACCAACGACCTTCCTTTTTTCCAAGGCATCAACGACATACCATCAGTTCTCTTATTATCATCATGATCATCATGTGCAATTCCATTCGGCTCGAGAATATCCGGTACGGTAATGGTGACAAGAGTCCGTCTGATGATGTCGTTGATGCCGGCGTGTCTCGGAAGACGACCAGCACTACGAAGACCGTGGTGACCGAGTTGATTCACCCACTCACCACATTTACAACGATGGGGCTCTGTTGTAATACTTATATATTATTTGTATAATACTTGTATATTTTGTCAAAACAAATTTACATAATTGCAGTTTGAGCATTACGGAAAGTGGATCGGGTGAGGCGAACGGACGCCGAATATAATAAATTTAAATATTCTTCTTCTTCTTCAGTAATTGACTTTCAGGTGTGATCGGGCACACTCAACTTCGCCAGTGTCATGTAAATTGGAGAAGGCACGGAGGAGATTGTATGGTTTATGGTATTCCCAACCAAAATTTTGATAATTTACAATTAGTTGACACTTTTTAGGTATGTAGGACAACACAATGTACATTCACAGATATTGACTAAATTTTACAAAACAAAAAAAATTACAACTTAATATTATTACTTTTAATAAATTTACACAGATATACGAGTATACAAGGGTTACCAGGTGCTCAACATTTAGGGGAAAA
This sequence comes from Elymnias hypermnestra, assembly GCA_015832385.1. Taxonomy (NCBI): domain Eukaryota; kingdom Metazoa; phylum Arthropoda; class Insecta; order Lepidoptera; family Nymphalidae; genus Elymnias; species Elymnias hypermnestra. Next base: position 969,354 of record JACTOM010000075.1, on the reverse strand, counting down.
GGAACAGTAGGAGGGATAATGTCATATATAGGATGGGATATTTTTGGACAATTAAATATGATGTGGGAAACAGTGCCTTCGTCCAGGCCACACTCACAATTTAAATATTGGTAGAACATTAATATATGAATAATCAATAAACAGATTCCCGCCACAGTCTGTAAAATATTATAGTTACCACAATAAATTATTCGTTGTCAATGTCAAATGTCACATACAAATGAAAAACAACAAAATTCGTGTCTTCTCCAGTAAACTTAACACTGGCGAGATAATCTGTGCTCAATTGGCACACCTGAAAGCCAGAAGAAGAAAACTATTCTTTTAAATAAACAAAAAAAAAGTGACAAAGAAATAGTCGCTTTTAGATTTAATTTGATTTCTGAACGACATTTAAATTTAATTGATTTCTAAACGACAGGATGAACATCAAAAGTTTGACAAGTAGGAATAATATCTAAGGGAAAGCGAAATTGTTGGTTTTTACTTAATACAGAGAATATTTTCATATTTTAAAACCATCTCTGGACTTCCACAAATAATTCAAAACCAAAATTAGCAAAATCAGTCTAGTCGTTATCGAGTTTCAGCAATTCGTTTTTAATTATATGTTTTACTTTAGTCATGTGGTCCAAAGTACACTAGTTTTTTTAATTAGTCTTAATCTGGACAGATGGGTGGCTTCCGCCGTGGCTAGTTACCACCCTACCGTTAAGCCAGATATTTGTAATCCGGTACGACGCTTCTATCTTAGACTGTATCATCACTTACCATCAGGTGTTTAATATACTAAGCTGACAACAATAAGCCTTGGCGTCATTAGGCTTTTTGTTCCAAAGATTAAATTTAATTTACTTATGCAACATGAGACCTTTCGCTGGAATATTTAGTACGAAGTATAAACAATGTTATCGGAGGTGAGATTGTTTTCACAACTATCTAACGAAATATTATCAGTGAATAACTGTATACATTAGTATATAGTTTCGTGGACGAGGATAACATTGGAGTGATGTCTTGGCTCAGACTTTTTCTTTTTTTTCGCAGGGAAATACATTTACGTACGGAGTGTGGGACACGCTGTTTCCGGAATACCCACTAAAACCCAGCTGAGCCCTCTGAATCTGAAATAGGGGGCCAGAAGATCGCAACAAGACATCAAGAGATGCCGTTGTGGCCCCCAAGCTGGACACTCCGCCACCGTATCGACGAGTGCTCCACATTCGAAACAGCTGGTGAATCCTCGCGCCCTACAATCTGGTGCCGGTATTTCCCGAAGCATCCGTGCCCGGTAAGCATCTGCACCAATCTGAAGGATAGCGAACCATGCCTTCTCGAAAGTCTGCCGTCCAAAATGGGCCTGATCGCTGACTCTTATGGCTCAAACTGATATTAATTGACCGAAGAACTTCGGGGGCAAATAAACTTACTGAGATAAAAATCTTTTCTTCTAAATCTATAATACTATTCTAAAAATTGTTTCTATTTGTTAAATTAGAAACCATTCAACCGATGTGAAACATGATCTTAAATCCAATTACGCAATTGGCGACATGTAAACTAATATTAAAAGAAGGAAATATTTGTGTTTTTGTATGTGTGTGTCGTCGTCGTCGTCGCTTCGGCTGATGGACCTCCACTGCTGGATATAGGTCTGTAATGGCTTCCACAAGGCCCTATCTTGCGTCGCCTGGCTCCAGCGGCTCCCGGCGACCCTTTATCATAGGTCCATCTTGTGAGGGGTCTGCCTAGACTACGCCGTCCGGTGCGGGGTTGCCACTCCAGCACCTTCGGCCCCCAACGTCCATCGGTCCTTCGGACTCGCACCGCCCATTGCAACTTCTGGTTCGCGATTCGCAGGACTACGAGTATGTCGGGGACTTTGGTTCTACTACGGATCTCTTCATTTCGGACAACAAAAAATGTTCTTCAGTATTATAGAACGTATTATCTACACAAAAGTCATTATATTAAATATTTCTTTTAATTTATTGGGTTTACTAACGATAATTTATATTTTATAGCCTAGTTTGTGTATACATGTAGGTATCACTTAAAAGTAAGCCCAACATGAACTAACAAAAAAAATGTATAGCATAAAGGAAACAAAGCAAAGAAAATAGTTTATAGCTAAAATTAAAAATAACCTACAGTTAACTGTCTGGTACTAAGAAACCTAAGTGAAATGAACTATATGTCCAACTACTAAAGATATGCCACTATAACTACTTTTTTACATTTTAGAAGTTAATAAAAGTGCCTCTGTATTATTCCTTATCCTATTAAATGATTAAAATCAAAAGATATAAAGATTTAAAAAAAAGTCAATCTAAAGAAAATTGTAGGGAACACTATAACTGTGGCTGGTGAGTTATTTTTATAAAACATAAAAGAAAATCAAGAATTTTTCAATACCAGTAGAGCATTTTTAAATTTACTAATGTCGGACATTCTACGTAAATGATGTTACGAATTTATAAATGTATAACTTAGTATATTCATTGTAAAGTAAAATCTGTCGTTTGTTTAAGAAGTCATTTAGAACTAACATATTTACATAAATATTTTACTTACAAAAATGTTCTAAACTTTATATAACTATTATAAACTAATTCGTCAAATTATGTTGAGCCAAATCTTAATGAGATTATCATGAGAACATTGCGTATGCAAATATAAAAATAATACTACTAATGTTACTAAATTCAAATTCGAAAATTCTTTATTACTTGATTCTTTTACAGCACTTTTTAATCGACAAATATTGCTGTCATATAATTCTGCATATGTGGCCAACAATGATATAAAGTAAGACTTAGAATCTAAAGTTACAAGGGTCCATTTGCATCCAGACCCTCAATAAACTCACTCGGTTGTCCTCTTTTATACCATCTACATGACAATATATATGTATATTACATACATAGAGACCACGTCCTTCCCTTTTACAAGATCTTTGCATATCTCCTTCGATTCTTTCATTCTCATTAAATCTTTCATACAAGTTCGTCGATTTAGAGTACTCTTGACCTGGCCCTTATTTAAAATATCCTGGATTTGGTCCAGGAACGTAATTAGTCTTCCCCTTCCAACTTTGCCATTCACCCTTGACTCATAAATCCTTTTTGACAGTCTCCTTTCATTCATTCTCTCTAGGTGCCCAAGCCATCTAAGCATACCTTTCTCAATTTTAGTCACTACGTCTTCTTTTATACCACAAAGTTTGGTTTAATTGCCTCCTTATATAGTGTATCCTCATAAGCTCACTAAAACTTCAAATTTTACACGGTCGTTAGTCGCATGCGTGTAAAAATAAACAATACAAAAGCCCTGACCGCAAATCCGCACTGTTATTATCTAACCCCTTTTCGAAACAAACGAATTCTCACGACGGCACCTAAAAATATATTCCTTTGTTTCGTAATATTAAGGGAAAGTAATTTTAGGCACAGTTTTCTATTGAAACCCCACGTTTTGAGTATTGACACGCGAAAACCTTGTGAATCTTAATATGAACTCTCATATACATACATAGCATCACGCCTCATTCACATAGGGGTAGGCAGATGACACGTCCTTCCACTTGCCACGATCTTTGCATATCTCCTTCGCTTCTTTCATTCTCATTAAACCTTTCATACAAGTTCCGTTTAGAGTACTCTTGACCTGGCCCTTATTTAAAATGTCCAGGAACGTTCGCCTTGGTGGTTCCCCTTGCAACTTTGGCATTCACTCTTAACTCATAAATCCTTTTTGTTAGTCACCTTTCATTTATTATCTCTACGTGTCCAACCTATCTAAGCATACTTTTCTCAATTTTAGTCACTCCTTCTTCTTTTATACCATAACGTTCTCTTACCACACCATTTCTTACTCTGTCACTCAGTTTTAATCCACTCATACTTCTCAACGCTCTCATCTCTACCGCATTTATATTACTTCGATCCTTCTTCTGCGATACCCAACTTTCACTACCATACATAAGTGTTGGCACCGACACTCTTCTTATATGTATATAGATAGATATAACTCTTTATTGCATTAACCGTACCATGCCTCTTTTTTTTTGTATATCATAATGTTTTGCAATTTGTTTTGTAAGTTATAATTCACTTGTTTCACTTAACTCTTACGATTATTTAAAATATTTTATTTAGGTTTCGTAGATTTATTGCGTTTTTGAGTCTAAACATGATTTTAGGCTGTGATATAGTTGAAAAGTGTCATAAATAAATGAGGAAACAAATCGTTGCTTAGTTACGTAGTCGGAACATGCGAGCTATTTAACTTTATTCCATAGTATTTAAAACTTTATTATTTACAATTTTCCCGGTTTGATGAATAATTATATACGAACCATGGGATGAAAGTAAGGCATTGCCACCCGCGCTTTTAAGTAAGGTAAAAAGTAAGTAGCAGCCCATTAACGTCCCATTGCTGGGCACAGGCCTCCTCACTCCGATGAGCGAGGGTTTTTACACCCACCACGCTGCTCCACTGCGGATTGGCAGTCATAGTACACAAGTGCACTCTCTATTCCTTCACTCTCATAGTACGATGTGACGGGAATCCGACACGACCGGAGAGAGATCAGGCGCAGGACCGATAGCTTAACGTACTCTCCAAGGAACGGGGTTGGATCACACCGCCAACTTCCCAACTTCAGGCAAATATTCAGAAAATCTTAAATAGAAAACTCGATATTGAAAAAAGAGAGAAAAACCACGCAACGGGCAGCCTTAAGACATACATATGTAATCTCTTCCAGGCAACCCCTAATATACATATATGAAATATATGTGTGTAATGTTTTTTTTATAGTTATGGCAGGGAAACGAGCTAGCGGGTCACCTGATGATAAGTGATTACCGCCGCCCATGGACACCAAAGGGACAACCGATGCGTTGCCGATTATAAATAGGAGTTTATTCGCCTCTTGAATTCCTGTAAATCATAGCCAAGTGGGAACACCCTTGATGATAGTTCGTTACACATTATGCATGTGCGCGGAAAAAATGATTGACGAAAACGTACTGTGGCTGAAGGTCATGCATCCAAGATGTGCGGATGAAATTTATTTCTCCGTAGAGTTGTTTGTTGATTAAATCGTGACGGCGGTACCAACTCAAAGCTCCTCAGAACATTCTCCGGTATAGATAAATTAGAACACACATAGAGAGCTAACGTCCTTACGGCGCTCCAGCGCTTCCAGCTTACTGGACACTTGGGAGTCGTCGACAATTCGTATAGCGTTGGTGTTGGGGTGCTACAGCCCATAGACGAGATTTGGGCCTTATATAAAAGCATCCTGTGTCAAGGCGTAAAGTGCTTCGCTCTATTGGGTACCCCAAGCTTTTTAGAAGCCAATTTGGCTTTGCCTTCCAAATGCCCACGGAATTATACTTCGCTAGAAATGTCGACGCCATGGATCTAAGTTTTTCTGTTCTAATGAAAAATGTTGGTTTGGCGAGTTTTATTTCTAGCGTCGTTATACAAAATGTCTTCTAAATATACTGGGTGCAAATACGTATATGTATATAGGTAGGTTATACCGCTGCTGAAACGGTCGTAAAACTTTATCAGTCACGCATCGATGCAAGCGGTTTATGGGCCTGACTCAAGGGTACGCATATGAAATTAATACTATTCGATATAAACAGTACTATATAATCTATTCACTAGTTTAACCCGTGACTACTTCTGCGTAGAATAAGTATTCACGTAGACGAAATACCTTCTTTTTCAATGTATTTGCGCACCCCTACTACGAGGCAGGGAATGTGGGACTCACCGGCAAGGCCAGAATACCTACTAAAACCCAGCGACACTTTCCTCGCCCTGAATTGGGAGTGTCAGAGTCTCCCTTTCGCATTCACTCTGACAATCCATCATGAACCGACTGAGGATGTTGAAGAAGGAAGCAAGAGGCGTTCTTATAGACGCCTCTTGCTACCCAGCCTCCTCCTCCTTAGGGGAGCACCATCTGCTGCAGCTTCTCGAGCTCACTCCATTGCCTCCTTCAAAGAAATGACGGCTTCGCAGAAAGAGGCAACTGCATTGCAATCCTATCTCACTGTCAAGAATGGCGCTCACTATACTTGGTAATGAGAGATCCGCTCCGATGAGGGACACCAGAGGATGTCGCTGTGGTCCCCAAGTCGAATATTCTGCCACAGTATGGGTCGCCGTATCGACAGGCGCAGTACACTGATGGCAGATAAAGGACTCAACCCGTCGTTCTATCTGATGCAAGTACTTTCCGAAACATACGTGTCCGGTCAGTACTTGCACCAGCCTAAAGGCAAGCGATCCAACGTATACGTGATACCTGTGTCTTTATCTGTAAGTAATATAGTTAAGGAAGCTACTCCTCAGGTTATATAGGGAAGTAGATTAGTATAGAACTAGCTTTTCCCTGAGGTGTCACTCGCGTATTTCAAGATCCCGTGTGATATTCTTCACTTGATAACATTGGAAAGGATTCATTTTGCCAAATTTGAAATCAATTTTGCATAGTTTTGATGTCAGTTAAGTAGTAAGTTGCACCCCATTAACTTCTCATTGCTGGGCACAGGATTCACCACGCTGTTCCACTGAGGGTTGGTGAGCATAGATCGCAGTACATAGTAGACGCCAGTCCCGACATTCGCAAAAAGAGATCAGGCGCAAAACCGACGGGTTAACGTGCTCTCCGAAGCACGGTGGTGGAGCACACCGCCAACACAGAGAAAATATAGAGAAAATTTTAATGGAGAACTCAATACCGGGACCCGGGACTCGAATCTAAGGCCTCGTGTCTGTAGCCGAGCATGACAACCACTAGACCAACGAGGCCTTCAGTTAATTATTGACTCATTCTTCTTCTCTGTAATCTCACCTGATGTTAAGTGTGGATACTGTCTAAGGTGTATGCACGATAATCTAATAAGAGGTAATTTGCCACATCGAACTATGAGAGTGAAAAAATAGAGAGTGCACTTGTGTACTATGCTTGCCGTGGAGTATATTTCGCAACGCGGACAACTTCCCACATACACACACCTCCACGGCATTGCCAGGCAGCACCCACAAGCAACAAACACTGGGCATCCCCTGCCTCGTGAGCTACTGTTGTCACCGCTTCCTGACGTAGACGATGATGACGGCAAAGACGACTCAAAAGGATTGGACAACTAAATGAATTTTGGACAGCTGAACGCTAGCGGGAACCATCCCGTATGATTGCGGGCAAAATAGAGTACTAGGTATCAAATTGATGTCTGAGGAACATGTTCGGGTAAGGAGGCATTGCCTCGAGGCCCGTATCCCTTAACTCCACACAGTTGAGAAGAACCCAGGGTGGTCTCCCATAATTGAGGAGACCTGTGCCAAATAGTAGGACATTAATGGGCTGCTACTTACCTTACCGTATAGGAACGTAGTAGTGTAGTAGTAGTGTTTTGTTTGGCGGTATGTCTTTGCTGGTATGGTGGTAATTAGCAGCGGCCGAAGCCTCCCACTATTACCACACTCAACAGACAAATAATAAAATCCTATTCCCTATAATATATCCTTTTATATTCCCTATTCCGGTCAGAAAGACTAACATAGTCCAATAATGGAGTGCGAAACATTTTAGTTTAATTAAAAACCAAAAACAAAAAAATCTTACACTGGTATTAATCAAATAATACAACTTAATATATGTTTGTATAAATATATCTAATATGTTTAAAAATGTCTGTCCATTTTTATGACTTATGACTATATATATTATTTATTATAAAAGTTTTAAAAATATATTTATATATTATACACAAATTTAAAACTATACACATTTAATTCGGTAGTATTTTATCGAACCTTAACATTAAAACAGACAAAATAAAAGTAACTAAAATGGGTCATCAGAAACAAATGGATGGGTGCCCATAAGGCTGGCAGCGTTACCTCTTTGGACAGCGATACTTATACGCTGTCCGAAGTACCACCCGGCCTCAGGGTCACTTTTAGCCTCAAGGCCCCACGATCCCATTGTCTGTGGAGACATATTTGTGCCTTTTGGCGTGGGCCAAAAGGCACAAATATGTATTCTAAAGCAAGGCTCTCATATTTGCGCCTCTTGGCGTTTTCAATTAATGACGCCGCCGTTCCCGCTGATTTGGAGGTAGCGTCAATGGGAGATGGTGCAAGCGTATCAACACATGTAGCATCCCACACCAACGACCTTCCTTTTTCCAAGGCATCAACGACATACCATCACGTGCAATTCCATTCGGCTCGAGAATGGCCGGCACGTTAATGGTGACAAGGGTCCTTGTGATGATGTCGTTGATGCCGGCGTGTCTCGGAAGACGACCAGCACTACGAAGACAAGACAGACCATGGTGACCGAGTTGATTTACCCACTCACCACATTTGCAACGATGGGGTTCTGTTGTTTATGTGACTATATGTGTAAGTTAGTTTATAACGAATTCATTATATAGATAAAGTTAGGTTACGATACGATATTAGTAAATAAATTGCAAACCAATACTAGAATATGTTATAAAAACCAAACAATGAAGAAATAATCAGTTAGTTTTATAAAGTCTTGATAAAGACGCTGGAAAGCAAACACGTAGTAAGCCGCACTCAAAAAATTTTAATTGGAACATGAAACGTTTCATAAAAACAAAAAATAAATATAAACTTTAGCGGTATTATCCTAAAATATTTTGCGAGTTATTACGTGCTTACTTTCCAGCGTCGATATGATACTGCTACATTAAGATTACCAGTGCTTATTCCCGAAGCCATAAACAACTGTAGCATATATACTGTGTACGGAATGAAGATGTATATTTCCGCTCTATATACTGTGCTCTTGTATCATTATCGTACTTGAACCAGTTTTTTTTCCAGACCATTAATTACTGTGAAGCGAATATCCTTGAGCCACGGTATCACCCTTTAAAACCCAATGGATTACAGTTCAAAATCGATCGAAACAAACCCACGGGAAACATAAACTCGCTTATCTATTTGCAACCAAAACATTGTATAGAGAATGCGATAATCGCGAGGGTATTTACAAATATAGGTCAACTCACCTCCTCGACGGACTTCTTCGAGAACTCGTTCATGGACACAATCCATTGCTGCACAAGTTCATTCACAATAACAAGATCATTATATAACCACGTCAATAATTCGTTCACCCACTGAACGCTCGCGGCATCTGGACCGCTGCACGATGGGACGATGATGCTCTGGTGTTTCTTCAAAGTCAATTGCTCAGGTCCTGGGGACATTCGTCCGAGTCTCTTTTTATTAGGCGGCGTCGCCGGCACAAAGCTGGTCGGCTTAGTAGGCTTAAAAGTCCCGGTTTTTATCTTGGCGCTAGTTGCCAACACGCTGTCCGCGCTGGTGATGATTTCGTTCGCAGTTTTCTTCGTTTCATCACTCGGCTTGGGTTTCTCGGTGACTTTTTCCTCCACAGTCTTGGCGGCGAACCTCCCGTACGCCCATTTAGCGATTCCAAGGATGACGATTGAGAATAGTATCCATATGAATACGAGCATCACGAGGTTGTCCATGGCTGTGTCCATATAATCGAAACTGCATATAAGGTCGTCAACCGCTTCGGCTAGGTCAGCCATAGTTTTCCATGGTGTCTGCCACCATGCGGCGTGAGCTCCCGCCGCGTCGCTTCTCTCTACTGATTCTGGGCCCGACATTTTTTCTCTATTTCTGAACGCACTATTTTTGGACGCAGCTCTCTGTCTTTATCCCGCTCTGTCTCTTTCTTACGGTCGCGTTCAAATTCGCATGTTTTACAGATTCACTTTCGATTTTATTAATTGATTAAACTCTCATGTTTGGGCTGAGGTTGTTTCACTTTGTGTCGTGATCGTTCGTGAAGTCGTGGTTTCAAATTGTCCTCGCCGTGTTATGTCTCGCGTTTCACAACATTTTGAGGTGAAAGGTCTGCAACAAAGATAAGAAATAAATAAAGCAACGATCTGTACGTGACCCGCGGCCGGGCGATGGCTTTATTTCTTTTGATTTATGTTAATAATTAGCACATCATTGTGTATTTATCTTGGATATTTAAGTTTACAGTTAAAGTGTGTCTAACGTTGCATAGCTTCATTAACACATAAGATAACACATGGTGACTAAAACACGTACACATTAATAGGATGTTAAATGTTTACATATTGTTTATAGAATACGTTTACTTAAAGCTGGCAAACCTGATATGCAACTTGATTTATTATATACAATCGCGATTTCCTGTTTCCATTGATAGTTAAAAGGAAGCCTTTTTGCATCACGCCCCATTAACGTAGGGGTAGGCAAAGACGTCCTTCCACTTGCCACGATTCTTCCATATCTCCTTCGCATCTTTCATTATCATTAAAACTTAACAAGTTCGTCGGTTTAGAGTACTCTTGACCTGGCTCTTATTTAGAATGTCATGGATTTGATCCAGGAACGTTTGCCTTGGTCTTTCCAACTTTCGCATTCACTTTTGACTCATAAATCCTTTTTGTCAGTCTCCTTTCATTTATTCTCCCTACATGCCCAAACCATATAGGCATACCTTTCTCAATTTTCGTCACTACATCTTCTTTTATACCACAACGTTCTCTTATCACACTATTTCTTACTCTGTCACTCAGTTTCAATCCACTCATACTTCTCAACGCTTTCATCTCTACCGCATTTATTTTACTTTTGTGATTTAAGTAGATTACATACATACATAACATCACGCCTCATTCCCATAGGGGTAGGCAGATACCCGGAACACTGCCTGAAGTTGAAGAAAAATGGACGTATGTAGTCTTCAGAATAATTTTAAATGTAAGACTATTCTTTAACTGGATTCTAAAAGCAATAATAAGAAGATATATATGTCAACCATATCTTGAATTAAAGCCGTGTGTCTTGCAATGGGGGTGTTTAGATTTGTACACTATGCAAATTTGATGATGTCAGAAAACGTGGACCTCGTCTTCGGCTGTGAAGATGATGCATCGAGGTTGTAAGGTTGTATTGCTTAGTATTCAAACAAAGCGTTTCTATAGTATTGACACAAACACCTATTATAATAATTATTCTGTAATCGTCTACTGACACTAGTTAACTTATGACCTCAATGTATGTCTAACGAATATTTCTCAATTTAATACCGATTAAAATTGTTAAATGTTATATAAGTAAAGAAAGTAGCAGCCCTTTAACGTTTCAGTGCTGGGCACAGGCCTTCTCACTCCGAGGAGCGAGGGTTTTTAGAGCATAGATCTACCACGCTGCTCCACTGCGGATTGGCAGGCATAGTACACAAGTGCACAATTCCTTCACTCTCATAGTCCGATGTGACGGGAATCCGACAACGACCGGAGAGAAATAAGGCGCAGGACCGACGGCTTAACGTGCTCTCCGAGGCACGGGGGTGGATCACACCGCCAACTTCCCAACTTTGGGCAAATATTGAGAAAATCTTAATAGAAAACTCAATATTGATTTTTGAATTGAAAATTTTTAAGTCTTGTTTATATTTATACAAATCTAAAAGTTTAGATTTCCGAGACTTAAAGGGAGGGAAAAAAGTTATATAAATGATATCAATTTATTATATATCATCAAAAACTCGCAGTCACTCTGACTGAATATCAATTAATTCCTTAAAATTTGTAGATTTGGAGACTTTGGAATAGAATTATGTAACAACGCAAAGACCGTCAAAACCAGTTCAGCTGTTTCGTAGATTAGCAGTTTCAAACGAGTTATGTATAGTATTATAGATATGATAGTTATTTAACTTAAAACTAAAGGTTTTTATTACAACAAAATAATTAAAAAACGTAAAAGTTCGTGCGTACAAAGTGCACATGCCAAAAGTGATACTTCTTTGGCAAATATATACAAATCTAAGAGGTTAGATTTCCGACACTTAAGAGGAAGATATGTTAGAAATTTAAATGTTATTAAATTAAAATGCAACGTGTTATTTGTAAATATTAAAACTACCCTAAGTTCAAACGAATTAGCATAAAAAACGCTGCACATCTTCGTGGCGCTACGTGTTTCATCCGTCAAATAATTTACCCTCATGCGCCTAATGATTCACTTATCTTAATATAAAAAAAATTGAAGTGTCTGTAATAACTGCTCTTACTTAATTTATATGAATCATTAGCAATTGCCCACAATATCATCCGCGTAGTTATCGATCGAATCCTTTCTCATTGAGCGTTTACATCGCAAAGGAATATATTGAGTATACCAAATACCTTCTGAGGTCTCATAGTGTCTGAATGAGTAAGCCTTTTTCGCTGATATAACTGAATTAAGTAAGTAGCAGCCCATTAACGTCCCACTGCTGGGCACAGGCCTCCTCACTCATATGAGAGAGGGTTTTTAGAGCATAGACCCACCGTGCTGCTCCACTGCGGATTGGCAAGCATAGTACACAAGTGTACTCTCTATTCCTTCACTCTCATAGTCCAATATGTGACGGTAATACGACACAACCGGAGAGAGATCGGGCGCAGGACCGACGGCTTAACGTGCTCTCCGAGGCACGGGGGTGGATCACACCGCCAACTTCCCAACTTCGGGCAAATCTTAATAGAAAACTCAATATCCATTTTGAATTGGCCCGACCCGGGACTCGAACCCAGGACCTCATGTCTGTAGTCGAACATGCTAACCACTAGACCAATGAGGCAGTAAACCAACTGAATTAAATTATAGCCAAAATGTATAATTAATTGGATCAGAGCAATCGTTGAACAAAATGCTCCTTTGAGATATGAGATGAGGTCACAATGTTCTTAAAAATGAGGTCATAAGTCAATGGAGTCTTCATAACTTGTCTTATTACTATCACGTCACCCTCCTATTTATTATCTGAGTAAAAATTAATGTAAATCCTGCTAAATTTACATATATAGGGAGAATTTGTAATATTTGGATAAGAAATGTTTCAGCTTATCTGCTAAGAGTTAGAGTTAAAGGGTGACCAGAATAGACACCTATCTAGTTTGAACTTCTGAATTTCCTTACACAGAAGTACTTGAAAAGTAATTGCAGTAAAATTACGACGGCCTCGCTGGCGCAGTGGTGCGAGTATTCGCTTTGCTAGCGGAGGTCTCGGGTTCGATCCCCGGTAGGACGAATTTAGGAAATTGTATTTTCTAATTTGTCTGAGTCTGGACTGGTGAGAGGCTTCGGCCGTGGCTAGTTACCACACTGCCAGCAAAAACGTACCGCCAAGCAAGAGATTTGTGTTCCAGTACGATGCTGTGTAGAAACCGTAAGGGGTATATCGCCTCTTAACAGATTAGCGCGTTTCCATCTTAGACTGTATCATCACTTACCATCAGGTGAGATCACAGTCAAGCGCTAAACGTCAGCAATAAAAATAAGTAAGTTTAGTATTTAATTAGCTTCATTGATTACGCCATTCTTGATGTCAACATAATGTTAAAACAGAGACTTACTCCATCAATTTTAATCAAGTTTTTTATCTCTGGTGAAAAGTGCGAATTCATAAATGGGGCAAAACCAACAGGCGAGCGGCCTAATGTCGTAGATAGACAAAGGATCAAGGCTCTTTCTGACACGACCCTGATCAGCAGGTGGAGAAGGGTACTCGAGTCTCTGATAGCGGTGCATTTACACGGTAACAGTAATTCGGCCACAACTGGGTGGTTGGCTCAACACGAAGCATGGATCACTATAGTTTCGACTGGTGCAGTTGCTTACCAAGCACGGGTGCTTCAACAAATTGTTGTTGGACTCGTCAGCCTTCAGTGTGGATCCAATCGAAACCATGCACCACACTGTGGAAGAGTATCCATCTTGGGGACCCCAGCGTTACCTCCTACTGTCTCTAGTCGGAGACAATCTCACACTGCCGGACATGGTTGGCAGCGAAACGGAATGGAGGGTTTTGCCTCGTTCAGTGACTCTGTCATTTTACAGAAGAAGGCAAGCTCGAGGGCAAGAGAAGCATTAGTTGATGTCCCTCTCCGACAGACAAGAGTGAGGAGTGGTAGGCGGTAGGCGTATGGAAGTATCAGCGAAGCCATCTTAGTCGAATGTGTTGGCGAACTTCTGACCCCCCACCCATTAGATGTAGAGGGTTCCGCTGGGTTTTAGTGGGTATTCTGTTTGTCCAACGAGTCTCACACTGCCGAGTAAAGTAGGCGACAAAAAACAATACGATTTCTTACCTCAATATAGTCTCAAAGGAAAACATATTCAGGGTCTTACTTATAATCAAGGTGTGCAAGTTAAACCCGAATGAAACTATTTTTAAGATGCTTTTGATCATAAATGAGGTCATCGTGTTCTCCAAAATGAGGTCGTAAGTTAAGCGATGCTCGCTAAGCTATTCAGTCTTATTGACTATGGCCTAGTAAGAGGCAAGTCTTCGCTGGTATATTGGTAACTAGCCAGGGCCCAAAAGTTCTAACCAGCCTAGACCTAAATAAATTAGAAAATATAATTTCCTATCTTGTTGTTTTCCTTTCTCTTACCGGTTGTCAACCCAGGACTGCTGATTAAACAAACTCTCACATCATTACATCACTAAGAACGTCCAATGGGGATGTCCGAAATGTTATAAAGTATCGATATATATCATATCAATATCTTTTGAAAATATCAATATCCATAAAAATTATCGATATATCGTTATGATTTAACAGAGAGTATTCGTGCTCCAAAAGTTATTTTATTTGGCTTAAGCAACTTTAGTTAGCTTACATTGCTAGATAAATATTAATCAATAGACATCAATTTCAATCGATTATTGATTGATTGTTTGAAAACTAGGTATTCAGTCAAGTGCAGCAGTAATAAGTATGTGTTGAGGTTCCAAAACAAGTTAGAAATGTCAACAATACAAATTAAAACACAGCAAATCGAGTCGACCAAAAATAATCAAAACATAAAATATAATTTGTAAAAAAGAAGGCAGTATAACAAGTACTGATTTTTAAATTTTTTTTATATCTTCTAATTCAAAAATGTTTGTTAGTTAGTTGTCTGTAAAAATATCAATTTTTATACCTTTTCGATACTTGGAATTTTATATTGATACATTATTATATCAAAATCTTAAATATCGCACAAAGATATCGATGCAGTGAAAAAATATCGATATTTTTTCATCAAGCCTACCATCCAGTGTTTTGGGTACCGTTTTCGTTTCGTTTTGGGTACCGTTCGTCGGTTTAGAGTACTCTTGACCTGGCCCTTGTTTATATTTCCCTGGATTTGATCCAGGAACGTTCGCCTTGGTCTTCCCCTTCCAACTTTCGCATTCACTCTTGACTCATAAATCCTTTTTGTCAGTCTCCTTTCATTCATTCTCTCTACATGCCCAAACCATCTAAGCATACCTTTCTCAATTTTAGTAACCACAACGTTCTCTTCTCACACTATTACTCACTCTGTCACTCAGTTTTAATCCACTCATGCTTCTCAACGCTCTCATCTCTACCGCATTTATTTTACTTTTGTGATTCTTCTGCCATACCCAACTTTCATTACCATAGGTAAGTTTTGGCACCAACGCTCCTGCATGCACAGCCAGTCTAGCCCTTTAGGACACCATCTAGCTATTCATAAAGGCTCTCACTCTGCTTTCAATATCAATTTCACATGTTCCATTTTGTAAATTTAGATCCCAAATATACAAATTCTTTCACCTCTTCCACTTGTTCCCCATCTATCAAAATATTGACATTCATCATAGACAGGTTCTCCGCGTAGTTCCCAGTATTTAACTAATTTTAAGTATGTTTTCCTTCATTTTTAATTCCGGGAGTCGATAAAACTTTGGGTTTTTATGTTCTAGAATCTAGGGTGAGATCTGCCGGGTGCACATCGACCTTACCATAGGAAACAGGTTCACAACTTGAAACACTATCAAAATGTACACGTAATAGCCACCGACCTTGTGCCGATGACATCACCGAGGTCGTGATAAATGTTGAATTTTAATAGCTCTTAATTACATTACTATAGAAGTTGATTTACAATGGGCAACAGCAGGTTATGTTGTAATGGTTATTCTTGTTTAAAGTTTAATTACTGATATGTTATTTGGTATACATAAATAATATGCAAATTATATGTTTTTTATGTAAACAAGGCTATCCGCTGGAATGAATATTTTTGATTGTTTTAATCTCCTACCGCAAATTTTGAATATTAATCTACGACACTTTTAAATTCAAATTCAAAAATTCTATATTCAAGTACCTACTTGAAGACTGAGATTTTTAAAGTTGAAACTTCTTTGGTCGCATTTTTACGGATGAAGCGCGTGATTAGCGTCACGAAAATGTGCAGCGTTTTTATGCAAATTCGTTTGAAGGTTAGGTAATCATTTAATATACTATTTAAAAAAAAATCAAATAACAATGCTTCATAAATTCTCTTTTAAAATTTTAAATTCAAAAACAAAATTTAATTAATAATTTTTAATATTGACAAAATATATCTTCCTTATTCCCTCCCTTTAAGTCTCGGAAAAGAAAAGAAAAGTTTTGTATGAATATCAACAAGACTTATAAATTAGTTTGCCAAGGAAGTTTCACATCTGACATGTGCACTTCGTACGCACGCACTTTTCTTTTAATATAGCACCTTTGAATCGTGAAATATAGTTTTTTTTATAGTTAGTTTCTAAGAACGACTTACACTATAAAGTTATCAGGGATCCTTCTCGCCATGTCCCGAGAAGAGCCCACAACAAAATCAGTGACATTTTTATCATCACCATTAAAATTTCTCTATTCAACTACTACTTAATTTAGTCTACTTTTACTTTTTTACTCCCAAGCTTTTCTATCGTTAATTTAATCTGGTAAGGGTCAATTTTCCTCTTTATGTTTCTATACAGCATCGTA
Source organism: Elymnias hypermnestra (assembly GCA_015832385.1). Taxonomy (NCBI): domain Eukaryota; kingdom Metazoa; phylum Arthropoda; class Insecta; order Lepidoptera; family Nymphalidae; genus Elymnias; species Elymnias hypermnestra. The sequence continues at coordinate 952,453 of JACTOM010000075.1, read as the reverse complement.
CCGAAACAACATTTTACTGCTTGTCGGTACGTCTTTGCTGGTAGAGTGGTAAATAGCCAGGGCCGAAGCCTCCAATCCAGACTCAGAACAAATTAGAAAATGCAATTTTCTTTCAATTACCGGGAATTGAACTTGTACCACTGTGCCAGCGAGGCCGTAACTTTTTTAGGTTCCGATAAGTGAGAGGCTTCGTTACCTTGTTACCACTATCAAGAAAGACGTTTACCCAAGTAAGTAAGTAGCAGTCCATTAACGTTCCACTGCTGGGCACAGGCCTCCTCACTCGTGAAAGGGTTTTTAGAGCATAGACCCACCACGCTGCTCCACTGCGGACTGGCAGGCATAGTACACAAGTGCACTCTCAATTCCATCACTCTCATAGTCCAATGTGACGGGAACCCGACACGACCGGAGAGAGATCAGGCGCAGGACTGACGGCTTAACGTGCTCTCCGAGGCACGGGGGTGGATCACACCGCCAACTTCCCAACTTCGGGCAAATATTGAGAAAATCTTAGTAGAAAACTCAATATCTATTTCAAATTGGCCCGACCCGGGACTCGAACCCAGGACCTCATGTCTGTAGTCGAACATGCAAACCACTAGACTACTGAGGCAGTTGAATCAAGAAAATGAAAATACCCAAGAATGGTACGTTACTTAATGTAAAATGATCTCACCTGATGGTAAGTGATGATACAATCTAAGATGGAAGCGCGCTAATCTGATAAGAGGCGAAATACCTCTTATGGTTTTTACACAGCGTCGTACCGGAACACAAATCTCTATTTAGCGGTACGTCTTTGCTAGCAGAGTGGTAGCCGCGGCCGAAGCCTCCCACCAATTCAGACTCAGACAAATTAGAAAATACTATATTCTAATCGCCCTACTTGGGAACTAACCCAGGACCTCTGCTAGCAAAGAGAGTACTGGCACCACTGTACCAGCGAGGCACTCGATTAGGCTTAAATTACTATAGTTTTTTTGCAAATTAGTACAAAGTATTTAATTTACCTAGCTTCACTAACTTATCTAAAATTTAAGCCAAGTAGTTGAAGTACGGGACATATTTTCATCCATAATTCTTCAGTGTCTGAAGACTAAGGTCTTCGAACAGTGCGTGTTGCAAGCGATTACATATGGTTCGGAGACATGGCCGCTAACTATGGGGCTCGTAATGAAACTCAGAGTCACTCATCGGGCAATAAAGAGGGACTAGGGGAGGTTAAGTGGAGAACTAAAGTCACCGACGTAGCCTACCGAATTACACACCTGAAATGGCAATGGGCAGGGTATATAGTTCGTAGAACCGATGGACGCTGGGACCTTAAGGTCTAGGACCGGAAAACTCAGCGTGCAGACCAGGTGGACCGATTACATCAGGCGGGTAGCCGGCAGCCGCTGAATACAAGTGCCGCAAGATAGGGCCCAATGGAATTCATTAAGAGAGACCTTTATCCAGCAATGGTCCATCGGTTGAAACGACGACGACGAGTCAAAGTCTATAAACTACAAAACGGCGAGGATAACAACGACCTAATAGAGATTTTCAGAAAACTTTTTAAATACATGGAAACTAGAATATTGCTTAGGTTTTATAACGAAAGTACTATAATAGCAAACATATTTTACTTCCCCTTTTATCCTTTTATGAATGTTACTAATTTTATTAACAGGCCTCGCGTTTTACTATAATTTGTTCAATTCTGAGTGCTTTGTTTATATAAGTTATATTGAAACTGCCTCATTGGTCTGGTGGTTAGCATGTTCGACTACAGACATGAGGTCCTGGGTTCGAGTCCTGGGTCGGGCCAATTCAAAAATCAATATTGAGTTTTCTATTAAGATTTTCTCAATATTTGCCCGAAGTTGGGAAGTTGGCGGTGTGATCCACCCCCGTGCCTCGGAGAGCACGTTAAGCCGTCGGTCCTGCGCCTGATCTCTCTCCGGTTGTGTCGGATTCCCGTTACATCGGACTATGAGAGTGACGGAATAGAGAGTGCACTTGTGTACTATACCTGCCATTCCGCAGTGGAGCAGCGTGGTGGGTCTATGCTCTAAAAACCCCCGCTCCTCGGAGTGAGGAGACCTGTGCCCAGCAGTGGGACGTTAAAGGGCTGCTACTTACTATATAAGTTATATTTACAGTTCACCGAAATATACGTTCGTCACACAAAGTCCAAGCTAAAAAGAAATACTTAACCTTTGCATGTCTACAAATACTAAATCTTACCGAGTAAGTGTATTTTAGTTCTGATTAAAAATAAACCCGAAATTTATGTTCGCTGAAGTTTACATTGGTCCTAAACATAGAATAATTGAAAATAAGATCACTTTTCTTAGATTATATGGTAAGGTAAGTAGCAGCCCATTTACGTCCCACTGCTGGGCACAGGCCTCCTCGCTCATAGGGCAGAGGGTTGTTAGAGCATAGACCCACCAGTAATCTCTATTCCTTCACTCTCTAAGTTCAATGTGACGACAATCCGACACTCACGGAGAGAGATTAGGTGCAAAGCAAATATTGAGAGACCAATAAGTCAGTCAAAAAAACCATCATATCCAAGAACAGAAACGTAATATTAATCCAAAAAAAAAGAAATTCAACAAACCTTTCAAAACATACAGCACGTGCTTTAAATGACACAATTTCTTATAAATATATTGAATTTGATTCAAAATTTTTAAGAAATATCGCAGCAGATATATTGTTTATCGGAAAAATCACTTTTACTTTAAACTTTATAAGAATGAGAATTTTTCTGGTTTAAATCAACACCGGAAACGTACTTCAAGTTCTTTTCAAAATATCGCACTAATATATCAAAAAGGTCGCGTTTATTTTATATCATTGGATAAGTTATTATCCAGTAAATACGATGTAAAACACAACACACGAAGCTACGTCCACTCATAATGACATGCACGGCGAGACTGGTCAACGGGTAAGTTCATCACGTACACTATTTGGTTCTATGACTCAAAATTATACGTCACCAAGGATGCATAGCCCTAAGACTGCCACTGTCAACTATTGGCTGACAAAGCCAACTGTCAACTACTGGCCAACAGGGCTTTTTTGCAGCAGATTGCCAGTACCAACTCAGTTAAAAATCAGAAATATAAGCATCACTTTCTTTTAAAGTCATAATGTGTGTTATCGATTTCGGTTCTCGGTGACTACCGTAACAAAATATGCGTATAGATAACACCAGACAATAGAAAAAAACAAACCATAAATTAATTACAAAGTAACCGTTAATAAAGGTTGAAGTTTTTTTTTTATGGTACTTTATAAACTGTTTGTGTTTATTAGTGATTAATTGTGTTTTTGAGTATATAAGTTACGTGAATAACAATAAAAACCCTTCTGGTAAGTTTTGATTTTATAAGCCTATAAATACAAAGCAGTCTTTTTTCACTACCTCAAAGTTTAGCTTAACATAAAACTACACCAGAGTGTTCATGTAAATAAACAAAATATAACACTGTATAGTTTAACTATTAGCAAACATAAAAATCGTAACACTTGGTAGTCTTTCATAAACATTTAAGTCCCAAAAGCCACTTTAATCGTACCGCGGGGCAATCGACGCAAAAACATCCGTGCGCGCGGGGCAGGCAACGGTTATTTCAGTTAAAAAGCGCGTGCAAATACATATAAGAGAAAAAGGATCACTCACTTATTGCGAGATTTACAGCTACCTTTTCCTTTGTAAACGCTCACAAACAATGTTTCTCCATATTTGTGATTGGAAACTTCGCGAGAGAAACCGCGGGGAAGTATTTGTTAGAGGAGAATGGGGTTATCATAGTCAGAGGGCAATGGGAGTCAGAAAAGACCTCATCTAGGACGCTTCATCGTTTTTAGTCTTGAGACAGAAGCCGTACTAGCAAACTTCAGGAAGAAAAAGGCAAATATTTTATATGGTTGCACTGCTAATCAAGTGAGAAAAGTGAAAAAAAGAAGACGAAGAAATATAGGGGTAAAGAAAATAAATTAGATGGAAGGGTAATGTCATGGAAATAAATACCTATATAGAGGATAGCCATGTATGCAAGAGGTCCCTAAATATGATGGTAAGCGGCAGGGCCGGGAGAGGGCGACCAAAAAAAGTGTGGATGAACTGTGTGAAAGGGGATATGTGTGTAAGGGGTGTGAATGAAGAAATGACAGTGGATCGAGTGAAGTGGCGAAAGGAAACATGCTGTGCCGACCCCACCTAGTGGGATAAGAACAAGAAAATGACGATGTATAACGATGTAGACACTCAGGAGGAATAGTACGTTTTAATTCCAATAAATGAGGTAACAACTTGGTTTAAGTTTAAAAGTGACTCATATTAGATGTAAATATTCGCCCTTGTGTGTCTATTGATTAATAACCTCATACCATCGTAACCTAGATAATAATTTTGTTTGCTACACCCATTAACATATTATTGAGTATTGCGTAAACAATAGATTCGATAATTTTCGCTTGAGGTTATCAAGCAGGTAAATGGGTTAGGTCATCGCTTTTATGAAACAAAGGGGCCTATATTTAGCGTGTATGTAATGGCTTCCCACGCGAATAATTAAAACGAATTCCTCGTGAAATTAAGATATCTTATGTAAGTTTAAAAAAAAAACAAAAAGAATTCGTTTTGTCCTTACATATTATATTAATTAAAATTTTAACAAAAAATCAACCGCCTTCAAAACAGACCTATAAATATATTTAAATGCTCTAAAAAGTAAGAAATAATTGCGTATTCTTTTTTAGTGTTCTTCGTATTCTTATATTCGGACTCAGTGTCAGCCAAGGCAAGTATCCCGCAGGTCTACTTGGCAGCTCCCGCGTCTCTCCCACCTGTAGCTATATATGTAGTTACAACCTACAATTATATATGAAGGTACCTTGGCTGACACCGACTCCGAATATAAGAATACGAAGAACACTATGAAAGAATACGCAATTATTTCTTACTTTTTAGAGCATTTTAATATATTCGTAAGTCTGTTTTGAAGGCGGTTCATTTTTTGTTAAAATTTTTATTATATTTTTATTTTTAGTGAATCTGAAGTAAACGGGTTGCAATGCAGCAACAAACGTAAGCTCATTGCTATTTGTTTACAGACAGTTATATTTTCTGCCATAAACCGCACCCTTACTGTAAGCCGTTGAGGAGATCCATTGATCTTTATATTTAACTACGACTAGCACTTGACCATACCGAAGTTCTGGTAGGCAACTCAAATATCCGGATAACCTATAGAAGATTCTGTCGAGTATCGTTCACTTGCTCCTAAGAATTGAAGAGTTCCGTAACTTTGTCATGGATGGACAAAACAACCCTTGAAGTATATCATTTCTAATAAAAAAAAGAATAATCGAAATTGGTTGGCGTGATCTTGAGTTATTCGTCCATTTGTCGCGCACATGCTTACGCAAATTTAAGACTTATCCGGTTTTCTCATTGATGCCATCATCAGAACTGATTTTAAAAAATAGGACCCTATGACGAGCACCACCTTTCATTTAAAAAAAATCATCAAGATCGGTTCACCCAGTCGGGAGAAATGATACCTCCTCCTTTTTTTGAACTCGGTTAAAAAGAATGCATGGTGGAATATCTCTCTTGTAGATCTACAAAAAAGTGAGAGATCTATTTCTTAAGCATAACTCACTATATATATTTTAATCTTGTATATATGTGCTGTAATTTGAGAGAGATATTTAATATATATATAAAATCAAAATCAAAATGAAAATATTCTTTATTCAAGTAGGCTCAAAAAGCAATTTTGAATCGTCAGTAGTCTGTCCGTTGGTAACAAATCTACCACCGGTTCGGAAAGTTGATTCCGCTGAGAAGAAGCCGGCAAGAAACTCAACGGTTACTCCTTTAAACATAGCTTTTTTGTAGCTTACAATGTGTTTATTTTTCATATGCAACTGGAATCATGTCCAAACATCTTTGTCGCTTAAATAATCTTCCACATATTAGGACATTTTTAACATACTTCTTAAAACTATGTGGAGGCAAACCCAGAAGTGCTTCAGGTATCTTATTAAATATGCGTATGCTCAACCCGACAAATGACTTCTGAACCTTTTTCACTCTAAAATATGGCATTACAAGTTTGTGTTTATTTCTTGTATTAAAATTGTGTTTCGCTCCTTTTGCTGTATAAATGAATATTATCACGTATGTATAAAATGTTATTTAATAGGTTTTATATTTCATGGAATATTATTCATCTTCACGCACCCACGTTATGTAGTTGCTGAGATAAGAGCACTTGAAGTACTGAAATCTCAATTAAAAGAACTACAATGACAATTCTTGTTTTAAGAATATTTTTATAATGTTCCTGTAGCAAAATTGCTGTAAAGATATCATTGAAATGTTCAATTATTTCTTATAAATTTAGTCGGCAGTGAACTTGATGTTTTCTTTTAGAATTGATGGCAGATTAGCTCTTGACTGTGATCAAACCTGATGGTAAGTGATGATACAGCATAAGAACAGCGGTAATTTGGTAAGAGACGATTTACATCTTATAATTTCTATACAGCATCGTGTTATAAACAGATCTCTTGTTTAGCGGTATGCTGTTAGTGTGGTAACTAGCCACAGCCGAAGCCTCCCACCAGTCCAGACTTAGAAAACATAGACAATGAAATTTCCTAAATTCCTACCTAGAATCCAACCCAGGATCTCTGCTAGCAAAGCGTTCTGCAATAACTATCCTATATCTATACAAATATTGTACTACAATGCTGAAAAGTTTGCATGTTTCATTAAACGTGGAAATTTCCAGAAGTACTAATTCACATCGAAAAATTGTTTTGGTGATGGATAGACTAGTTATCGAGGGAGGCTGTATACCATCACGTTACGACCAGCAGTAGTGAAAAATCAATGAAAATGTTTCGAAAACTGGGTAGTGTTTCTTTTGGCTACGTTTACAAATAAATCATATATGACGGAATTGTTCATCTTTAAATAGTCCACAAAAAAGTCCTTGATAACAAATGCATATGTCTTCAGGTAGACGAGTTATAAGCATTTTTATGGTTATGGATGTCAATTGTCTCTTGAGCTTATGCTTGCTTGCCGGTTTGTTTCATAAGGTAAGGTAAGCAGCAGTCCATTAACATCCCTGTGCTAAGAACAGGCCTTCTCACTCATAGGAGGGAGGGTTTTTAGAGCAAAGACCCAACATGCTGTTACACTACGGGTTAGCAGGCATAGTACACAAAGTGCAGCGAAGCGGGATGGACGGCGGTTGCTTCTTTCTGTGAGACTGTCATCTTGCAGAAAGAGGCGCTGGGGAGGGAATGCGACGCCGCGCGTAATTCTCCTCGTCCCAATCATACGAGGATAGGGAGGAGGAGGCATTTTCCCGCCTGCTATCTCTTACTGGAATGAGCCTTTTGTAGAGTGCATCAAAAAAAAAACAAAGTCTCTATTCCTTAACTCTCGTAGCGACAGCTATCCAACACAACTGGAGAGAGATCAGGCGCAGGATCGACGGCTTAACGTGCTCTCCGAGCTGCACAACACAGGGCAAATAATGAGAAAATCTTATTAGAAAACTCATTATCGATTTTTCAATTCGTCCCACTCGGGACTCGAACCCAGGACCTCATATCTCTCCAGAATCGGGCATGGCCACTGTGGCGGCGATCCGTCGTTACCTGGAACAATGGCTTTCCAGGGAGCACGGGACACTTTCCTACAGATTGGTGCAGGTTCTGACCGGACATGGCTGCTTCGGGAAGTTCCTGCACCAAATTGGCCGGGAGGAGTCTCTCGCTTGTAATCAGTGTGGCGCAGCTATCGATTTAGCGTATCACACTGTGGCAAATTGCGGCCAGGGGACCTTAGCGTCACCTCCTGGTGGCACTGATCGTCGGCGACCTCTCGTTAGGGAACATTGTAGGCGCGACGCTGTCTAGTGAGAGATGGTGAGGGGAAGTGGCATTCTTTTGCGAAACGGTAGTCTCACTGAAGGAAGCCCACGGGAGAGAGAGGGAGAATGCAGTGGATGCTCTCCCTTACCGCCGAAGAAGACGGAATATAAGGCGCCGTGAATCCTTCGTCGGACTCATCCGGGACACTAGAGCAGAAAGCGAAAGCTGTACACCTGGTGCCTCACTAATGGATGAAGAGGGTGCCGCTGGGATTTAGTGGGTATTACGAGACCTTTCATCGCCGAGTCCCACACTCCTGACTGGTCATCGGTCAGGGTTGAGAGATTTTTTTAAGAGATTTATTTGTTTCAAAAAGAATTACAATTCACTTATTTGAAACAACACATTACAATGTTTGTCAATAATTTACACTACGAGCGCGCGTGCGAGTAGTTTTGTACCATAATAACAAAAACTTGTTCGTTATGTCGAACGCTACAGAGATGTGCGTCGACTAGATGTGCTTTACAGGCGATTGAAAGTTACGTTGGATTTATTTATTATTATGAAGCGTTAGGAATAAGTAGTAATTATTTTTCATTTTGTAAATGTGTCTTAAGGAGTTTTTTATAATTGTAAATACTTTTACATTCTTTAATATTACTTGGCAGATTGTTATATATTTGTACACTTTCAAAGGTGATATTTTTCTTTCCATAATTAGTTCTTGGTTGACCTAAAATGATATCATTAGCACTTCGAAGTCTTTTTAAAATTGAGTATTTATTTTTCTTTATTAAAGATAAATTTGTATGGATGTCACTGTGTAATATTTTTCGAATTAGGAGACATGTAAAGTATTTGTAGGTTGTTGTGATATTCATTAATTTTGTTTCTTTGTATACTTTAACTGTTGGAGTCAAAAAATCGTAATGGAATAATACTTTAATCAATTTGTTTTGGGTTATTTGCAATAATTTGATGTTAGTTTTTGCAGCTGAGCCCCAAATTTGGATGAGGTAGTCAATGTGTGGTTTGACTAGTGAGTTGTATATAATATAACGTGCTTTGGGGGGCAGACATCTCACTATACTGCGCAGCATTCCAGTTAAGGATCTCAACTTTGATCTTACTTTATCAATGTGTGGTTTCCATGTTAGTTTATTGTCTAACATTAGGCCTAGATATTTTTCACAGTCTGATCTTTTTATTATTGTGTTATTTATCTTAAGTGGTTGAAAATCGTTTATTTTTTTGCTTTTAGCCGAAAATATAACGTAATGGGTTTTGTTTACATTCAAAGTTAATAGATTACATTGAAACCAGACATTGATTAAGTCTAGATCATTTTGGGCATCGGATATAATCGTTTCTATTTTGTTGCCATAATAGAAGATGGTGGTATCATCAGCATATAGTGACAGGTCACCTTTAAGGGCAAGTTTACTGATGTCATTTATGTAAATTAAAAATAAGATAGATCCTAATATAGATCCCTGGGGTACTCCGTATGTTATTGGGGTTTGGTTACTTTGGAAATTCTTAATTTTAACAAGTTGGTAACGATTTGCTAAATATGACTCAAAAATTTTGTAGGCCATATTAGTAATTCCTATATCACTTAGTTTACTAAGGAGTATTTTGTGACTGACTGTATCGAATGCTTTTTTTAAGTCTATAAAAATGCCGAGAGCTATTTTCTTTCCGTCTATATTATTTCTCAACTTTGATACTAAGTCTACAGACGCAGATAGTGTGTTAGATTTCGATCTAAAACCATATTGCTTCGTATATAAAAAATCTAAACTGGTCAAGTAAGAATCAAGTCTTTTATAGATTATTTTCTCGAAGATTTTCGAGATAACTGGAAGTACAGAGATTGGACGATAGTTATTTGGATCTGATTTTGATCCTGATTTGTAGATAGGATTTACTTTTGCTATCTTGAGGCTTTGAGGGAAATTACCATTTTCTAAACAGTTATTTATGCAACGAGATAGTTCATCAGCTATGTAAGTTTTTATGCATTTTAATATTTTTGTGGTTATGCCATCTATTCCTGAGCAGGGTTAGTGCGTAAATTGTATTTCCCAGCGACAAGAATAAAAAAGGGCCTCATGTCTGTAGAACCTGCTAACCTCTAGACCAATGAGGCAGTGTTTCTATAAAGTCGGTAAATAATAACAAAAAAACGACCCCATTCACTCAAGGCTTACGTAAATATGACATCATTCAAAAGTTAAAGTTACATCACCGACGAATATAAGCGCGGGTTGATGACCTTTAACTCGAGCGCCGTTTTTTAACTTGAAAAGGTTAACTTAAATCCTAATCCATATAACGAAGAAGTATTTCTCTAGATTATATTTACTTGAATATCTTATATTTGATGCAGTCGTATAGTAAATTTTGAATGATTTATACGGTCAATATAAACATTTATAAGGTTTGTAGTTGAATTAATCTTTCTACAATATATTTCTCTTCATACAAATGTGCTTAAAAATGCTATTTGTAGTATAGAATTCGTTGGCTATTCGGTGAAGGAAGACGTTGTTGTGAATTTTGCATAAGGTTTTTTAGAGCATAGACTCACCACACTGCCGCACTGCTAGTTGGCAGGCTAGAACACAAGTGTAAGCACTAACAAGTGCACTCCCTATTCCTTTACTATCATAGTCCGATGTGATGACAATCCGACACGACCGGAGAGAGATCAGGCTCAGGGCCGACGGCTTAACGTGATCTACCAGCCACGCGGTTGGAGCACATTTCGGGAAAATATTAAGAAAATTGTAATATCAGGATCATTTCTGAAGTATGATTTGCGTGGTGTGTCTAAGCTCCACAAACCTTGTGAGTGAGTCTTTCTTTTTTTTTTCGCCGCAAGGAAATGCCTTTTGCCCCTGGAAGGGAGTGTGGGACTTACTGACAATTCAAAATACACACTAAAACCCAGCGGAAGACCGTCAACATCCATGTATGGCGGGCCAGAGGTTCGCTTATACAATCTTCTCTAGCATCCCGGATGCACCGGCTCATTTCGGTGAATCAGGGACAGAGCAGAAGTTGCGCAAACCTACGCATCCTATTTCCTGGCCTCATCCGTCTGAGTGGGAGATATAACAGATTCGCAAAAAAGGCAACCATTGCGTCAACCATGCTAGCTAACGACAGGTTTCCTCTGATCAGCGTCACTAAGACTGAGATCCCTAGGCGGAACACTCCGCTAACTTGAATCCATGGGGGCGCCACACTCGTGGCAGGCGATCGATTCATTGCAACCGACAATCTGGTGCAGGTATTTACCAAAGCAGCCATGTCCGGTCAACACCTGCACCAGTCTATAGGAGAGCGATCGATACCCTCTGGATAACCATTTTTCCAAGTGCGGACCTTTGTGAGTGAGGCTAGTGATCAACAGTGGACTGTTAATAGACTGTTACGTAAGTTATTTTTTATACATAAAGCTGTTGCTTGCAGTGTTTTTCGTGTACTTGTTAACAAGTGGGAATTTGCGGGAAATCTTTTAGTTTATTGAGTCTAGTCTACATTGTAACAACAAAAACTACGGCATAGTTCTACTCAAAGGCATTTGTTGTTTCGGATACTGATCGCAGCTCCCCCCACCTCCCCAACTAAATTTCTCAAACGTCGAAAAAGTACCATAAAAACTGAAACATAATGAATGAAATAATTATGGACTTTCTACTTACGAAAATGAGTCCCCCCCCCCCCCAAAAAAAAAAAAAGAAGATAGAAAAGATATAATAAGATAATAGATAAGGAAAATAATAGAAAAGGCCTTTATGTATGAATAGAATCTATTGTATATTTCTTGTGTATTAATATATTCACAGTCTATAGCTTTCCGCCGAATCCAACTCCGTTGGGCAGCGTTCGGAAAACTACGCCAGATATTTTCGTCCGATATCCCTCACTGTCTGAAGACCAAAGTCTTCGAACAGTGCGTGTTGCCAGTGATGACCTACGGTTCTGAGACATGGTCGCTGACTATGGGCCTCATGCGGAAGCTCAGAGTCACTCAGCGTGCGATGGAGAGGGCTATGCTCGGAGTTTCTCTACGTGATCGAATCAGAAATGAAGAGATCCGTAGTAGAACCAGAGTCACCGACATAGTTCTACGAATCGCGAACCTGAAGTGGCAATGGGTGAGGCACATAGTCCGAAGGACCGATGGACGTTGGGGCCTGAAGGTGCTGAAGTGGCAACCCCGCACCGGACGGTGCAGTGTAGGCAGACACCCTACAAGGTCGCCGGTATCCGCTGGAGCCAGGCGGCGCAAGATCGGGCCTTGTGGACGTCATTACGTGAGACCTATGTCCAGCAGTGGACGTCCAACGGTTGAAGCGACGACGACGACGATAGCTTTACGTCGAATAAATGATGTCCTATCTACCATTTAAAAACTATTAACAAAAAATGTAGTCTGCCTTTTTTTAAGTCTTCTTCTTCTTCTTTAATTTATGGCTTTTATTGGTGCCAATCAGGCCCTATTATTCCGCCAACGACGTGTTTTCTGTGTTAATGTTGAAGTAATTTTCCATTGTCCTTGGAGCACTTCAATTAAAGCTCTAACATTATTTTAAAGTCTTACAAACGTTTATTAGTGTCTTAACAACTTCGCTGTATCTTCATGTTAATGAGTTATATTTTATTTTATTTTTGGCGCGTTCGCCATTTTTACTCTTCCATCTTGAAAACCACTTCTTTTAAGTCATAAATCGACTTATTTTCCATAACGTCTCAACCTGTCACGTCAAGGGCGAATGACTCTTGACATCTGACGTTATCTAGAAGTTGATTTATTGTTAAATTTCTATATTCTTTTGAGTTTTTTTAACCTTTATACTATAGTGATCCGATATTGATATCGTCAGCTTGTCTAGAGTAATGTTAATAATTAAATTCCTTACTGAGAAATCAAAACTGCATTTAAACACAACAAACAGTAAATTGGTATTCTCTTTATATTCACGCCGGAAAACAAACACGTAAAGAAATAACCATGGCAACCGAAAAAAAACTTTCATCAAATTGATTGACTTTAACAGCATTGCCCTAAAATTTTGTTAAAATAATATTTTGCGAGTTACTACGTGTTTGCTTTCCAACATTGATTTTTATTATCCCTTTAATTGCCCCTGTCAACTACCGGTTGACACTACTTCGTTCCCATAGATTGCCCATTGTTGACATGATATGATAGTTCTATCTCAACTCGTGCAATCAGAAATATAAGAGTCTCTTTCATTTTAGTCTTAATGTACATTGTCTATTTCGGTTCTCAGTAACTGTCGTAACAAAATATGCGTTCAGATAACACCAGAGAATAGAAAAAAACAACATAAATCAGTCACAAAATGACCGTTTCTATGGGTGCCTGTGTTGCGTCGAAGTTCGTTAAGTTTTTTAATGGTTTTTTATAAACTGTGAGTGTTTATTAGTGATTTGATTATATAAGTGATGTGAAAAATCATGAAGACCCTTGAGGTAAGTATTAATTTTTAAGATATGAGCCTATAAATAAAAGACGTACTTTTTTCACTATAGTAAAAACGTCCGCACGGGGCAGGGCAGGCTACGGTTATTTCTGTTAAATTCGGGCAAATTACGGGCGCCAATAAAACGCGGCCAGACAATCTAAAGCAAAATCAAGCAAAGACCTAAAACTGCATGTATAGTTGCAACACGTAACCAGTTTGGTATATTCATGCAATTAGTCCACCTGATACGTGATCTTGTCTCATATATATTTAAGTTTAATGTTTTGTAATCTAAAGGAGGTCAAGAATCGATTTTAGGTTAATCATTTTTTTTTTTCTGACAGATTAGCGCTTGACTGTGATCTCACCTGATGGAAAGTGATGATACAGTCTAAGATGGAAGCTCCCTAATCTGTTAAGAGGCGATATAGCCCTTACGGTTTCTACACAGCATCGTACCGGAACACAAATCCCTTTGTTTGGCGGTACTTTTTTGCTGGTAGGGTGGTAACTAGCCACAGCCGAAGCCTCCCACTAGTCCAGACTCAGACAAATTAGAAAATACAATTTCCTAAATTCATCTTACCGGGGATCGAACCCGGGACCTCCGCTAGCAAAGCGAATACTCGCACCACTACGCCAGCGAGGCTGGCAAAATATATAAATTATACTACTTGTTGTTTATGCAGAAGAATACGAGGTCATGGGTTGGTTTCTAGATAAAAGTATGTAATTGTATAATTCAACATTTTCCGATCCCGTGGAAATATGAACTAGCTCGTACTTAGTGATCTGCTACATCGCGAAAGAGGCATTGCTTAATTTTAAGTCAATCGAAAATAGTTTGAAAAGTTATTAGCCTAAAACAATCTTTGAATTATTGCCTTTCTCATTAATCCAAGAATGTTTTACAAAATATTTATCTTTTTAATCTAGGGGAAATGAGGGACTTTTGTAGTCAAGACACGTCAGCCCCATCGTCTCTTTTCTTTAATATAAATCACTGATAACCCACAATGATCACATTATAAAAGTCGAAAGCTATTTTTCAATTTGGACTACTCAGAATAGACCAACATCAAAACAATTTAGACCACAGAGGTTTATCAATGATTGTCTGATGCTGTACATCTTCTAGTTGGCCGCATGTGCAGATCGGTGTAGCCGCTTTTTTAAATCACATAGGCATATTTATTAGGGATAATGCCCGGACAGTAACTTAGCATCTTTCCTGCCTAAGTTATTCGGAAACTTTCATTAAAATACAATTTCCATACAGTTTATAGATAACATTATACAACAAAAGATGTAGTAACTAAAATTAATAAAGGTATGCTTAGATGGTTTGGGCATGTAGAGCAAAATGAATGAAAGGACACTGACAAAAAGGATTTATGAGTCAAGGGTGAACGGGAAAGTTGGAAAGGGAAGACAAGGCGAACCTTCCAGGACCAAATCCAGGACATTTTAAATAAGGGTCAGGTCAAGAGTAATCTAAACCAACGAACTAGTATGAAAGGTTAAGTAAGAATGAAAGAAGCGAAGGTGACATGCAAGGATCGTGGCAAGTGGAAGGATGTGGTGTCTGCCTACCCCGAAGGAAATGAGGCGTGTTGCTATGTATGTATGTATAGTGCCCGGACCATAACATAAAAGCTAACTTAGTATCTTTCCTGCCTAAGTTAGCATGTTCGAACCAAGCGTCGCTTTGCTTGTTCGTATACCAGATCCCTTTTATTCTGGATCTTTCATCAAAATATGATTTCCATATATTCTATAAAAATCGCAGAATAGAAGGGTTTGATACCAAAATCATGTACAATAGTACCACCCAGTTTAGCAAGCCTGTCCGCTTCCTTCTTTACCTTTATATCTTATATAACAAAACAGAAATGTGTTGTTTGTCTAAATAACTTTAGAAGCAGGCGATATAATTATTAAACAATGACGCATTTGAAAGTATATTTTAGTAAGAACAAGATTTATACAAAGTACCCTATTTTAACTTCGGAACATACATACATACATAGCATCACGCCTCATTCCCATAGGGGTAGGCAGAGACCACGTCCTTCCACTTGCCACGATCTTTGCATATCTCCTTCGCTTCTTTCATTCTCATTAAACCTTTCATACAAGTTCGTCGGTTTAGAGTACTCTTGACCTGGCCGTTACTTAAAATGTCCTGGATTTGGTCCAGGAACGTTCGCCTTGGTCTTCCCCTTCCAACTTTCGCATTCACTCTTGACTCATAAATCCTTTTTGTCAGTCTCCTTTCATTCATTCTCTCTACATGCCCAAACCATCTAAGCATACCTTTCTCAATTTTAGTCACTACGTCTTCTTTTATACCACAACGTTCTCTTATCACACTATTTCTTACTCTGTCACTCAGTTTTAATCCACTCATGCTTCTCAACGCTGTCATCTCTACCGCATTTATTTTACTTTTGTAATTCTTCTGCCATACTTTCACTACTATACATAAGTCTTGGCACCAACATTCCAGCATGCACAGCCAGTCTAGCCCTTTGAGACACCATCTGGCTAATAAAGGCGTGCAAAGCACCATTTACCATATTCCCTGCATTTACTCTCCTTTCAATATCACTTTCACATGTTCCATCTTTTGTAAATTTAGATCCCAAGCTCAACTCGCAGCACTATACTACTCAACATTTTATTAATATAAAAGATAGTACAGTAATAAATAATTTATCTTCGAAACACTGTCTTACAAAATAAGTATTATATACTTGACTCTTATCAATAGGATCAAAACTGTGATTTCGGGGTTCCATCCAGTTTTTCTTCGATTATCTTAGATGGTGTATCCCTTCGAGTCTGCTCCGATTTCCGTTACCTCGACTCTATCTTCCAAAACAACGGCGACATTGACCGAGATGTTACAAGCAGAATAAATGCAGGTTGGATGAAGTGGAAGCAGGTCTTGGGAACAATTTGCGATACCAGAATGCCCCTTAAACTAAAGAGGGAAGTTTATAAGACGATCCTAAGACCTGTGATCCTGTATGGATCAGAGTGCTGGACCACCAAAGAGGAGAATGAAAGGAAATTGCATGCAGCGGAGATGCGTATGTTGAAGTGGATGTGTGGAGTAACAAAATTAGATACAATTAGGAATGAGTATATTAGTGGCGGAGAAGCTAAGGAGTGGAAGGCTATCGTGGTATGGACATGTAATGAGAAGGGAGGATAGCCATGTATGCAAGAGAGTCCTAATGGTGGTAAGCAGCAGGTCCGGAAGAGGGCGACCAAAAAAAGTGTGGAAGAACTGTGTGAAAGAGAATATGCGTGTAATCAGTGTGAATGTAGAAATGACAGCGGATAGATTGAAGTGGCGAAAGGAAACATGCTGAGCCAACCCCACCTAGTGGGATAAGGGCACGTAAACAACAACAAGTATAATAAATGATTAAATAACGAATGGCGAATTAAAAGTTAAGTGTTATTTGTCAATATTAGATATTATTAATTTAATCATGTTATTGAATTTAAAATTTAGAAAACTAAAGTGGAAAATTTATAAGACGATCGTAAGACCTGTCATCCTGTATGGATCAGAGTGCTGGGGCACCAAAGGGAAGAATGAAAGAAAATTGCATGCAGCGGAGATGCGAATGTTGAAATGGATGTGTGAAGTAACAAAATTAGATAAGATTAGGAGTATATTAGAGAAAGTTTGATAGTAGCAACAGAGACCGAGAAGTTAAGGAGTGGAAGGCTATCCTGGTATGGACAAGTCATGAGAAGGGAGGATAGCCATGTATGCAAGAGAGCCCTAAATATGATGGTAACCGGCAGGGTCGGGAGAGGGCGACCAAAAAAAGTGTGGATGAACTGTGTGAAAGAGGATACGTGTGTAAGGCGTGTGAATGTAGAAGTGACAGCGGATAGAGTGAAGTGGCGAAAGGAAACATGCTGTGCCGACCCCACCTAATGGGATAAGGGCAAGAAAATGATGATACTTGACTTTTTATACATAACCTTCGATATTATTTTGACACTTCAAACAGTCGCTTTAATTGTAATTATACGCCAAGCAACGAGCGTGTTTCGTCTTAACTCTCATGTGAAAAAACATAAATTTACTAATTAAATCACTTTATATAGTTAACTGGATATCCTTGAGCAGTGAACTGTTTGTTAACAGTGAGGCACCATTTTAAAATTGAAAACGAATGTGTGTTTGCATTTTATACGCTTAATATCTCATCCAATTGCGGTAAAACTTTATCAAGTTTTCAGTATTCATAGTATAATGGTTTTGGGTAGCATATTTAATTAATTTTGGCTACTTATTTTACAAATAAAACAATACTTTACTGAGCTATTTACAGTATTTCACTGCAAAGAGTTTATTGTCCTTTCTGAGGCTCTAGTCCAGTGTTTCCCAACCTTTTTTAGGCCACGCCCCACTGTAACATTACTAAAATTTTTATGCCATCATACATAATTTATAAACTTTAAAATGTGATTTATTTTTTCAAGAAATATAAGTGATAATTTTTAGGAAATCAGTATGAAGTTGCTATCAAAAGATATAATGAAAAACTGAAATTCAAATTATCATTAATATATGCCAAAAATACATTAATTTATCGAGCATGTCACATTTACAATGAAAATTGTAATTATGTTGATATAATGTAATAAATATGATTATATATCTTGATAATCAATTGTCTTTCAGCTACCACGTGAAATATATAACTGCTAAGGCTTACCGCATGCTTGGATTCATTATAAGAGTTTGTAAAGACTTCCAATGTAATTCCACCTTCTTATTATTGTATAATTCATTGGTGCGACCAATTTTGGAATATGGCTCCATAATTTGGAACCCAAAATACAAAATATACATTGATGCAATAGATAAGATACAATACAAATTTATTAAACATCTAAAATATAAATGTAAAGCTGCTGATACTTTGCCTGTTATTGTCCCACTCGTTGATTGAAGGACACTAAAAGATCAATTATTTCTATTTAAACTAATTAATAATAGCATTGACGCTGCATACCTATTGAGTTGTATAAAATTCAGTTGCCCAAATTTCCGTACACGCCACTCAAGAAAATGTTTGTTTAGCCCAACCCATGGCAAAACGAATTTTGCTACTAACACTTTCATCTTTAGAGTATGTAGCCAATATAATACGAGATTTTATGATGTCGATCTATTTGCATGTTCCCATTCCGAATTTAAGAAAGAAATTTTAGCTAATTTATAATTTTATTTTTCTTTATCATACTTCATTTAGACTCTAAGATATTATTTTCTTCGATTTTAATTGTTAATTATTGTTTTATATTCCAATGACCTGCTCTTTATGTAGTTATTAAGAGTGAAAACTTCACTGGTCTATGTATTAACTTTATTTCTTTTTAGTTTTAAGCACAAATTGTACTGTTTGTTTTCCGAAATAAAAATAAAATAAAATAAAATGGATGTATTTAAGGATAGTCTATAAAATTATTTTGTTCTTTTTTATATTAAACTTTTTTTCTTTTTAATTTAATTTATATACGTTATATTTCACACAAACTAACTCTATGTAACATATTATAGTTTTGTGTATTTAGTTGTATTGTAGTTTTAAGGTATATAATAATTGTTTCCCAAATAATATATTGATTTTTCTACATTAATTTAACGCGATCCTTGCTCCGGATTTGAATTGCTTCCCTGTGGGACGTGGACCCCATTTTGGGAAACTCTGCTCTAGACTGTCTGTGTATGCAAATTTCGTTTAAATCGATTCAGTTTTGGCGTGAAGGCGCAGCCGTCAAAGTTACTTTCGCATTTATAATATTAATAAGGATTACAATAAATTACAATAGGTGGCCGATGAATCATTATTTGGCAACATATCGGCCAGTAAGTTCAAATTAAACTACTTCAAATCAAATTAATGTGTAAATTCACTTGTGGATCACTCTAATATTGTCAAGAAATTACGAAATAAAAAATAAGTAACAGCCCATTGATGTCCCACTGCAGGAGACAGGCCTCCTCACTCGCATGAGAAAGGTTTTTTAGAGCATAGACCTACCAGGTTGTTCCACTGCGGATTGGCAGGCATAGTACACAAGTGCACTCTCTATTCTTTCATTCTCATAGTCCGATGTGAGGGGAATCCGACAAGACCATGAGAGATCAGGCGCAGGAACGTCTGTTTAACGTGCTCTCCGAGGCACGGGGGTGGATCACACCGACAACTTCCTAATTTCGGGCAAATATTGAGAAAACCTTAATAGAAAACTCAATATTGATTTTTGAATTGGCCCGACCCAGGGAACTCGAACCCAGGACCTCATGTCTGTAGTCGAACATGCTAGTCACTAGACCAATGAGGCAGTAAAATTATAAATAATATATCTTTAAATCATATCATGTTATAACAAAAAAAAACTACAAAGGAATTAGGGACAGTTTGTTAAACATATACGTGTAACAAATAAATTATACATTTTGATATACAAACTATTTTACTGAAGTTTCGTTCTGAAATTGTGTGAAAGAGGAAAACATTTCGTATAGATACGAGAACTAGAAGTAGTTCCAAACAAGCTATTAGATGGCGTTGTTCAATATTACACCGCGCTAACGTTGTGCTATTCCATGAAGTTGAAGGATAGGATACATCAAAGCTACTTCGTCTCCCGGTTACGCTGTAAAAGCCAGTAGGGCTAACAGCTAAACACAGTTCGAAAAAAAAAAGCTACTTCGTCACCTGTCCGATTGTCTTTTTCAGCAACAGCAAACGTTGCTCTAAGCCTAGGTCCGAGCCTCGCAGGAGGCGTCCTTANAAAAAAAAAAAAAAAAAAAAAAAAAAGCTACTTCGAACGCAAATTTTTGCTTGGTAGATTTTTGAAACCTCGATATATAATAAAGAGGTCAATAATATATTAAACTTTCGGGATACTTTACAAGATATACTTAAGAAAGTAGGATATTCAAAAAAGCATCGATTTTCTAAATATCAATATCGATATAAATATTTTTATGAAAAATATCGGGATACAATACGGACGCAGTTAAAGTTAAAATGGTCAGACTAAGTTGCCAAATTATAAAACAGAAACTCGAGTCAACCAAAACTAATACATCAAATAAAATTTGTAATAAAGAAGGGAGTATAAAAAGTATTCCTTCTAAAAAATTTTATTGTTACAATTTATAAATGTTTATTGGTCTAAAAAAATGTCGGTTTTCGATATTTTGAATATTATATCGATACATTGATATTTGATATAACCTAGTCTTAAATATCGATATATTTTAAAAATAATAACGATAAATCGATTTCCTTTAAACAAGCTTAGATACCTCATTAACATCGTCGCTTCAACCGTGGGAAATAGGTCTCACGTAATGACGTCCACAAGGCCCGATCTCCCCGTCTGGCTCCAGCGGCTACTGGCGACCCTCTTTATATCATCGGTCCACCTTGGGGGGGTTGCCACTCCAGCACCTTTGGCCCCCAACGTCCACCGGTCCTTCTTCCATTTTGGTTCTACTACGGATGTCTTCATTTCTAATTCGGTCACGTTGAGAAATTCCGAGCATAGCCCTCTCCATCGCACGCTGAGTAATTCTGAGCTTCCGCATGAGGCCCATAGTCAGCGACCACGTTTCAGAACCGTAGGTCATCACTGGCAACACGCACTGTTCGAAGACTTTGGTCTTCAGGCACTGAGGGATATCGGACGAAAATATCAGGAAATTGGACCTACCTAGCTGGACTGTATGTCCCAGGTATGCGTACTCGTCAACAATTTCCAGAGCTGAGTTCCCAACGATGACTGGGTGAGGCGGTACATGGATATCAGACATTATTCACATGAGGTTACATAACTTTAGAAGCATCCAATAATTTCGTGAGATGCAAATCTACAGTTTCGAGTATATACCCATAACCAAAGGACGGAAAAATTACGCCTATATTGTATAAATATATTTTTGAAGTGAAATTTCTTTAGGCGCATGAAGGTAAAACTTTTAAGGATGAAATATGTATTTAACACTTTTAATATTTTAATAACAATTAAATTCCTAACATATCCTTTATCCCTTCCTTCTAAGTTAGTTTACTTTATACGCATGCACTTTTAATTTTATTATTGACAGGCTGTTAAGATGCAATTTAACTCTTCAGGTTTCTACACAGCTTCGTACCGTAACACAAATCTCTTGCTTACGTCTTTGCTGGTATATATTATAAAGAACAACTTTATTGGTCAAGTGGTCAGCTTTTTCAGCTTATAAACTAGTTTTTTTTTTTTATTATTATTTTATTCTTTATTGGTAATCAAACAGCGTACAATTTTGACACTTTTTTTTACATTACATTTAACGCTAAAAATAAGGCCATGACAGATTACGTCTATTTACATAAATAAAAATTTACAGAGTAAAGGTAACTTAAATAATAAGGCAAACAACTTTTAGCGCGCGCGTGTGTGTGCGTGTGTGTGTGCGTGTGTGCGCGCGTGCGCGTATGTGTGTGTGTATCTGTGAACGAATGAGAGAGAGTGTGTGTATGTATCCGTAACCATGTGTGTGTATTTATGAATGTTTAAATACCCCTAATGAAAAACTTTAATTTTTGTTAAAACTATGAGATCTTTTTTTTCCCATTAATTCCTTTTTATATTGCAACTTTGATAAATGGAAAAAGTCCAATTTTGGGTATGTGTTATTATAAGTGCGCGCCAGACGGGCGGTGACAGAATTTTTTGCATAACTTGCCTTTGGTTCAATTATTAAGTGTCTGTTTCGTCGGAGAGGTGAAGCGTTTAATGAGAAGTCGGAGAGTAGAGGAGAACAATCAACTTTACCGGTCATTATTCCTTGTAGTAACATCTTATCACTTACTTCTCTTCTAAGTTTTACGAACAGGCTTCCTCATAACTAGAAAATTTTTTGAAATCCTTGAATGCCAAATATTTTAAGAATTGCTTTTGGACGGACACGAGTCTTTGTACATGAGTGGTGTAGTAAGGCGACCAGATGTTACATGTATATTCAAGTACGCTACGAACATATGCGAAATATAGTGTTTTCCAAAGAAGTTTCACTTCTGACGTGTACTTTGTATTCACGCACTTTTAATTTATCTAATAAATGTACAATCCAAAATCTGTTCATTTAATAATTAAACGTTACAATTTGGTGATGACAGATGATCCAGTTGATTTCTTTTGAAGTGAATGCCTAAATATAGTTGCTTCAAATATTTTTTCCTCATAAATGATTAAAACATTTGAATATAGATCAAATTGCTGCCAACACACAGGCACATTTAAATTATGTAGTATAGATTATATTGAAGGACTTCATGCGTAAGAAAACTAACCAGACCTTGACGAAATAAATAAGTGACCTAGTTATGTGCATTATGTACTGTGTTATAGCGTAGTAAATAAGCTTTATATATGTATATACAAGTATTTATAATTTATTATATACTATCAAAATCAAAAAGCACCTTTGTATCGTCAGTTATCTGTCCGGTAACAAATCTAGCACCGGTTCGGAAAGTTAAATCCGCTGAGAAGAAACCTGCAAGAAACTCAACCGTTTCTCTTTTAAAGATAATTGTGGATGTTACAAAGTGTAAAATATTCCCTCTGTGAGCAACTGGAATCCAGTACAAAGATTTTTATCGCTTAAATAATCTTCAATGATATAATATGACTTTTGTAAAAGTATATTTTTGCCGAGGCAAATCTAAAACTGTCTTTATTAAAAATGCGTTCAACCAGACACAAGATTTCTGAACCTTCTTCACTCTAACATATGGGATTACACGTTTAGGATTGGGATTATGGGTTGTGGGATTACTAGCTGTACCTAGTATCTAGTGTGAATAGTTTTGTGGTATTCATAATGGCAATGGAGTGAACCTCTACATTGCGATTGGAATTTATTTATATTTACTATAATAGTTTCGTAAATCTCACGATGGTTCAGTGATAATTTTTCATTTCGAAATCCCTGTCATGTGTGAATATAGGTAAATGCACTTTTAGTTACAATCTAGGTAGCGATAGGGATATTAATACCGAGATTCAAGTCATTCATGCAAATACTTATGGATCAGTCAGTGATCCTTGTTCGCTTATAAATCCCGATCCTGTGGGAATATAGGAAACTCCATTCATAGAGATATCTAAATGCCAAATTTCTAGTCTTTCCCAATCTAATTATTCAGGTCCCCAACGTAATATTGTTACTCTACGCTGATATTCCGAAAATACGATGTATTTTTCTCATTTAAAAAGCTCAATTAGGAGTTGCAACCACAGAATTAATCAGGTCTCCATTAGTTCTGCAAATGTCTACTGGAGTTATAACTGTATGCCTGTTCACTAATTTATTACTATGAAAAACTTTGTCCAGCCTGACTGTGCCTGCAGGAGTGTTGGTGCCAACACTTATGTATGGTAGTGAAAGTTGGGTATGGCAGAAGAATCACAAAAGTAAAATAAATGCGGTAGAGATGAGAGCGTTGAGAAGCATGAGTGGATTAAAACTGAGTGACAGAGTAAGAAATAGTTGGAAGACCAAGGCGAACGGTCCTGGACCAAATCCAGGTCATGTTTGATGTATGATGCATGATGTATGAAAGGTTTAATGAGAATGAAAGAAGCAAGCATCGTGGCAAGTGGGAGGACGTTGTCTCTGCCTACCCCTTTGAGAATAAGGCGTGATGCTATGTATGTATGTAAAAACTTTGTTTACGTCGAAGTTGCGTGAAAAATAATAGTCCATGTCCCCAAAGACAATTGCGTCATCGGCTGAACACATTTCCAATATTAGCAAGTGAAATAGGCAATTAACAATCCTAGCATTGGACATTAGTAACGCAATGGAGCACAAAGGCATCTAATCGATTTTTACACTTTTACAATACATTCTTGCAATCCATGTAACTGGTTCCCTGTACAATGAATCAGTTATGATACATGAACGTATTTTTGTACCGACGAATAAGTTTCTTATAATAAACTCGCAAAAAATTGCTACTGAATAAAAGACCTATATTGAAAGAAGTCTACTTGAAATCATTAAAGTACAATACAATATTTCTACGTATGTGTCTAATATGTGAAATAATTAACCCAAATTAAATGTGACACTCTTAAGTGATTAACATTCTTAAAAAATGTTAATTTATTTTTAACGAAGCCACTATTTGGTACATCTTGGATTAAAGTTCCGAAGAACCACAATGGATTGTGGTTTTTTTAAAGGTTTTTTAATATCATCAGTTAGCATATTGGAAATAACATTTGAAAATGATGAATGATATTTAACGATTCAAAAATGGTTACATATTTTTAAGTATTAAACGTCTAAAACTTTATCATATTTTAAAAGTTTATTCTCCTTAATTTACATGACGAGAATAAAATTGCGAATTAAGGTTTTTTTAACCGACTTAAAAAAAGGAGGAGGTTATCAATTCGTCTTTATTACCCCATATCTCCCGACTGGGTGGACCGATCTTGATGATTTTTTTTTAATGAAAGGTGCAGCGCGTCATAGCGTCCCATTTTCTGATGATGGCATCCATGAGAAAACCGGATAAGTGTTAAATTTGCATTAAGCATGTGCGCGACAAATGGACGAATAACTCAAGATCACGCCAACCGATTTCGATGATTCTATTTTTATTGGAAAGGATATACTTCAAGGGTTGTTTTGTGATAGTTTGGTTAGGTATTGATGATGGAATCCATGACAAAGTGACGGAACTCTTCAATTCTTAGGAGCAAATGAACGATATTCGGCAGAATCTTCTATAGGCTATCCAGATATTTGAGTTGCCTACTGTAACTTCGGTATGGTCAAGTGCTTAGCGTAGTTAAATATGAAGATCAATGGATCTCCTCAACGGCTTACAGTAAGGGTGCGGTTTAGCGAGGTGCCTACATATATATAGCTATAGGTGAGAGAGACGCGGGAGCTGCCAAGTGGACACGTGGTAACATCCACCTTGGCTGACACCGACTCCGAATATAAGAATGCGAAGAACTCTATAAAATAATACGCAATTATTTCTTACTTTTTAGAGCATATTAATATATTTGTAAGTTTGTTTTGAAGGCGGTTCTTTTTTTTGTTAAAATTTATTTTTATTATGTATTGCAATTTACAAGATAACACACATAGAATGACTGTTTAAATGAAATATCGTTTAGTTTCATTATCCAAAGCCTCCAACTTGATGTTGACCTCGCAACTAGTTTTCCATACAATTTGAATATAATTCAATAGAGACAACAAAAAAATTACCGTAGGTAGTACACGCGTATAATTTTTATATTTAGAGAAGTATATATTAACTTATATAGATGTTGAAGAGCTTATCTACAACGAAACTAGACAATTACGGACTAAATAAAATAGATTTAAAACGGACGCTGAAAACGTTTCAAAATTAAGGCTAAAGTGTAAGGTAAGTAAGTAACAGCCCATTAACGTCCCACTGCTGGGCACAGGCTGCTCCACTGCGGATTCGCAGGCATAGTACACAAGTGCACTCTCTATTCCTTCACTCTCATAGTCCGATCTGACGGGTATCCGACACAACCGGAGAGAGGTCAGGCGCAGGACCGACGGCATAACGTGTTCTCCACAGCCCGGTGGTGGATCACACTACCAACTACCCAACTTCGGGCAAATATTGAGAAAATCTTAATAGAAAACTCAATATTGATTATTGAATTGGCCTGGGACCTCATGTCTTTAGTCGAACATGGTTAAAAACTAGACCAATTAGGCCCAAGACAGTTTTAAAAATAACGTGGGTATTTACAAAACATTTTTTTTCGCTGGGAAATGCTTTTATGCACTGGCCCCGACCGTGTGTGACTTGGCGAACAAGCAGACCTCGCAACACCCACTAAAACCCAGCGGAACGCTCTTCGAAGCGGAAGCACCATGGGTTCAACTTTCGCATTCATCCCTGGTGTCCCGGATGAATCCGACTGAGGATTCTCGTCCACGATGAAAGGACTTACGCTTACAGACGCTGCCTGGTAGCCAACCTCCTACGGCGGTATAAGGGAGCATCCATTACAATCTCCCTCTCTCGTTCGTGGGCCTCCTTCAGTGAGATGATCGTCTCACAGAAGAAGGCCACTCCCGCCCAGGATTTCTCACTACAGAGCATCGAGAAACTTAACGTACAGCTAAGACGCCTTTATTCTCGCAACCTTAATTTACGTAAGATTCGTAATTTAATTAATTTATTTATTTAGTAAGTAGCAGCCCATTAACGTCCCACCACTGGGCACAGGCCTCCTCACTCCGAAGAGCGAGGTTTTTTAGAGCATAGACCCACCACGCTGATCCAGTGCGGATTGGCAGGCATAGTACACAAGTGCACTCTCTATTCCTTCACTCTCATAGTCCGATGTGACGGGAATCCGACACGACCGGAGAGAGATCAGGCGCAGGACCGACGGCTTAACGTGCTCTCCGAGGCACGGGGGTGGATCACACCGCCTACTACCCAACTTCGGGCAAATATTGAGAAAATCTTAAATAGAAAACTCAATATTGATTTTTGAAGTGGCCCGACCCGGGACTCGAACTCAGGACCTCATGTTTGTGGTCGAACATGGTAACCACTAGACCAATGAGGCAATCTATTAGTCAGTTATTTATTTATTACCTCTTTATATATTCTATATTTCGAGGTTTCAAAAATCCACCAAGCAAAAAATTTGCGTTCGAAGTTGCCATCGACACCTCCTATACTTTAACTTTCTTGAATGACACAACGTTAGCGCGATGTAATAATGGACAGCGCCATCTAGTTCACTATTTGGAACTATAAGCAACTGCACTATCCAGTATCATTATATAAAATTTTATTTAC
This sequence comes from Elymnias hypermnestra, assembly GCA_015832385.1. Taxonomy (NCBI): domain Eukaryota; kingdom Metazoa; phylum Arthropoda; class Insecta; order Lepidoptera; family Nymphalidae; genus Elymnias; species Elymnias hypermnestra. The sequence continues at coordinate 925,122 of JACTOM010000075.1, read as the reverse complement.
AAAATTTGATAGTTTACATTATATTTTGACGAATAAATAATATATGAAATGGAAAACGTTTGTCTTTGTACGCAGAAAAAACGGTTTGAACTAATGTAATTATTATAAGACTCGCATACTTCACGAAAGCAACCTCTGTATAAAAAAAGGTATTAATTAATCGAAAAATTATACAATAAACTTTACGATGAATAACACTTCTTTTTATTGATGAGCCGTGTAATTCTTTAATGAAGCACCTTATGATATTTGTAGTTTTAAAGTTTTATTATCAGGTACAAGAACAAATAACGCAGTTGGTCCTCCGAGCCATAAACATGCGACATATAATTGATAAGTGAAAAAACATGGACTTTCTAGATTTAGACCACAAACTTTCCGATATTTAGACATTATTTAATATTTACATTCAGACCCGGGACTGGAACCCAGAATCTCATGTCTGTAGTCGAACATGCTAACCACTAGACCAATGAGGCAGTCCTTTGAGTATTGTGGCGTAAATCAAATTTGTCATCATTTTATTTATGCACAGTTTTAGTTTGTTGTGTGTTTCGAAGCATGATTACTACGGAGCCAATCTTTAGGCGTAAAAGGTGCAGTGGTAAAGAAAAAGTATCATATGTCAGTCTCCTGGTTCTAAGCTAGCTCGCCAACAATTTCAGTTATAAATAGTGTAACTAACACGACTTTGTTTTATATACTGTTGGCGATCATTATTATTTTATGGCTATTAAATTACTATATTTCTTAATTATGCTGAGGTCTTTGTAATTATATCAGTAAAACGTTTACATGTGCTACATCCGGTTTAACGCTATTCCGGAAATTCTCAAATTTAATGAAAACTTCTGTTTAGTCGTCGTTTTCACGACCACTGTGATTGGTAGACTTGTTATTTTTTGAGTGGGGAGTTTTTACAAGTGGGTTAAAAGTCATTGAAAGTGTGTAATATTAAGGTCTGTTGGGCACAGGCCTCCTCACTCACATGAGAATGGGTTTTTAGAGTATAGACCCACCACGCTGCTCCACTGCAGATTGGCTGGCATATATTTGGTAGGTATGTCGTAAAATATTTATCACCGTGGTACCTCCAATCACATTTTTGTAATTGCCATACAGAGTTTCTCGAGTCGGCTAGTCCTAATGTTATAAATGCGAAAGTAACTCTGTCTGTTAACTGTACCTCATATTAATCCTTTATACTTTAAGTACTAATATATTTAAATAATTTGATAAGCTCTTTGCGGCAAATAGCCCATAAAAGTATTTAAACCGATGTGTCTTAGTTGTAAAATAATTACCCAAAAACACTATTCAACGAGGATGAAATTGCGAGCAGAACTAGTATTGTATAAATTAGGATTGCGAAACATTTTATTTCTCTCAAAACATAAATATTTTGCTTTTAGTTAATCATATAACAAACAATTTTCATAACGATTACGAACAAGATTGAAATAGACTCCGAACACCCTTCTCCACTTGAAGGGCAATTGAGGATATTTACCATGAATTGATAGAATTTGTGCGGAATGAAGGATTTCGAGTTGATTGAGCTATGCGACTAGGATGCAAGTTATTAAGACAAAGTCAAATAAGTGAGCGTTCTTTTTGACTGCTTAACTTACGTAGCGAATAATTTATAAGCTCCTTAAAATAGGGAATTTCGAACCATATTTGTCGTTTTGACAACATTAAGAAAACTACATTTAACTTCGAAAAGTCGCATAATATTTTATTATTTAACTAAATCCCAACACGCGTAGTTATAGATATTTATATACAGAAAACATTTTAATGTAACTTTTTATGCAAAAAGACCAAAACCATAAAATAACATCCATTATTCATGTACATTATATTTCGATACAAATTTATTTGCTCGAACCAAAAAAAAACAAACACTTTGTTTACAAAGAGGGTTACCATTGGTTACTTTTTAAAACCCTAATCGATTTCACGAGTGCAATATGAAGTGATAAATTAAAATTCATGTTTTCATTGATTTAATAAAGTAAAATATATCTCTCACCTTGCTTGACATCCAAAACACGATTCGCACGAACAATAAACCACACCAAGATTTTAATTTAAACAATATGTCCTTTTTTATATATAAATTAGTTATTAGAAAGTAATAACATAGTTTTTTATTTAAGAATTTTTACTTTAAGACAGATATATTGTGTAGTATTAATAATGTTTTCATATTAAAAACACCACAATAACACTATGTTGAATGGGTGCAAAGGATCGATATAATGCCCGCGTAAACGTCCGCTCTATACGCAGTCTGTGCCGCACTGGCGCCTTTGTAGGGAAGGGCACGAAACATCGAGTTTTTAAACAATCGGTTACTGTCATCGATATTTAAATTCCAAATTTCTCAATTATCGATATTTATATGAAGAACCAAATTCAATATTTTCTATTATAGTAAAAGGAGTTTGAGAAGGTACATGTTAATGTGAAACTTTTTTACGTCGTCTCAATTTTGAGGTGTCGCAATACGTCTTTAAAATCGCACCCATCTATTAAAAAAAAGAATGATAACAAAATCCTAAAAGGATCACAGAACTAAAGGATCACAGAATTTATTGCGCTAAGAAAGGACTGTAACACAGGGCTTACCCCGCCACCATTCGCGAAGATTTAGTCCTTACTTAGCCGTATTCACGTAGAAGGAACGGTCGCGTCCACAAAACAATCACACTATTTTCTTCGTCCATCTATCGCATGTCGCATTATAACAATGGAGGTGAAATGAACGGCGCTCGGCAGAGCAGTCAAGGCCAATGTGGTGGCCCATGGCACGCTTCACCTGTTGCACTAGCAACGTGGACTCATAACCACGCAATGATTTTTTAATAGAGAGTGCTCTTAATGTCTTTATTATGATATCGAATTCATTAACTGAGGGAACTTATAAATCGAGCAAATTAAGGTAAGGATCTGAAGTTTCGCTTAACTTTTTGTGACTTGTTTAGATTGTAAATAAATATAAGTTACTTTTTTGTAAGTTACCCTTTCAAGTTAGTGTATATAAATGTTATACAATAATAAAAATATTAATAAACGACTTTTATTGAACTTTGAAATTCTTTGGCTTTATTTCGTTTTGAAAGCTATTAACAAGCATATAAAATTAACATATATTAAATGTATGTTTTTCGTAGGGCTGTTTTAGTTATTATAGTTGAAGTAAATAATGTGTTTAATTATACGAAAATACCATATACAGGCAAAAACTTTAAGTACATCTCTATTTGTAATGTAACTTAGCCGAATTTCAAAATGGCGCTGCAGACCTGCGCAATGTAAACATATTACAGCTGTGATTTTAAAAGTACTCGACTTAGATTTACAAGATCACACAAATTAAAGATGAACACATATATCTTTCTTTAATTTATTATTGTTTGACTCATCCCGAGCATACTTCGCTGTGGCTTAGTCTGATAATAATTAACTTTAGGTATCTCGGTCTTACTGAAACATCATGATCTGTGTTCTAATCTCAACTAGAGAAAGTCCCGTGAAAATAGGTCTAGACTTTTTCATATTGATAATAGGTTAACGCTTGATTACAGAATCTCATGTGATAATGGTTAAGACAAAAGCTAGCGAGTTAATATAACTCTTACGGTTTCTATACAGCATCGTACCGTAACGCAAATAATCCAATCGTGTCAGACAAATTACACAATGCAGTTTCCTTCATTTTCCTGGCAGGAATCGAACTCAGGATTTCTCAATATCCCTTTCATCGTTTACAAACTTATTTTCATGTTCCCTAAACAATTTTGCTTTTATACCATGTTATTTAAATAGATATAAATTGGACGCGCGTGAAATTAATTTAATTTGCTCAAGCGCCTAACCCCCCCCCCCCCTCCCCCGTTTATGATTAAACGGTGCATACAATTCCTGATTATATTAAAATATCTGTATAATATTTCAGGATGTGTCGACATTTAAATTGATTCCATATATATTACACATCAAGGTCATGCCATCATATGCCAAACAAAACATGGAGACAATATAGTATAGCACTTGGGAACCAGGGATATATTGTTAGTGGGTAATAAATAATACTGTATAATATCAAGAATGTTTTATAATGACACATTAAATTATATCATGAGGTAAACCATACATTTACATACATGCAAAAGAAAAATGTATTCATATATTGAAGATTTTATTAGAAATGATGAAACAAAAGCAAATCTTATACTTTGTTTTATACATTAATGTGTGAACATGAAATTTATTTTACAAAAATTGTGAATTATGTGGGTAATTAATAACTGCATTGACAAAATACATTTTTCTTTTAAAACACCAGGAACACTAAGGCAGTTTGTGAACATTACCATCATAAATTTTAATAAATATGGTGCCAGGGGTTCAAAATGCTTCACTTTGAATATCAACCATATAATAATTTTATAATCTGTGAGTTAGACCATACAGAATCTATAATAATCTTGTAACCAAATTTACACAACTGTCAACCTTCCCATAACATGGTACTCTCGGAATGCAGTTTCTATATGATGCAAAGCTGAAATTGCAACAGCTCTTCTTAATGCTGTACTCTTACAGTACAATGCGGTAGATGGTTTCCATACAACACACTACTAATTAGCCTAGTAGTTAAATATAGTGTTATAGTGGGATTCCTATATAATGTGGTACATACTCATTATGTTATAGGAGGGTTGACTGTAGGTGTATTTCATTACTTTTGTTTAGTTTTGATATAAATCTTTTTTTTTATTTTCATAATTATTGGATTTAACTCATAGATAATCATTCCCATACAAAAGATCCACAAGAATTGAGTGCATTCACTGCCTCAGTGGGCTACACTGTGAATTAATTACTCTTAGGTAATAGCTATAATGAACACTTAACATCATGTGAACTGCTCATATGCAAGCTTAGTCCTAAAAAGCCTTTGGTGTTTTGTTTCAGTTAAACCAAATCTTTGCCAAAAGATTGCAGTATTATCTCAATGTATTCTTTAACAAATATAACCTTTACTCAACCAAATAGTAAAGTGAGGTAATATTTATAAAAAAATATCTTACATTTGACATTACATAAGGGTAATACACAACTTTTTCATCGGCTATAATTCATTACTAATATTAGACAACACATACCATAAATTATAACATATTCCCTTCAAAAACAGACTTTTCAATAATGTCATGAATACATCCTAGAAAAATCCTATAAACACACATGTCTCACATGCTGGGAATTAATTGTATATGATATCTAGTCACTTAATAATATTAAACACACTCATCTTCAATCATTTCGACATCATCGCCATCATCTTTCTTCTTCCCTGCAGCCATTTTCTTAGCAGTGGCCGCAAGTTTGTATTGCTCAAGAGCATCTCTTAAGGGTTCTACAAACCTATCAAACTCAATGTCCGCCATCGCTTCCAAGACATCCTGTCCGGTTAAGGCTTTTCTTTTGTTATTTTTAACGATATTTGTAGCTGCTGAAGTAACGTATAATACGAATACTGATGCCGCTTTTGCAAGTCCGGTTCGCGCCTCTTTAGATATTGCAACACCTTCTGGTAGCGTTTCTTTTACAATTCTTGTGACAACCGTTAATGGTAAATTGAGATCCTCAAGTTTTTCTGCCATTATGAAATTGTACAAATTAGTATTCTTCAAACAACAACATGCTTGATGCTACTAATTGCCCGCCAAAATTAAAAAAAAGTTTGCTAAATTGCTGTCAAACTGACGTATTTGTTTTTATTGATACATTTAATAGCTCTGAGTCTGAATCTTTTCAAGTATCAACTTGTCTATAAAATGGTACAAGATAAGCAAAATAAAAACAGTATGTTGTGTTGAAGATGTATTCATTCGTTAAAGCATAGATCGATCGATTCGAATCAGTATAGATGTTTTTGGTTTATGTTTTTGCGAAGTTTTGAGTTATAGAAAAATTGAAAAAATGATAAACAACGGCTGCCATTTTAAACTCGTGACATATTTTTTAAAATTGCTGACAGGTTAGCGCTTGACTGTGATTGACATGATAGATATGATGGTAAGTGATACAGCTTAAGATGGAAGCGCGCTAATCAGGTAAAGGGCAATTTACCTATTATGGTTTCCACAAAGCATCGTACCGGAACATAAATCTCTTGCTTGGCGGTACATCTTTGCTGGTAGGATGGTAACTAGCCAAGACCAAAGCCTTTAGTCCAGACTCAGATAAATTAAAAAGTGCAATTTCGTAAATTCGTCCTGCCGGGAATCGAACCCGGGTCCTCTGCTAGCAAAGCGAGTACCTGTACCTCTGCGCCGGTGATGTCGTTAAATACACGTATTATATTAAAATCTTTAAAACGCACTATTACAAAAAAATGTACAATGTACCTGTAGGGTGTCTGTTTTGTATGTTACTTATAAATCTATCAGCCTCTAATATCAGTAAACTAATTCGTGACGTCACACTTTAGTTTAAAGTTCTGTGTTGTAAACAAATTATTTATTTTTTAATTAATAAACAATCAAAGCGGCTAAGGGATGGAATCCAAGATCATTAATAGTACTTGTAAAGACAAAAAAGAGTCTATGGGGTATTATAAAGTATAAGTATAAACTATAAATATCTATGGAATATTGATTGATTCGGATTGCTGATACTTTTTGTTTAAAAGATTTTTCTTTGTGCGGGTATTACTATTATAAAGTTTGGAAACTTAAACTCATAATCGTTACGTGTTATATTTGGTGGACTACCAGTAGAATTAAAAATTACAGAAGAAAAACCTTTAAAATATTTATAAAGAACTTCGAAGACAAGATATTACAGGAAGCTACAATATCAAACATTTTGAAATGGAAACCGATAATGTTATGACTTATGATAGTGAAAAAAATAATCCACTATATTTATCTTCACTGATTGGCAAATATGTTACGGTACAACTAATTCAAGAGGTTTCTGTTGTTGGTTTTGTGCGTGCGATTGATCCAGAAGGATACAGGTATACAAACATTTCATGTAACAATTACTCAAATGAAAATCTTTCTGATTTTGTGTTTAGTTTGTTTAATAAAGCAAACCCTTATTATTTTATAAACTACAGACATATATCTTAATTGGTTTTTTTTTTCAACAATTACATTTGTCTGTTTTTTGACACTACAAAATAAATAAATTAATATTATAAAGAGGAAACATTTGGGTTTTTGTATGTATGTGTGTATGTTTGTTACATTTTCACACAAAAAGTACTGAACCAATTTCATTTTTTTTACCTCTATTAGCAAGCTGCATTTTGACTGAGCGACATATGCTATATTAATTTCTCAAAAAATAATAGGGATGCCTAAGAAAAATCCATTAATGTAACCCAAGATGTGAAACAAAAAAATTGTTATATTGTGCACTGCATAGCCTATTGAACATAGAACAAAAAAAAAACGACAGTATTGTAGAACATTAATAGCTAAAAAAAGGCTACAATATCATATTTCCAACAACTATAGTTTTGCCACTCTTTTGCATTTATAAACTTGCCTAAAGTGCTGACAATTAAATGTAATTTCGTGAGACTAAAAAAAATTTTATATTATTAAAATCAGATCTTCCATTTAAGATATATCAAATTTGAACAAAATAAAACTACATCAAATGTTCTGTTTAAGGTTCTGAGATAATTACAAATAAATTCTTCTTAATGTTATTGAAAAAAGTTTTTATATTGATTTTTTGGTTTTTATTTTGAACAATTTATAAGCTTTTATAATTTATAAGCAATTTATAATTTATAAGCTTTTACAGTGCCAATTATAATTCTTTCATTACCTTCTTAAAATCAAGAATTTTTCAATACCTGTAGAGTATTTTTAACAGCCTTCAAAAATCGGAGGTCATCAATACGTCTGTATTTATTTTGTTTATTACCAGACACTGAGTTCTGATTTACATGATTCTTTTTTTTTACATGAAAAGTGGTGATTCCCATTTTTTTGGTCGGGTTCTGATGATGGCATCCATTAGAAAACTGTATAGATCTTAAATTTGCATTAAACATGCGCACAACAAAAGAACAAATTTGAGTCACCTACTGTAATTATTAAATTGACTAATGTTGGATAATCTACATACATGATGTTACAAATTTAATAATGTATTCAATATATATTTGTTGTCAAGTAAAAAGTAAAGTACACAGTGAAACAGTGAGCATTGCTAGTATTTTATACGTAGGAGAACTAATTGGTGTTCGAAAACCAGTGAAAATATATGCATATATCTGAAAAATTCCTTGGATATTTAGCCCACCACACTGCAATGGTGTAGCAAGAATGTCTATGTTCTAAAAACCGTTTCTCTTAAAAGGGAAGAAGTCTATATAGGTAACAGTTAATAAGCTGATACTTACCTTTATATAAGTAATTAGAGATATATTGTTACTTCCCCGTAATCCAACAGCTAATCGAGTGGAATAAATTTGGTAAATATTGATGAATAAGTGGGGGCAGATGGTATGTAAACCACTAAAGATGATAGACATAGTAGTCTGGATAGTGTTGATACTGGCTAAGAAGTGAATTTATATTTCATTTTAAAAATTAGAAAAAGTTATATGACTAAAAGTTAAAGACTGCTTGGTTGGACATTTGGTGGCCTTGACGGTTTCTATCTTGAAAGAATTGGATAAATGACTAAACTAAATTGTACTGATACAGTGATGTGCGTTTGCCTGTAATAATATATTTAATTTATTTTCAGCTTTATTTTATCAGAGCCATGTGGAGATAGCTTTAAAACAGTACTAATACCTGGGCATGCGATAGTCGATGTAACAGTTAGAGATGACATGCCAAACATAACACCAGTTCCTGCTTCAAGTAATGCTACAAGTACTGAAAATAATTTAGAAAGGAAATCTAGTTTAATATCATGGTTTACACAAAACCATTTGCCCGTAATAGAAAACGAAGACAAAATCGAAATTGGTAACGCTGTTATCTTGCCTCCATACAATGTTACAAGCATATACTCAACAAATTTGACTGTTGTTAAACAGATAAAGGATATTATGGAAAAAATGCCATCAGATTCGGAAAAAACATAAAAGGGCATGAGGATATTACAATGAATTGTATTTTTAATGTTTACATGTATAACAAGCTTAAATATAAAAAAAATCTTGTATCAATAAGTTTTTTCAAATCCCCTGTCATTACTTATATATATTATACAAAATGCAAAAAATAATTTTACACTACAAATATTTTTAGGAAATGTTTTTCATCATTGCATTTGTAAATTAATATTATTGGTCTGTGATTTTGTTCCACAATTCAATAGTAATTCATGTAATGACATGATAAGTTAATGTCACAAAATTATTATTCAAACATGTCCTTATAATTTAATTTAATTTTTAATCATTGCAGTTTTTACTTAACAATTCATTTCAACTTAATATTAAATATCCTGTCAAATATTCCCAGTTAATTCTAGAATGATACTCTACAATTTTATGTCTTGACAGGTTCATTCAACTCTTTATAACAGTCTTTGTATTTTAACCGACTTTAAAAAAAGGAGGATATATATACTCTTCTGGACACATCTATCGGCCCACCTTAGAATTTAGGTTTCGATGGCTTCTACCGAAATATTATTGCTAGATTGAACAAAAACTATTGATACAGTTTTAAACCTGGTACTTTTTACCATCTTTTTCGATCGTAATGTTTTAAATTTGAATTCAGAATACCACACGACATGGAGCTACGCCTAACAAGTCGGGTATGCGCCTTGATGAAGGCACTTGATTATTGAATAAAAAACATGTTCAATTTAATAAAGGTTTAATTTAATAACGCGTGTTGCCTCCATAGGCTTCTACCACAGCTCTCATACGATTAGGCATAGAGTTTATCAACCGCTCTATGAAATTTTGGGGGATCATCTCCCATTCCTCTTCTATGGCAGTTTTCAACTCCTGCATCGTCTGGGCAACTGGCTGACGAGCCCTAACAAGTCTTTTTAGCTCGTCCCACATGTGCTCAATGGGGTTCATGTCTGGGCTTCTGGCTGGCCAGTCCATAACTGTGATGTTCACACCCCGAAGATATTCCCTGACGATGCCGGCCGTATGGGCTCTTGCATTATCATGCATAAAAAGGAAATTTGGGCCCACATAGTCCGCGTATGGCATCACGTGAGGTTCTAAGCACTCACGAATGTACCTTTCAGCATTTAATGTTGGCAGCCGTGGTCCCGTAACAATCTCAAGTTGAGTTTTACCGCTCGCGGATATACCGCCCCAGACAGTCCATGAGCCACCGCCATAAGCAACCCTCTCTTCAAAGCAGCATTGTGCAAAACGCTCCCCCTTACGTCGGTAGACCTTCTTCCTTCCATCATTGCCATGTAACACAATTTTAGACTCATCAGAAAAGAGTACACGGCTCCAATGCTGCTGAGTCCAATTTAAATGAGTGCGCGCGAAATGAAGGCGCGCTGTTCGATGGGCTCGCGTTAGTTTGGGGCCATTAGCTGGCTTGTGTGGTACCATATCGCGTTCTTTTAACCTTCTCCGAACTGTTCGAGCGCTCACAGATACTCCGTGGAAGTCGCGAAGTTGGTTTTGTATCTCAATGGAGGTAAGGTGACGATTTCTCAAGCTGGTCGTCACGATGAATCGATCCTGCCTTTCAGTTGTGACCCGAGATCGTGGCCTTCCTTGGCGACGAACAAAGCCGCCAGTCTCTAGGTACCGCGAATAAACATTTCGGACCGCAGATCGACTTAAATTAAGTTGAACACTCACATTTCGTTGGCTGTGTCCCGCCTGGATAAGTGCCACAGCTTGGGCGGCGACTTCAGGCGAAGTATCCATTGATTATTGATAGAACCTTACCTTAATGGTAAGAATAAGTAATGTTTGTTGCAAAACCAATGAGAAAAATCACACTTTCAAGAATTAAATCCGAGTAAACCAATAAAATCAAGTTTTTTTTACTATTCGATTGTTTGTTAACAACGAACAGGCACCAAATTGTCTTTTGTTTCTTTAAATTCTATGTTCGAAATTCAAAAAAGACTATTGAATGAAATTATGAATGTGCCAGGTTGAAAACTGCATAAAAACTTTTTGCTCGACCTAATATCAAATTTTAGATAGGACCAAACGAAGCTGAAAATGCAAGGTGGGCTAATAGATGTGTCCAGAAGTATATTATATATATTTGTTACAATAAGGTAGATTGGGTAGGACTGTGATTCATTTTAATGAGGTAACTTAAAAAAAATACAGTCGAATTGATAACCTCCTCCTTTTTTTAAAGTCGGTTAAAATACAGAGACTGTTATAAAGAGTTAAATAATATTTACAATTTTATATCTTGACAGGTTCATTTAACTCTTAATATATAAATAGTGTGTGAAACGCTGGCGCCATCTGTCTATCGGCGTGGGGCAGAGTCAATAAGTGGCAGTTCGGCGCGTCTCTCGGTAGTGCTCGGGTGACGACCGCCGGTGCGGTCGACTTTTGAAACTGTCGCGCTCCTAGCTTTTACTTTATGGAAATTATGGATGCCATTAATGACGATGTCGGCGGAGAACCATACGCCCCTATGCTTTATGCTCGCCTCTCTTATTCATCGACATATATTTTCTATTTTTTTTTCCGGGTTCGTTATGTTAAGCAATAGTTATGTTATAATGAAGGTTCTGTAATTTGTGTAGTGATTTTGTTTCTCCTCTAATTTTAAGTGCATCATAATTTATTTAAGATTCTTTCTATGACCGAAATAAAGGTTTGGTTTTTCGAAGATTGCTTGAAAATTGTTTTTGCTTAAATAAAACACAGTTTAGATCAGTAACTTAAACACCTAAAGCTACAATTTACTCTTACTATATCTTCTGTACAATCACTTCTCTCTCTATGAGTAGTTTAAAATTACCCAAAGATTTGGAATTGCTTTATATTTCATTTTTGAAATATCTAATATAACATTGATAATCTAAATGTGGGGTGCTTACCTTGTGTCTGAGAGGTCCTAGGTTCGAACCCAGATTAGATCCTGTACTATAGGTCTCTTTGTATGGCACTGTCAGATGACTGTTCATTCTTATAAAAAAAAACACATTAAAATGGTGTTTTTGATTGAAACCAGTTAGTTTCTCACTGGAATATGACCTACACTATAGAATGATGACCTTAAGAAGGTCATCATTATTAGTTTGTCTATTAAGGGGTCAATTCAGATGGTATTTATTATAACATGCTATTTTATGCGACTTAATTTTATATTAATAGTGAAACAAAATTATATAAAAAGAAAACAAACAACAGTTTTTATAATTCATAAATTCTATAATAATTTTTATCACAAGACCTTGGAAAAACATTGAAAACTTGTCCCTTTAAATTGTTATTTTCTTTCCTAAGGTAAGTTTTTTGTATATGTAGTCGGCCATATAACATATGAGTATTGACTTGTGTGTGTGTGTGTGAAAGAGAGAGAGAGAGAGTATTTATATGTGTGTGTGAGTACATGTAATTGATGAGGTAATTTGACATAAATAAAACAAATGTCATTAAATATTTAATCACTTTATTCAGGAATAAAATTTGCTCGAATTAACATTGAAACTCTGACATCTTTTATATCTATGTCTACCTACATGTATTTACATTCCACGTAATTCTGGAACTACCCTCATTAATGAAAATATACTCGGTATCTAATTATATTTCAAAAGTCTATTATCTATTATACCTTTGATTACGATTCCTTTTTAATATTATTATAGAGAAAATTGGGATATTAATATCTAGAATTAATTGTTTTTAATCGTGTATGTTTATAGTTGGATAGAATTATATAGATACCTACATAATACATAGCATCACTTAAAAACAGAACTCTGCTAAGAACATACGAGTTAAAAGACAGTATCCACACTGATTAGAAAGAAATCACTTTGTGCGCGTTTCTTTTTATTTATAATATTAGAAAAGCCATTGATTTGATTATAGAACTCCAAAAAGAAACCTAAATTATCATTTTAAAGACTATATGGTATATGGTTTTGCATTGTAGAGATTAAGTAATAAAAAAACATAAGATGTAAATCAGTTAGGACACTGGTGAAGTAAATTGCATTCACACTAAATGAAAAGTAATTAGTTTTAGTATAAACAACAGCACTGCGATAAAATTAAAATTATATTAATAATGTTAAAAAATTGACTGAATTTGTTGTGAGTACATTGAAAAAGCTTTCAATAAAACTTATTGAGATTTGCCTAATCTCTGCATGAGATTGGCTGGTGGTCAAACTAATGTCATGTTTCGATTATTATATATATAATATGGGCATGTACATATATTACTATTAATAGTAGGCTTTCAATAAAAAATGTTGATAAAGTGATTTATTGTTTTATTTTTAAAATAAAGGATTAAAATTGGAAACTATTATTAATGTATCATATGTGATTCATGGGTTAAGAATCATCCAGTTTTGTCAATTGTACTAGTCGTTTCTATATTAAAAATGAAATTCCAAATACATAAACTAGCCTATGAATTTAAAGATGTGAGTCATCAACTTGACGGCTTCGCTGGCTCAGTGGTGCGAGTACTCGCCTTGGTAGCAGAGATCCCGGGTGCGATCCTCGGCAGGACGAATTTAGGAAATTGTATTTTCTAATTTGTCTGAGTCAGGACTGGTGGGAGGCGTTGGCCATGGCTAGTTACCACCCTACCAGCAAAACAAAGAGATTTGTATTCCTGTACGATGCTGTGTAGAAACCGTAATGGATATATATCCTTTTACCAGATTAGCGCGCTTCCATCTTAGATTGTATCAACACTTACCATCAGGTGAGATCATTGTCAAGCGCTAAACTGTCAGCTATAAAATATGTATGTATAATATGAGATTCATGAGGCAGGAAACAACCAGTTAACAGGTTTTGTTAGTCATTTCCACACTGGAAATGAAATTGTTTTAAGTGTATTCAAGATACCTAAACCTGGCCTACGAATTTATAAATGTGAATCATGCATGAACTTGGGTAAATTGATTCAAGTATCATATGTGATTCATGGGGCAGGGTTTTAACCAATTAATATATTTTGTTAATTTTAGTAGTCATTTCCACACTAAAAATGTAAATGTTTTAGTATATTCAAAATACCATATATGAATTTGTGAGTCATGAATTTATAAAACTTGATGCGTGTATCATATGCGATACAAGATGCAGGGAAAAACAACCAACCAAATTAATACATTTTATCAACTTTACTAGTCACTTCCATACTAAAAAATGAAATTCTCTAAATATATTTTCTAATTACCTAAACTGATCTATGAATGTGTATGTAATTCATAGATCAGTTTAGTTCCCTGCCCCATGAATCGTGATTCAACACTGCGATCCCATATGCGAGTCACGAAGTAGTTAATATGCTGTACAAGATGCAGAGAACACACAACCAGTGAAAATTTTATTAATTGTATTAGTCATTTCCATACTAAAACCGTAATTCTCTCACTATAGTCAAAAACCGTAAACTGACCTATGAATTTTCCTAAATCTGAGTCAGAAGCTTGTGAAAATTGGTGCATGTATCTTATATGATTCATGGGACACGGCACCAATTATATATCTTTCACGGCACACATTTTTACCATGACATTCGTGAAACAAATGATAAGTAAAGTAAAAACATGTATAAATATATTAAATCATGTAGCTTATTTGTAATTTTAGCCGTTTTGTCTCAATTTAAGACTAAAAGAATGTTTTTTATATAATTTAGTGCGAATGCAATTTAATACAAAAAAAATTGGTACATTTTTTTATCATTATTTCCTGATAGTGGTTAGAACAAATAAGCAATAGATAATATATTTTTATAAAGCATTTAATGCTTTTGTTTTAATATCGATTACGCCCCTTAACTTTAAAATTTAGTTTCCTTAACATTATTTATTAGACGAGAAATAGCTTTTTAAACATTTATTATGTAATTTATCAATTTGAAATTCATAGCTAACTAACAACGTTCAAAAATTTTTTGTTTCTTCAGCATACCTACTTTTTGGTGTTCATATGGTCTTAACTCTAATTAAGGCTTAGCTCACATGGAAATTACTTCACATTTGGAGTAAAGACATCTTAGTTTGATTATAGTGGAAAAATAAATGAGAAAGAGGGATTAGGATTTTATCTAGGATTCAATTAAATAGAAAAATTTAGGAATAAGCCTATATTTATATACATAACTCCATAGTAAAACCTTTTTTTTAACAGAGGTACTAAATTTAGCTTTTTTTTAATCTGTTTATTGTCATACAATAGTAGTTGACATTATACTTCGGTATAGGCAAGTAATCAGTCTTCACAAACAGAAATTTAACTGCATTATATCAGCAATTTTTATCTGGTTGTCAAAAAAAACCTAGATTATAAGCATTTCCATGTGCGCTAAATCATAGACAAAACTTACTTTATTACATTAATAGAGACGTAGCTAAGCCCCAGCCTTAGTGTAGACGAACTATGCAACTGGCTTCATATATTGTAGATAAGACTGATTTAAAATTTTATTAGTTTTAATAAACTTCAACGTGCAATCATGTAGGCGTTTATATTTCTATAGAAAATCAAATAAAAATAACATATTTGTCTATTCCAGAATATCTCAGCTACGTCTTTCTCTATGCCACATATACTTAACACCTATATACTCTATAACGTAACTACTAAACGTATTTTATCACTGGATATTTTCATTAGAATTAAACAGCCATTCTCAGTCCGTCTTGCCGTTTTATCTTCATTTTGGCAAACATTTGACTTTAAAGAAGCAAAAGTCTAGCAAAAGGTGCGTACACTTATATATGTGCAAAATTAATATATTATAGTGGCTTATATATCACACTCAGTTGATCTTAAATATTGTCGAATATTATTTTTTAAAATGTTCACTTATGTTGCCGCTCTGGGTTCTAACATTTTACCACGATACTGTCGTTTGACATTGACAGTTTAGAAATAAGTTTTTTCTCACGTGTACACACCTTCAAAACTACGAGATACAAGAGCATAAAACTTTAAAAGATCTCACTTAATTTTAATTATTATAATCTATAGCTCACCTATTTCTATCAGAAAAATAAAACATTAAAATATCCCTGCACTGATAACAGAAAACGTTGTCATAAATAAACTAGTCAAATTTTCTAAACCACAATTTTAAAATATGCTAGATGTATAACAAAATTAAATAAGGAAAATGATATAAGAAACAATTTATAATATTTACGACAATAAATGACGAAATTATAAAACATATAAATGATGTTTCAGTACTAATAAACTTGATTAAATGTGCATAAAAAAAAAGGTAGGAAAAAAATGAAAAACGAAAATGGAAAATAAAAGTTTATTTTCAGATTGTAAATAAACGGGATTACTCAAAGCTTTACAGTTCGATTAAAATAAAATATAGACAGGTGGTCAAAACAAACATCTCACAAAGGTGGTTTGTTATTCGTGAGACGTTTCCTACAACCAGAATCATAGAAATAACATTTAAGTATTAAATTTCATTTCGTACTTAGTAAATAAATTTAATCCTTAACGGTTTCAAATGCATCATAATATAACATATGCAAAAAATAAATCGGTGCTAAAATAAAACGCTTCAAAAATGTACCTTTCAATTGCAACAGATTATAAAAATCAAAAGATACATTAATAAGCCACAGATAAAATAATAATCTCACGTTATGTTAATAAATTGTCACTTTATACTAGAGGTGGCAAGATTGATAATGTTGCAAATAAAATCAAACCTTACTGTTATTGGTTTAAAGTACATTTTAAATTAACAATAAAACATTTTTTTTTATTGTTTCGTAACAATGTCCTCTGAATTTGTGGCTAGAGCTTGTACTTGGGCTTCTATTTTGTAATTGTCGACGGCCTCGCTGGCGCAGTGGTGCGAGTATTCGCTTTGCTAGCGGAGGTCCCGGGTTCGATCCGCGGTAGGACGAATTTCGGAAATTGTATTTTCTAATTTGTCTGAGTCTGGACTGGTGGGAGGCTTCGGCCGTGGCTAGTTACCACCCTANAAAAAAAAAAAAAAAAAAAAAAAAAAAAAAAAAAAAAAAAAAAAAAAAAAAAAAAAAAAAATTATCCAAATTAATTTCTTTTCTTTTATGATATTTTCTGTAGATATACGTTAAGATTTAAATAGTACAACAATAACAGTTACAGGTTCTCGTATTTCAAAATGTACTTTATTATAAAGGGATTAAAGTTTGAATTTGTTTGTAACGGATTATGAATGCTGCCATATCTACATTACACTGGTTGAATAAAAATGACACTAGGTGTGTTCTGATATACACTGAGAGCGCTATACAATGCATTCACTGGAGAAAAATTAGTTTTGTTATGGATTGACAGTATACTGCCGCAGTATGCTGAATAAATGAAGTTTTGGAAAAGGTGCTCCTATTGTTTTGATAACGTAAATAGAGAGGCGCGATCGGCCTAATTTCATTGTTTCTTACAATAACAATTTTTCATCAATATCTCATGACGTCTGTAAACCAACTTTTCAGAAAACCTTTTTTTTTTAATGATAATTATAAGTGTTTGCGTACAAACTACACATGTAAGAAGTGATACTTCTTTGGCAAACTAATTTTTTAACTCTTGTTTATATTTTTACAAATCTAAAACTTTAGATTTACGAGAGTTTGAGGGAGGGAAAAAGGAAGAATTAATTCTCATTACGACGAATTGTAAATAAAAATGCCACGTGTTTTTTGTTATTATCAGAAATGATTAATTCAATTTTATTTTATATTTTATGAAAAATAGTATATTAAATTATTAAATTAGTGGCAAATTAAAATGCCACATGTTATTTGTAGATATTACAACTACCTAACCTTCAAACGAATTAGCATAAAGAACGCTGCAAATCTTCGTGACGCTAATCACGCGTTTCATCCGTAAAAATTTTAACCTCATGCGCCTAAAGAACTAAGTATTCAAATATAAGTTGGTGCGGCGAAAGAGATGGCAAATCGCCGAAGCGAGTGGGACGAGTGGCGACATGGTGACGCTTCGCCACGGTATGCATTGGTGTCACGCGCCACTATAGATGATTGACTTCAAAAGTGTAGTATCAGTGAATACATGGTGTTTTAGCTTACCTTTTATATACGCACAGTATACTAGACTGTATCAAGATGACGTCACAGTTTACAGTGCTCGCAAAACATATCGGAACACACCCTAAGCCAGTGTTACCATATTTTATGGTTAATAAACATAATTAAAATAAAAAACTCGTGCTAAAAATGTGGCGCGCATACGAAAAAAAAACCATAGATAAAAAATAAATAACAGTCCACTTTCACTCAGAAATGAGGTTGCACTATAAAAAAATTAAATACATTAAAAACTATAACCTCTACACTATTGATATTATACAATTGACTATAACTAATTGGAATATTTGTAATTATTTACAAAAAAAAAATACATAAGCGAGATATTTATTATTTTCAAGATTTCTATTATTTATTTATAACATTGTATATTAAATACGGAGATTTGTCTTTTATTAATCATCGTATATTACAAAGCCGTTATTTGAGAGTAAACGATCGCTTCAATCACATTTTTTTTATTTTACACATTATCGGTGTATTAAAGTAGTTTAGCAGATTTTTTTTATGGAATATCATGCATTTTTTTATATTTTTTGGTTTTTTCTGTCAAGCAACGAAATGCACCAACATAATATTGCTATTTCCAGGCTGCAGTCAATGACTGACTGACTACAACTGGAATTTGCCACAAAAGCACAAAGAATTTTTTTAAAGATTTTTTTTACAAAAGGACCATAATTCATTTACCGTGACAGAGTGAGTTCAATAACTAAGTCACGAACTCATTTCTCACAATTTCTCTAACTCATTTACATAAAAGGGAACGATGAAATCCATAGCAGAACTTCTGACTCCGGGATAGCCAATTAAATGTTCTTTAACATCATTGGGCTGGCCAACTATCTACTTTTTCAAAGGTAAAAAAGATAAAGGAAAACAATTTGCGTTTAATACAATACCCTCTTTCTGATTAACTACTTTAAAACCATATTAGTATATTAAATACCGCGAGAGTAAGAACGGCCTAAATGTAAATATAACATAAAGAAAATGAGCTTTATTATACGTTGATTTAACATTGTTAGTTTTTATATATAAAAAATAGTTTCTAGAAAGTTCTCAAGTCTTTAACAGTTTTCTTTACAAAATAGGTCGTTCTTGCACTCGCGTCTACATTTCATATGTCGATATATGTAGTTTAATAGTACATATCAATGTTAGAACGGTTTTTCTTTATCGCAACCGTTATATTATATTCAAAGCATATTAATATTTTAATTGTCGAAATATTTTGTGTTTAGAGAGAGCAAAATATATAATAAATTCAAGTTTTACCGATTTTGAAGTCATTCGTCGTGTTTTTCTTTGAAAGAAAGATATGTAGCATGCCAACTTGCAACAGAGCAGCGTGGTAGGTATAAGCTATCTATATCTGTGATTATCTCACAGCACTTAGGTAAATAGGCTGCTTTTGCACGATACCAATTTTATAAAAAAAACCCGTTCGTCTTAATCACCAGCTCAAGAGTACATAAGAAGTTTTATTTCCAACAAACATACAGCGACATCTATCGACTTCTTTCTCAATCTAATTTAAACCTACCCCCAGTTACAGTAAATCAATGCAAAATGGCTTAAAATATTAAATACATTCGCTGTATAAGATTTATTGCTTGATTTACATCCAATGGAATGGATACAAATTATTGGCAGTGTTCTTTTATATATATTTAATTTTCATTACAGGAGTCGCAATAGCTCAGTGGTTAGACATGATATTTGTTAAATGATTGCTTGTGTAGGGAATTCAAACTATCAATAGGAAATTATCAAGTAAATACAGTTTTTTTTGCATACGCCTATATTTGCATTTTTAACCTGAAATTAATATTAACCATTTTTTTTTGGTAACTTTACATAAACTAATAGTCGTGACGTCACAACATGGCGGAGTCCATTCATTTACTTAGCGATTTCTTTAAAATGAATAACACGAAGTAGAAGTGACAATATAGCTGCAAATGATTATTTATTTATTGTATTCATCTTTCAAAAGTATAAATGAAGCTAGAAAAACACCGAGTTTCAAAATTTTATACCAGATTGAAGTTTTTTTTTTAATTAAGATCAGAAGTGGGACCTAAAGAAGGACAAGATAAAAGAATTTACGTTATTAGTGTTCCAGTTAATGTTAACTGGTTAACATAACCCGTTTCTCTATTGCAAACTCGCATATCTATTATCTTATTTATCTGTTAGTTATTTTCTCTACGCAAGTTTTTTAGGAATAAAAAAAAACTAAATTTTGGTAGTCGTTTTTCCTTTATAGACTGGATTGCTGTGATATCGTGTTTTTATAATAAAGTTTTGCACGACAAAATATGCAAAAAATCTAAATTTTGTCATATTTTTTTTTCCAAAATTCGATTGACTTAATACATCAGATTAAAATGTACTAAAGTTGTCATTTATTTTTAAACATTCGGTTGAATTATAAACGTTTTATTTTATATATAAAATTAATCGATTATCACTGGCATTTTTATAGAGGTAACTTGAACACAAACCTCGAATATTGTAACGGCGTTTGACGAGTAAAGCCAAGCGTACATACTTGTTTATACCGTTGGGTACAGTGTACATTAGTACGAGGCCTCGTGTCCCGCGAGAATATAGAGATCGTTCCCGTCTTCGCCTGACAGCGTGTTGTTCTGTAGAACGTGCGATTCGAGTACTACCACTCTGAAAATAATAAAAACAAATACATATCTATTACAAAAAGGCAGAGTACAAAGGCGGTCTTATCGCTTGGTAGCGATCTCTACCAGACAAACTTCGGTACAGGAGTAGTTTTAGCAGAACATAGTGGGTGGTGTATTATCATATCAATCAATCAATCAAATATATTTTATTGCAAGATCAAATGTACAACACACAATCTACCATACAATGGCGTGCAACATCTATAATAGGACAAAATAATATTATTTTGAAATAATTGCTTCATCTTTATGGCAGGTATTTACATTTTTAAAATAATATTCACATTAATAAATAATATTACAGTTTTATATGAAAACGTATCAAAACAGTATGAGTGAGCTTAAAAACTGCGTCTCGTATGAATTATTTTATTTATTTTGACTTTCATTTAAGTAGTCCTTAATACAGTAATAACATTTAGATATAAGCCATTTTTTCAATTTATGTTTATGAATATTATTTATGTCTTTAAGAGGGTTAGGTAATTTATTATAAATTTTAACAGCCATGACGTGCCAGTTTCTATCATAAAGCTGTGTTCTTGTACTGGGTCTAACTAAATGATTTTGAAATCTAAATCGCTTAAATTGTGTCCCATCATACCGTTTTTCAAACTGGTCTAAATGTGTTTTTACATACAAACACACTTCATAAATGTACAGTTAACACATTTAATTCTTTATACACATTTAACATACATACAAAGAGCTACATCCTAATACATACACATTATACACAAATAACTATAATAACATATTTATTGTCTCATAAATAGACTAATAAATACAATATATGTAATAAAATAAATAAATAAAAGTATTTCAATAAAATAAGTCGCCTATAGCTGCTACAGAAAGTGTTCTTTTATGGATTTCTTAAAAATATGTAGTGATCTTGATTGCCTTATATTTAAGGGAAGCGAATTCCATAAATTAGTTGCTTGGATTCGAAAGGATTTTTTAAGATAGTTTGATTGCAAACAGGTGTCCTTATAATGAGTTGACGTGATGATCACGTTTGTGATTGATCTCTGAGAAAGTTTAACATATATTTAAAATACGAAGGCTTTTTTGAGTCAAATAGCTAACTACATAAACAATCCATACGGTGTTACCAGACCGCTTCCGAAAACGAAGACAATCCGATAGTACTAATGACATCTTTGAAATACACTAATGTAAAAAAAGCTATTTGTTTGTTTCAATGAGTCAATAACCTGTGTATTGGACTTGAAAATTTTACTGAATAAAAAACATTTTTAAAACTTTTTTAGAGCAATATTTACACTCCATCGTGTTAGTACAATCGCTGCCCAACCGAGTTGGATTCGGCGGGTAGCGTTCCGGAAGACTTTTTCGTCCAATATGCCTCAGTGCCTGAAGACTAAAGTCTTCGAACAGTGTGTGTTGCCAGTGCTTACCTACGGATCGGAAACGTGGTCGCTGACTATGGGCCTCATTCGGAAGCTCAGAGTCACTCAGCGTGCGATGGAGAGGGCTATGCTCGGAGTTTCTCTACGCGATCAAATCAGAAATGAGGAGATCCGTAGCAGAACCAAAGTCACCGACATAGCCCTACGAATCGCGAACCTGAAGTGGCAATGGGCGGGGCACATAGTCCGACGAACCGATAGACGTTGGGGTCGGAAAGTGCTGGAATGGCGACCCCGCACTGGACGACGCAGTGTAGGAAGACCCCCCACAAGGTGGACCGACGATATAAGGACGGTCGCCGGTAGCCGCTGGAGCCAGGCGGCACAAGATCGGGCCTTGTGGGTATCATTTCCTGAGACCTATGTCCAGCAGTGGACGTCCATCGGTTAAAGCGACGACGAAGCGAAAGTTTTATAAAAAATACATTACATCACTCAAAAAGAACCAACAATGAAACACATAATCCAAATTTAGCTGGCACCCGTGTCAACGAACGTTCGTTGATATGGTAGACCTTTGATGATGGGACAGAAAATAAATCGATTTTAAACCGTTTTATTAGCATTATTTACGCTCCATCATGTTAGTGCAGCTAAATGAAACTAAATTTTCAGAAAGCACTTTTTCTTATACTCAATGTTACTAAATTAAAACATACACGGGTGATTTCAGATACCCTGCTTCGGTTTTAGTCGCAAAGTGACTCTTTCCGCAATGAAGACGCTCACTAATATTCCTACGGGATCGGGAACTATGCGGGTAACAGTATATAGGTTATAAATGTATAAGTAACTGTCAATCGCTAACCTAATAACAATAAAAAAATGGCATTTTGACACTATTAAGAGGTAAATTATTTCTTACCAGGGTAGCACGATACCATGTGAGACCTGTAATTAAAAATGTTACTTACTTGTCGTGTCCGAGCAGTCGGTACGCTCGGGAATGGTCTGTGATCTCTTGCGTGATTTCGGAGTTCCTTAGGGAGCGCCCTTGGACCCCGTGCCTGTGGAACGCCAGCACGGAATCCGCTAGGCAAACTAGAAAAGTAAAATGATTTAAATTTTTGTTTACATTACTGTGAACTCACTTAAGTGACATTATAGTTTAAATGGCTGCCCAGTATTCAGGTACGACTCTGTGTAGAAATCATAAGAGGTAAATAACCTCCTATTGTAGTAGTGGAAAAAAGGATAAAGAAGAATTGGTATAAAATTTTTTTTGATCACACTAAAATACAAAGCAATTTGAAGCTTGAAGTTTCTAATTTTTTAATAAACCTTGCGGATTTTTTTTACGTATCGCGCGCTTTCGTAATGAACGTGACGAGATTTTTTTTTTTAAATTTAAGTACTATATGGATGAGATAGGTTGTCTATTTGGCTTCAATTTGGTTTTTGTTTGGTGTCGATACGATTATTTCTTGTTGACCTATCGGTCTTGAATGAAAATAGAAAATTTTCTCTTTGTTCAAGCATATGTCTATAAACAATGGTCGCACAAAAAATTGAGGGTGGGTTTCTTAAGCATGAACAACTTCTTTACAAGGTCTCCATTTTAGGCTATATAACCAAATGCTATCAGGTAAGACTACAGACAAGCGCTAGACTGTCAGGAATAAAAGAAAAAAATCTTAAAATAATAAATTCGTAGATGTAAGTATGGAATATAATTTAATCAGAATTTGCAAAGTATGTTCTTACGTATGCTGTCTATGTGGAAGTCGAACTGTATCCTGGAAGGTAGTTTATTCCTCCGTCTCTCCCCGCCCGGCAGCACTGGGATTATGTCCACCACGTTCTCGTGGCATACTAGAATCTATTATGACAAAAACTCAAATTAGCCTTGGTAATAGGACGAAAAAGGTAACATACTACTTCTGATACCAATGATTTTAAGAAGACTTTTTGGAAAAAGCAGTCTTGAGTTTATAGCCTTTTACTTTTGCACATAAGAATTACTGCTACTTGCTTTTATATATCTATCATGTTATGATTTCGAGTAAATTTAAAGAGCTTTTTTTGTGTTATCAAGTATGCCCATTGGGGGTGCATCTACCACCGGCATATGGAAATTAGTAGTTATCGATCTTTTATATAGCTGAAATGTCACTTTTGTCAAAATATTCAAGTGAGTTTAACAAGTCGTTAAATCTGCTTGTTGGTGACGAATCCTACACCAGTAAGGAAAGTTGACTATTCTGAGAAGATACGGACAAGAACCTCACTAGCAACACCGAACAACAAACTTAATTTTTATATGAATAATAGAATTAAACTAGGCCTGGTATAAATACATTAGAAAATATAATTTCCTAAATTCGTCTGCCTAGAAATGAACCAAGACAGAATCTATGTTATCATCCAGAAATCATAAATTTGCCCGACCGGAAATAGAACTCGGGACTTCTACTAGTTAAGCTATATGTTAAGAGAAAGACAAAGAACTCTTTTATTAGAGGTTAGAGAAAGTGCATAAAAAAAGGGTAGTCGATGGTAACAGATAATGTAAGCAAATACGTATATTCTGTACAATAAACAAATATATACATATATGTTATACGCACAGCGTCCTTGTTGAGCTGGTGAACAGCCCTCAGGGTGTGCAGCCTCTCGGGCCGCGGTATCACGGTGTTGGAGCCCCCGGGGCATAGCTCCAGCTCATCAGAGTGAAACCAAGTGGCAGCTGATCACACAAATTTATTAATTAAATATCCCTCTTTGAATCGCACAAATTGTGTTGCACTATCCGATCGCACAAATTTCTATTACTAATCGCACATATCTCCTTAACTATTTAATTGCACATATTTCCAGTAACTATTCAAGCGCTCAAATATCCATTAATTATTTGATTACCCATGTTTTTCCCATGAATTATTCGCCCACCCACATTTCTATTAACTACTCAATTTCACATATTTAATTATTTAATCGCACACTTTTGAAAGAATAAAAAAAGAAAATTGTCTTCTACGTTTGTACGAAAGAAGCTTATTGAAAAATTAAATCTTTGTTTAAATGGCTGCCGTCGCGAATGGTTGTTAGCTTTTCTTATGCAAAACATACCGGAATTAATATTGATGAGGTTGAGCCTTAAAGGTTTCCTGGTCACTCCTACACAAAGAAGGGGGTACTCTAACTCCGGTGTGATGATCAGCTCGAAGGCCAGAAGAGGCGAAGGTAAAACACAGTCTATATTCTGAAAAAGTACACCAAACGAAATAAATATCAGAATTTTTCGGTCCTTTTGAACTTTAATATGTTTACAATATGGGTCCAAGAGAGTCGCTAAGAAACAAATTCAAGGCAGTTAACATAATGACAGTTCACTGCGTATATATATTAGAAAACTTGTTGTATGTACATAAAAACATTGACTCTTTTAATAAAAAGAGTGAATGTACATCATATAACTTACGAAACCAAAACAAACTTGTTATAAATTCTAGTAGGCTGCATAAGATTAACAACTCATTTAAGGGTAATTGTATACGTTTCTATAATAAACTTCCACAAGACGTTCTAAAGATGTCAATTAATAAATTCAAAGTCTTTGTTAAAAGAAAGTTGATAGAAAAATCGTATTATAAGTTGCAAGATTACCTAGAGGATAGAAACGCCTGGGAGTGAACGAATTGCTCTAATTTTAATTAAAATATAGTAAACTAATATGTCATTGTAATGATGATGGTAAAAAAAAATACCCGACTGAATTTGTTGAGGGGTTTTTTCGGATCAAGGCGCGAAGGAACCTTCGTAACTTTAGATTATAAGCCGTTCTTGAGTACCATCATCAGACGTATATTAGAATCAGAGTGTGGAAAAAAAAATATTTTGACGATTCAAAAGTGCTGTAATGTGCCTACTTGAATAAAGATATTTTTGATTTTAAACTTTTATCTTGAATCACTCTACCTATTGTTGAAAATTGCGTTGAATAGTTTAAAAGATCATAGGTAACAGACAGCGGAAGCAACTTCATTCTATACTATGTAAAGATATGTATGTTTCGTTTTTTGTGTGCGTCACCTTGAGCAGCATGAACTTCCGCAACGGGTCGTACCACTGCATCAGGAAGAGGCCCGCAGGAGAAGCACCGCACAGGTACTTGTACCCGTTGTATGGGTTACGGGCCACTGCGCACCGCACGCAACCTGTGGAGACACAAAACTATACTTAGCCATTAAACGTGGCAATAATAGCAAATGTTGTATGTTAATTGTAAACAGTGTTGAGAAGTATGTGTGGATTAAAAGAAGATGTAGTGACTAAAATTGAGAAAGGTATGCTTAGATGGTTTGGGCATGTAGAGAGAATGAGTGAAAGGAGACTGACAAAAAGGATTCATGAGTCAAGAGTGAATGCGAAAGTTGGAAGGGGAAGACCAAGGCGAACGTTCATGGACTAAATCCAGGACATTTTAAATAAGGGCCAGGTCAAAAGTACTCTTAACCGACGTACTTGTATGAAAGGTTTAATGAGAATCGAAGAAGCGAAGGAGATATGCAAGGATCATGGCAAGTGGAAGGATGTTGTCTCTGCCTACCCCTATAGGAATGAGGCGTGATGCTATGTATGTATGTAAATAGTGTAATCGTAATTATCTTTACCTTGTAGTAGGTTTCATTGTCATAAGTTTTCGCTATAATAATTGTTTATGTAATAGGATTATGTATAGTTTAGTTAAAGAATTGTAAATAGTTTTGGCAATAAAGATAAGAAGGGTACAGAGTGCGGTCCCAGTGGAGTCGTGTGTGACATCTGGTGTCGGCGACCATAGATCTGCGCGGGACCGCCCTAACGGGGATGTTTTGTATAGATAACGGCACCCGCGCAGTCAATTCGTTTTCACATGGACACGCCGACACCATTCGCTGCTCAGATACGACACACGACGGTCACAGGGCGTACTCTGACTCTAGTAATGAATATTAGAAGGTGTTTCACTTATAACCACTTTCTTCACTTTCGATTAAGCCGGAATAGTTTATGATGAGAGCCAAACAAGGTGATAAAGCAATAGTAAAAAAAAACACACATAAATTGATAAGACTTAAAGTGAGAGAAAATGAGATAGGAAGTATTATACAGTGTTTGTTATGTTCGTGGCTCTGTTTGTGCTCTGCTTCGTGACCCCTCTACTTGTGTCCACTAAGGCATGGTGGGAGTTGCAAATAAATCAATACAAAACCCCATAATTATACTCTCGCCGAAATGTTACATTCATCTCATTACATCATTATTGTGAATTGCACACAAGATGTTTTAATTTATAAATAAAAGATACGATAAAAAACAAACATAACACAACTTTTAAAATAATTATTCTGATATAATATAAAAAAGGTCATGTACATTATCTTTGGTAAAAAAAGTTGCAAGTATAAAAGATATCTCTTGACACGATTTAATCAATAACGTTTTTACAAGAATTTGTATGAAATCTATGCAGCGCCACTACAGGACGTAAAGAGAACAAAAGTGTGACATTTACCAATATTGTTGGTATAGATATATGTATGATAGATATATGTTAAAACTTGATGAAGATAATATGTCTGACAAAGACATAAAAACGAATGTAATGCACAAAATACCAATTGCAGAAATAAAATACCCACCTCTTGTATCAGGTACCCGGGTAGTAGGCGCGAACCGGCGTGGCAACAATCTCGGCGGTAATACACGGAGAGAACGTGCTCCACCTCCTCTCCCCCCTCGACCGCTACCCGATAGCGCCAGTAGCTCGTGTCGGTATAAAGAGGGAGTTTTACCTTAACACAATAAACGAATGAAGAGAAAAAATGAAAGATTAAACAGCTATTGACTGGTAATCTCTGCTCTAAATCCCTCACTATATTTATTTATTTATTTAAAATGACACTCAAACTGCTCACTTTCTCACAAAACTATTATGTTGGTGGAAAAGCGTACTACTGTATAATCTGCAGCAGCCAGCGATGACCTACGGCTCCGAAACGTGATCGCTGACTATGGCCTCATCCGAAAGCTCAGAGTTACTCAGCGAGCCATGGAGAGGGCTATGCTCGGAGTTTCTCTACGCAATTAAATCAGAAATAAGGAGATCCGTAGCAGAACCAGAGTCACCGACATAGTCCTACGAATCGCGAACCTCAAGTGGCAATGGGCGGGGCACATAGTCTGGGGGACCGATGTACGTTGGGGTTCAAACGTGCTGGAGTGGCACAAGGTGAACCGACGACGTAAAGTGGGACGCCGATAGCCGCTGGAGCCAGGCGGTGCAAGATCGGGCCTTGTGGATATCATTTCGTGAGACCTATGTCCAGCAGTGGATGTCCAACAGTTAAAGAGACGACGACGACGATTACAAGGGCCCTGGCATTTAATATATGATGTATTTTTTGTATGTCTTTTCTTACCCGAGAGCGACATGAGGACGTCCTTGATGACGTGCATCCATATGGTCCTTCGCGGACACAACTGGTCCATGGCGGTCTCGTGCAGCTCGTTCAGGTTCAAGGTGTAGATACCTTCTTCCGCACCTGGTAATGATAATAAATTAAAAGTGCGTGCGTACATTGTACACAAGTCAGAAGTGAAACTTCTTTGTGAAAATAATTTTTAAGTCTTGTTTATATTTATAGAAATCTAAAACTTTAGATTTCTGAGACGTTGAGAGAGGGAAAAAAGTAGAATTAATTGTCATTAAAATATTAAGTGTCGAAAATTAATACAGATATTTTATTGAAATCTTAACTGACGAATTGTAAATATAAATGCCACGTGTTTTACTGTCAATATTAGAAATTATTAATAGACGAGTGGCAAATTCAAATGCCATATGTTACTTGTATATATGAAAGCTATCTAACCTTCATACGGATTAGCATAAAAACACTCCACACTTCAAAATTTTACTCTCAAAGCCTAGAGTAGTTAGACTTAAAAAAAATTATATAAGCGAGATCTGTTGTTACCCATATAACCAATAAGAAACCGAATGCAATCGTGGTGGGGGAAAAAAATTAGGGTGCGGCTGTGTTGTAAATGACTATACGCCAAGCGCGATGTATTACAGTCCTTACTTAGCATAATAAATTCTTTGATCCTTTAGCTATCCAGTGGTGTAGTTGAACATCGGATAGAGTTGATAGATATGTAGCTACAACACCAGACTGTATGCTCCGATTTTGTTATCATTGTACTTGTTTTTAATTGCCTTCCTCTGGATGCGGTTTTAAAGACGTATTCACGTCAAATATTGAGGAGATATTACCCCCATGCCACTTGGCCTATGGTCGCGATACAATCAAATACCTTAAATTCCTTTAGAAAAAAGCCAATGGTATTTTCCTTAACATGGCTCTATTTGTATACAGATTTATTTATTTCCTTAATCCTCAAAAGGTTTTAGAGTATTTAGATTATTAGTTATTAGACTTTAGATGAATGGGAACGAGTAATGGGAAATAAAGTAATTTACCTATCAAAACATGTTGGTCCCTCGTGTCGGGATGAATCCATGATGCCGTGCAGTTTATCCTTAACGGACATCCGTTGAAGACCTGGAACACAATAAAAAAATGAGTGTTAGGTATTGGAGCCGTACACTCCTCACTGATAAACGAGAAGGTATTAGAAGAGCCACTTTCTTAATATCTCTTGTAATCATAAATAATTATAGAAAGTGTAATTTATTTAAAAATAATGTTTTTCACAACAACAAAAAATAAAAAATAAACGAGGAAAAAGAACTCTGTTTTTTTTGTCGCCAAGTCGCCTCATAGAAGCACAACAGTATGCATACAATGTTCTGATAACTGTTTCAGATTTCCAGACAAAAGACTTGCAGTATTTACGATGGTGCAACTCTCTTTGCAATAGTCCACATGTCTAATTTGAAAACCATTTATTTTTTATTAGTACTAATTATTAATCACTTTACTCTTTTTATTTGCTCTCTATATAACTAGTGTTCGTATAATTATTAATACTAACACGAAAAAGGGAATAAAGCAAACCCAAGAACAATGATAATTTAAAGTAAGTAAGCAGCAGCCCATTAACGTCCCACTGCTGGGCACAGGCCTCCACACTCCAAGGAGCGAGGGTTTTTAGAGCATAGACCCACCACGCTGCTCCACTGCGGATTGGCAGGCATAGTATACAACAAGTGTACTCTCTATTCCTTCACTCTCATAGTTCGATGTGACGGGAATCCGACACGATCAGAGAGAGATCAGGCGCAAGACCGACGGCTTAACGTGCTCTCCGAGGCACGGGGGTGGATCACACCGCCAACTTCCCAACTTCGGGCAAATATTGAGAAATACTTAATAGAAAACTCAATATTGGTTTTTGAATTGGCCCGACCCGGGACTCGAACCCAGGACCTCATGTCTGTAGTCGATCATGCTAACCAATGATAATTTAGTAAATTTTAATTAAACAATTAAATATTAGTTTTTCTTCGGTTTTACCTTGGAAAAGCACGCCCCCATGTGAACTTTGGGTGTTGGTGGAAGTCCATTAGGTGCAGGTCTAGGAGGTGTGCGGGTTCGACGCCCGCGTGCTCTTCTTGGAGGTACTGGGGGTGTACTACTAGCTGTAATGTCACAACGACTATATTAAATTCCATCCATTTTAGTTACATTTGTTTCATTGCATTAATGTTTCTATTCCAAACTTAGAGTTAATGAACTCTGAATAAGATCTTATAAAAAGACTTACCATCTCCATCAACTTTGGCCTTATCCCTTTGACTATCTGACAGACTTCGTTGTCTTTGACTAGTCTTCAATTCCTCACCTATTAACTCTTTCTGGGCATCTCTGCCATTCTCTTCTACCATTTTAAATATTTCATCTACAGAAGAGGTCTTTCTTTTATTACTGCCCTCTAATTCGCATTGACAAAACTGATTTAAATCTATACCAGCCGTTACAGAGTCTGAATTATGTCTATTGTGCCTTTTTCTGTGTTCGTAAGTTTTATTATCTTCCATATTTAAGCTCATATCGATTTTCCTACATAAATCGTCGTCAGATGTCGCACCATTTTCGATTTTGTCAGTATCCGATATCCGTAACCGGTTCGTGATTTGTAGAGCACGGAAATTCGACACGGATATCTTTTGCTTTTTACATGTATCACAGTAGACAATTCCTGAATCTGAATTTTGATTCGAACAATGCCTATAGTAGCTCAGTATGTCGCCGTTTGAGTTGCAAGCGTCACAAGAACATTTGGGGGCCACCGATCGTTGTAAATCGCTTAATGTGTTATTTTCACGTGTCTCTGGTTTGGGACATAAGCCACATTCGCAATTTGTGTTCCTTATTTGTGGAGAATCATTGGTGATTTCATTATCGTGTTGGTCCACGTACAATATATCGGATTCCGCTTTCCTTGACAATGGGTCATCGATAGATATAGAAGAAGTCAACGGAGATTGGAAGTTGGAGGCGAGACTTTGATAGACATTGCTGGTCGAATTGTTAAGGAAGTTCTGCTTTAATTGAATACACTGTGATAGATGTTGATCGTGAATAGACAGACCAGAGTTTGAGGCTTGTGTGAGTGAGACTGTTTCGGCGGTTAATGGTAGCGTTGCCCTGCGGAGAGTTGAAAACGTTAACTTTATTGTACTTTCTGGAGTGTTCTAGTAAAAAGCAGGGAAAATGCAGTGTTAACGTGGAAGCTGGGGGTCAATGCTGTTAGATACAAATTGGTAATTGCTTTTCAAAATGCTATTAATATATTTTTTTGTTAAATAACAAGTGGTGCTCATGGGATAATACGTTGCTAAACGTGAAAAGGGGTCTGTATGAGTATCGCTTACTTTTCGTATAAGGGGTACCTTTACTAACTACAAGAAAGGCTTATATTAATAACTAGTATTATATTTCACTCGCTAACTATATCTTATGAATGACATTATTTCTAATAATACACTCAACATGCTATGAATTGTGCTCGGGCTGCTGAATATTTGGAGTGAAGTGGGTGAATGGGATGTAGATATACCTTCATATTCCTGTACGATATGTATTCAGCGGTAAGTGTTCTACGAGTTCAGAATAATAAAGGAATACCATATGGATACTAGTTGAGGCTTAAGGTATTACGTTAATCGTTAGGTATCTTATCTGAAAACCCTCTCCGCTATGACTGAGGAGTAGTGTTCAAAAGTGGGACGGCTTGATTTCTTTTTATTTTATAATAATAGAAACCGAATTGATATTTTTCTGAATTTAAAGAAAATTCTGGGCACATGTTCGTGGGAGCATGTAATATTTAAATTTTTTAAATTATTATTCTGAACTTTTGCTTTCTACGTATAAATAAAAACACAAACGTGCATGCAAGTGTGTCGTTGAGTTGTTACCTGAGCATTAACTCTTCGTCAATATATTGCAAGAGGCTCCTAAAACAAGAGAAATGACGTACAAACATGTGCTCTTGCTGTTTTTGCGCATTATGTTTATCAAATTTTTTCTCCAAAAATCCAATAAATTATTATTTTACAAAGTGTTGTAAACTTAACGTTATCTTTTGTTCACGTGTAACTCAGAAATTAAAGACAATGAACGTCAAATGACTGATATCAATAATGTGAACAAAATTATCAGAAAAATTCTTAAAAAAATCTTTAAAATAATTATGTTAATGTTGTGACCTTGAAAGGTCAAAATTGTCTTTCATATTGGAGATATGAAAGTTGGTAATTTGTGTTGATATTGTTTTGTTGTATCATATAAACATTCACAAATGGATGAAATAAAATACAGAGTTAAACACAGGATATTTCTTTTAACTCCTTGGTCCGTTGGAACATAGAATAGCAATTACTCCACTATCTGATATTGTACATAAAAATTAGAACGACATTTTAATTGTTATTGTATATGAGACAATAAAGTTGCTGGCATGAAAGATGCACTTTATTTTGTATTGTATTCATGACAAAAATAATGCTCAATTTTGTACGCACAATAATAGACAGTAAAATAAATTACCTCCAACATTCTTACAAAAACTTCGGAATGCGCAAACACAAATGTTTAATATGTTGATGCAGAATCATTTAATCTGGTGGTGTTTTATTGAAACAAATTTATAAAACAGATTTATAATCTGATATATGTAAATATGGTAATTTGATTGGTTGTGAAAAACATAAGTTTGTGTATACAATTTCCTTCATAGAGCTAATATATAAACAATTGTTATATGTAAGTATTTAAGATCGTTTCGATGAATGTTTCATATTTCTTGTATGATTTTAAAGCCAATGAAAACAAACGTCCATATATTTGAACAAAAATCCATGCATAATAACATCCAACACGATGAATCTGTGTTTTTTTTCTACACGAGTGTGAACTTTTTAACATCTGACAACATCGCCATACACTCTATAGCAAAGCCTTTGAAATAACTGCAATTTCTTATATGCATACATAATCTTTTTTTAACTAGTAACAATACTATGTTATTGAGACAAGATAATAAGAAAGAGGTGGAAGAATACAAGAAAGACGTAAAAGTACAAGTCATACTAAAGTTCGTTCTAATATAAGTTAAAAATTTGTCTAAAACAACTTTGGGAAATATGTATAAAATTTTAAAGCGTATAGATATTTCTTTTAGATATCATAGTAGTAAAAACCTGATCTTAATTGTTTGTTAATAAAACGTTACAAAATAAGCACTTTTATTAGACAGAAAATAAAACTCAATACACTCTGAATCTATAATTATTTTACATGTAAATAAAACAATTAGTAAAAATTTAAGACACATGAAAATCATAATAGAAACAAAAATAGATAATGCAGCGATAATTGTTAACAAATATCTAGAGAAAGTTAATAAAACAATTTCTGTTTTAATTCGAAATATTGCAGTTATTTCTCAGAAGCTATAATTTCCATAAATCATTCCACAAACTGCTAACATATTTCGCAATTATTAGCCACACAATTACAAAGAATTTGGAAAAAAATTATATAGACTCTTTCCTCCAAACCTTTCTCACAAAAAAAAAAAAGAAAACCTGTTAGACAAAACCGCAGACCGAAGTTAACGCAAAAGAAGAAAAAAAAATTAGGAAAAGATTTGGAAAGAAAAATGGACCTAAAATACCTCAAACTCATTCGCATAATATCATCACCAGTGACGACCCGACACCACTTGCTATAACATAAATAATAATAAATACGTAAAAATAAAATGGAAAATACGAAGGCCGCGTTAAAACGGATCATTGTAAGATGTACTCACTTCTCACTGGTTGGCATGCTGTCGGTTGAAAGGTCTTGAGTAAGCGGATTATGTTTAGGACAAGTCATGAGAGAGGCCACGCTCCAGTCTTCACTCGATTGTCTATGGTATACTGTAGCGGAACAAAAGACTATTTTCAATAGCAATAGAAAAGGTATCTGATACACAAAATCTTGTGTGTGTGTGTGAAATGGTATAAAAAAGTTGAATGCAAGGCAGGAAAATATTCGATATTATTATCATTGACTAGCAAACTTGACAGACTTCATTTTGTCAAAAAGATTTGGAATGTGGCAGATTTCAGTTTTACCAATGATTTTCGAAACTAAATTACAGTACTAATGATCTATAGCTCTTACATTATGTACTTATTCAATTGATTTTGAACTTTGCGCAGCGGTAGTAAAGTGCAAATTGACTCTTGCTTATACAACAGTGAGTAGTTGTAATTTAATATGAACATTGAATAACAATAAAGGTGAAATCGACTCTACATTTTAGTTAGAAAACGTTTGTATGGGAAACAGAAAAGAGCTGTCTTTAGGGTTTTCAATTGCAATTATTCGAACTTTTCCCGCCGTAAAAACCATCCTTGGCCTTCAACGATCATTAAAAAAAAAGAATTGTCATAATCGACCCAGGCGTTTTTAAGTTTTGCACTGACCAACACATTTTGCGATTCATTTTTATATTATAGATATACGTTTAATAAAAGTGGTCCCAATGTGGAACCTTGGTAACACCAAAATTTTATGACAATTGTACTTATCTTTGTGCCAAATTAAATAGAATTAGAAATGTACATATAATATCAGATTAAGGCGATGTAAAGCGCGGTATAAACAACAAAATTAAAGAGACACTGCATAAAATGTTAATGAAATAAAAGATTTAGTAACGAATTCAAGGCCAAGAAATAAGCTTACACACAAATATTATAAAGTTATGATACAATATATTAATGGTACTCTTAAATGAGGTCAAAAAACTTAAAGATCTTTTGGTCGACTTGAGAACAGTATTAACTACTTCTCACCATTCCTTTTAACAGTATCGCCGTCACAGCTCCTATTGATTTCTGCGCTAAAATTAATAACTTTAGGCATTGAGAGATTGAGATCATCTTCTGCATCCAGATCTATGATGGGAGAATCATCATAAACTCCGGAGCGACGATTAGCCTCTCGTTCTTCGTCGGATGTCAATCTGTTAATCATTAGTGATATTAAGAATTTTACACAGAGAAAATGTTTATTTCATAGGAAACCACAAGGCCCAAGTTAGATTTTTTAAACTTGTCCTAGGCAAAACCTAAAGGCAGTAAATATTTATGAAATATAAGATAAATAAGTAAGTAGTGGAAGTGGAAGGTATAAGTAATTAAGTAGCAGCCCATTTACGTCCCACTACTGGGCACAGGCCTCCTCACTCGCATGAGAAAGGGTTTTTAGAGCATAGACCTACCAGGCTGCTCCACTGCGGATTTGAAGTCAGAGTACACAAGTTTACTCTCTATTCCTTCACTGTCATAGTCCGACGTGACCGGAGAGAGAGTTCAGGCGCAGGACCGACGGCTTAACGTGCTCTCTGAGGCACGGTGGTGGATCACACCGCCAAATTTTTCACAACTTCGGGCAAATATTGAGAAAATCTTAATAGAAAACTCAATATCGATTTTTGAATTGGTCCGGACCGGGACTCGAACCCTGGACCTCATGTCTGTAGTCGAACATGCTAACCACCAGACCAATGAGGCAGTCTTATGATATTGAGTTTTCTATCATAGTAAGAATACCAGTTAATTGTAGATAATAGTTCAAACATCATCAGAGTTCCGAAACATCTGTTTATTAAAGCGAAGAAAGGATATTTATGTTTTAGTATTGTATCATCATTCTTTCTCTTGTGGTGTTCAATAAAGCATACTATCTATCTATATATATAGGTGATATAGAAATTAATTAACAGCCTACCGGTGGTGTAAATGGTGTACTCCACCCATTTTTTATAACATTGTGTCTTACTGCATTCTGTTATGGGGTAAGGTGGTAGACATTGTTTTTCATATTTTAGTGTGACGAAGGGTTGTCGGATTGAGCATACACATTTTGGATAAGCTGCCCGAATCACTATTAAATTTGAACCTCCATATTTAAGTTATATATCAAAAACATTCTTTTACAAAAGGCATATTATAACGTTGAAGATTATTCATGTGATAAAGATGTTTGGACTGGACTCCAGTTGCACACAGAACCTAAACACCTTGATATTAAAACTATGTATAAAGGAGCAACTGCTTCTCAGTGGAATCAATTTTCCGAAACAGTGATAGATTTGTTACCAACGGACAGGCTACTGCTAATTTAAAAGAGCTCTTTGAAGAGCTTTTTAAGTGAAATGTCAAAGATGTCCTGATTTGTAGACAAGATGGTTTGGAGCTAATTGAGACTTTTAATCGGCATTTTCGCATTGCGAAGAACAAGGAGCTGACTTCCTACCTTCGCTAGCCGGAGTGGCATTCAGGTGTATTACGTTTTCTCACCTTAAGCCATGGTCAGTGAGATGTGCATGGTGTTCCCGGGGGGCGGACCTCGGGTCCAGTAAGCTGCGGGGTCTCGCATCCCTTCGCCCACGCGTTTGCCTCGATGCGATGCGTTGTGGCACGTTGGATATTGCCTGCAACATAAATACCTAGGTAAAAAAATCACAAGAATTTCTTGTGTGTAATTCACACTATTAAAAAACCAGTGAAACCTTCAAAAATTTTAGCTTCGAGATAATAAGATGGATGTAAAATTTCGGCAAGAGGATAATTGTAGGCTTCAGTAATGATTAAAGTTTAACTACCCACTATTTCTTTAGTGGAGGGGGCATGAAGCAGAGCAGAAACATAACAATCACTGTATAATGATTCCTATTATAATTTCTTCTTATAAATTTATATGTCTGTCTCATTAACGTTCTATGGACTTTCAAATGACAACAATGCTAAAGAAATTTGCACTTCAAAAACATAAAAATAAGAAGTAAACTACAAACCCAGTAATAAAATAGGAGCAGCAAAATTTTGGATATTTCTTATGCCCCTCTTGTTGAATAAGGAAAACAAAATCCTAGTTATTATATGACAGAACTCTATAATAAATATACCTGCGTCTCCTCTAATCTTGACATCTTTGGTAATACATTCAAACAGGAACTATATATTATTCAATATAAGGTTGTTTTTTTTGTACTTTCTTTTTAGATTTATTATTTATGTTTAGTTTTCATTTTTCTTATTTATAATATACTTCTGGACACATCAATTGGCCCACCTTGCATTTTCAGCTTCGTTTGGTCCTAGCTAAAATTTTATAATAGGTCGAGCAAAAATTTTTTATGCAGTTTTGAACCTGGCACATTCATAATTTTATTCAATAGTCTTTTTTTTGAATTTCGAACACAGAATTTAAATTAACATAAGACAATTTGGAGCCTGTTCGTTGTTAACAAACAATCGAATACTAAAAAAAACTTATTTTTATTGGTTTACTCGGATTTAATTCTTGAAAGAGTGATTTTTCTCATTGGTTTTGCAACAAACATTACTTATTCTTACCATTAAGGTAAGGTTCTATCAATAATCAATGAATACTTCGCCTGAAGTCGCCGCCCAAGCTGTGGCATTTATCCAGGCG